>JANSJP010000070.1:0-317703 GCA_024734325.1 Lactarius hatsudake
AAGAGAACAGAAACTAGTAGCCATTTCAATATGAGTAGTAAAAGATGTCCAGCTGTAATGACAGTGTCCCAATGTTCCTGCCACTGCCTCATCCACGTGTTGTTATCATTGTCATCACACCCATTGTCCTTGCATTGTCATCAACATCACTATTGTGGTCATAGACTCATAGTTGTCTTTATCTCTGTCAAGGTCATTGTGTGGGTCAGCATTGAGGTCATGGTCATCATTGTTGCCACTGTCACCTCATTGCCATTGTCATCATTCTGACTGCCTTGTAGCAGTTGTTGCGTGGTTGTGGTTGTGGTCATGGTCATGGTCGTAATCATCATTGCTGGGGTGGTTGCGGTTGTGTTGTTGTTGTCATTGTTATCGTTGGGTTTGTCATTGCTGCCATCATCAATCATTGTTTTTGTTGTTGCACAGACCTAGGTGTTGCACAGCAATGCATGCAGTGTACAGGTTGACCCTTACCTGTATAGAGAGCTTAGACAAGGCTTAGAGTAAAGCAGAGGACGCTCAAGGTGGGGTAGAGAGAGATGTGTATAGGTACTCACACCTACAGTAGGATTTATATACTCTATGGTCTACCCATGTCCATTTGGGGATAAGTGATAAGTAGAGGCATCCACAATATCGCATTTTTAGTGTCGCCTAATGTCTAATCACTGGTGGACTTGGAATAATCCCATAAGGGGATTTTGTACATGTATTGTATGACTAAATACTCCGAATTACATGCATAGCATAACTAATTGTACTCCAATTCCTATGTATTGAGCCTTATAGTAAGTATTACAGCTCAACACCAGGCTCAATCTTGGTGGTGGTGGCATATTGGTAGTGGACAGTGTCCAGGGGTTGAGGTCGTATGCAGCTGATTTGGAGTCATCACAGTAGGAATCATGCACAGTCAAGGTGGGAAGCCCAAACTGCCTGTAGCTGGCATTGTTGGTGGTGGGGCTGCTAACTTAGCTATCATCACACCACTTGCATGCTCCATGGCAGAGAAGATGGCAAGCACAATGGCACCAAAGAAGGTGCCTGTCATAGATTGTTGGCTTCACCTCTGCAAGGAGGCATGGTGTGCTGGAAAATCCCAGTGCCATATGTTGTGGTTTGCTATAGCAGCAGAGGAGTGGTAGGACAAAAGCAGAATGATGATGGTGGAACCAAAACAAAAAAAAAACAAAGAAAGCAAGTCACATTTGTTGTTGATTCCAAATGTGGGAAAAGCCTCATATCAACCTCCTTTGAGTCTCTGCATTCCCCAGTTTGAGTCTACAACTTGGACCCTCTATATGCTAGCTTCCTTCTCCTTGGCATCCCTGGGGAAATTTTAAGCCATATCCTACTCTATTGGACCCAGGTCTCTTCCTAAGCTTTTATTGACCTTTTTCAAAAAATGAGCCCATGTATGTATTTCACATCACCTGCACTAACAGGTGCTAAAAGCTTTGTGTGGGAGATCTTTGCTACCCAGTTGCAATGGCACTTCTGCACCTACATGCCTTCCTATTACTCCCACTTTCCACCACTTGTGGATCAGGATAGGCACAGGAAATGCAAATTTCTTCTATGCAAGTACACTTGTCTTTGGGCTTGTCAATGATAGCACCCTTCTCAATTCCTTCATCAATTGTTGTCTCCACTTGCCACACTATTTATACACAATGGGACTGATGTGCAAGCTTAGAATGGGAGAACAAAAAATGTTTTGATTCTGATCCACTGCCAGACCTGTGGCTCCACATCCCATGCCAACACCAAGGCCGCTTCCCCACATGGTCCCTCAACCATGCCACTGCCACCTCCATGCCCTGCAAGCCCATAACAACAACCCAGTTGCAGCAGGACCACTCATTAATGCAAGCTGTGAGCAATGAAGACAATGGGGAGGTGATGGTGAGGCTACAACAGTGAGGTGAGGATGACAGTGTGACGACATTGCAACATCAACAATGACAGTCATGGAGGCTACAACAATATGGTTTGGTGACGAAGGGGCAGGATGGGCAGCAGGGCAGCAATGATGACAATGTGATGGCAGCAGTCATGTTACCATGCTGCCACCACCAACCCTGCACATCTGCCAGTGATTCCAGCACATACAGGCCAACTTTCAATGGAGCCAGAGAATCAGTGCTCTGTCAACACCCTCATTTCAGAAGGGCCAGCTCTCTTGAACTGGCACAAGTTTACATAGCTCATCAAGTGCAGGCTACCAAAATCCACAAAATCTGCACATTGTAAGCTGAGCTGGCCATAGATAAGATTAGATTCACTGGCATGTGCATCAAATTACCATTCCAGTATGCAACACTGAAAAGAGGTGTCCAGGATGCCCACACATGGGCCCAGTGTGCCAACTTTCTTAACTATTAACCCTATATTAGGGTTTATAAGGCTTATTGGAAGTGCCCAAAGGTGGGGTCATATACAGCAGCTTTTGATATATATGAAGTTTCTTTCATCATGATCTGCAGGTCTTCCTCTGATCTCTGATATCCTGTCTGCAGTTAATAGTCATGTGACTGAAGAGTGAACAGAGTGTATTTTCTATCATGTAGTACTGTAATTTTAAGTTGAAGAGTTGTACTGTACAGCATGGGTGTGAGCAACGCGAGCAACCCATGCTGTACAGTACAACTCTTCAACTTAAAATTACAGTACTACATGATAGAAATCATACACTCTGTTCACTCTTCAGTCACATGACTATTAACTGCAGACAGGATATCAGAGATCAGAGGAAGACCTGCAGATCATGATGAAAGCTACATTCATATATTCAAAAGCTGCTGTATATGACCCCACCTTTGGGCACTTCCAATAAGCCTTATAAACCCTAATATAGGGTTAATAGTTAAGAAAGTTGGCACACTGGGCCCATGTGTGGCATCCTGGACACCTCTTTTCAGTGTTGCATACTGGAATGGTAATTTGATGCACATGCCAGTGAATCTAATCTTATCTATAAGAGATTTGAATATCATACAGAGTGCAAAGTCACATGGTTACACCACAGTGCTGTGCACATGTTATGTATATTATGTTGTTGATGTAGCACAGGCACACTGGGCTGTGGTGAGGTGTTTGGGGGTGTGTGTGGCGTCTTGGACGCCTCTTTTCAGTGTAACCCTTGAGTTTGGTTTAATTTGGATGAGTATGCAAGCATGCATGCACAAAACACTTCTTGGCTTGTTAGAATAGTATTTGATGCATGCGTGCATGGGATCTAATCTGATCTATATGAGATCTGCATGGTGTGCTCACATAGTGGCGTCCTAGACGCCATTACATGCACAAGGTGTGCAGTTACATAATTATGCCACAGTGTGCAGCTGTGTGCTGTGCACTAAGTATATATTACATGATGCCACACACAGGCACACCAGGCCGTGAGAGGTTGAGGTGTGTGGGGGCGTCCTGGACGCCTGCTGAGCAGTGTGACCCTTAAGTTTGGTTTAATTTGGATGAGTATGCAAGCACGCATGCACAAAACACTTTTTGGCTTGTTAGAATGGTATTTAATGCACGCGTGCATGGGATCTAATTTGATCTATATGAAATTTGCATGGTGTGCTCACACAGTGGCGTCCTAGACGCCATTACATGCACAAGGTGTGCAGTTACATTATTATGCCACAGTGTGCAGCTGTGTGCTGTGCACTAAGTATACATTACATGATGCCACACACAGACACACCGGGCCATGGAGAGGTTGGGGTGTGTGGGGGCGTCCCTGGACGCCTGCTGAGCAGTGTGACCCTTGAGTTTGGTTAATTTGGATGAGTATGCAAGCACGCATGCACAAAACACTTCTTGGCTTGGTAGAATGGTATTTTATGTATGCATGCATGGGATCTGATCTGATCTATATGAGATCTGCATGGTGTGCTCACACAGTGGCGTCCTGGACGCCATTATATGCACAAGGTGTATAGTTACATAATTATGCCACAGTATGCTGTGTGCTGTGATCTATATGAGGTCTGCATGGCATGCTCACACAGTGGCATCCGAGACGCCATTATATGCACAAGGTGTGCAGTTGCAAAATTACAACCACAGTATGCTGTGTGCTGTGTATATATTACATGATGTAACACATTGGCACACTGGGGTGTGGTGAGGGTGGTGGTGTGTGAGGGCATCCTAGACGCCATTTTCAGTGTAACTCTTGAGTTTAAAATTGTTACAATGAGTCTGTGGGTGTGCATGCACAAAAATACTTCTAGAATATTATGGCTGCACTGGCACACAGGCATCCTGGATGCCCATTCTCAATGTGACCTTGGGGGATGAGTGTGTAGGAATGCACCCTAGCACTAGTAGGTCACCCTAGGCTTGACCCTAGGTTCACCCCTAGGGGTACTGCAAAGTGCCTCATAAAACTATTGACACAATCAACTACTAAGCCAGCTCTTCTGGTATATAGATAGATAAGAATGTAACAAACACCTATCTAGTTCTTTGTCAATAACATATCAGTGAATAAAAACTTCCTCTCTTCTTCTGCAAACCACAATACCACCTCAGTGCATTGTTAAATCCATCAGTGAACTCTCCCTTTTTAGCCAAACTCCCAAACTCTCTGCAGAGATTGAACTATCCACCCCAAACTTTAAACACATCTTTTAAAGTTTGAATGTCCTCCCAGTATCCATCCTAATGCATGCTCAATTTTCCACTTGTATTTGCATGCTTTATCTTTTGATGGTATTTCTGTATGGCAGGCAGGCTTGTACTCTCTATCTTGGGGCAGCCGGCACCAAAACAGTACTTGAACTTCTCCTCTAGTCGCATATGGTCTCTGAAGAACTTGCCCCAGAATTGTTTTTGAATCTCCACTTGTTCCCATTGACTTGATCCATTACTGGCACCTATGCAGTTTGATACTGGTTTGTCATGGCTCTTTTGAAGACTTCCATTTCGTGCCCAGCACCCTCCACAGTAATCTTCAAGTGCCACCATTAGTTCACTTAGTCGCTGTGCCTTGGCTAGTTTCTTCTTTTGGATTCTGTGACTTGATCTCTTCTCTTCATCATTGAGTCATAAGCTTGACTTGACAGTCCCTTATCTATCTGTTAGTTTTCAATGTCTTTTCTGATTTCTGGCTTATCCTTACCTTGCTTATACCTATCAATCCACATGCTATCTTGTAAACCTTATTGCTTTGATCACAAATATCACATTTCATCAACCCTTTGTCCATCTTGCAAGATACTTCCTCTCCATCAAGTTTTGATCCAATAACCTCTCGACGGCATCTTCCATTTGTTAGCCACTCATTGAGAGCCCCAATTTGTTGATAGTCCTTTTCTTCTTGTGGTGCTTCAGTTAACTTGTCTGACTGTAGCACAATCACATAGCTTTTTTCTCCTCTTCTTCCTGCACGTCCACCTCCTTGCACTAGATCCAAAAGACCAAATGGAGGTTCAAAGAAGATGACATTCACCACATCTCCATAGTCCACTCCATTCATCAAGCCTGATGTGGCCACAATCCAAAAGGAATAAACCATGGCGCCATTGTTGATCAATTTCCTCTAAGTTTTGAAGTGCAGAGTGATAACCTAAAATCTCAATCAATTAAGAGATCTGCAACAAATATTGGCACAAACCTAGCCAAGCCTTGCTATATTTTAACAGGTGTATAGAACAGATTTGTTCCACATCTTCTTTTCTTCGAACAAAGATGATTCCACGATCACTTTCTTTTTTCTTCAGCTCTTTTTCCATCTTGTGTGCCAATAAGAAAAGGTCTTGATAGTTACATCGTTTGCTAGCACCCTTGCTAAGAAGACACCAGCCAAGATTTGCTCTTTGTGTTCTCTTTGATCTTATAATATCATAGGATCCTTGATCAACTTTGACAGCTTCCAAGAACTGAGTCTGTAAATCCAAAGGCATTGTTGCTGTCATAAATAGCCTTGGGGCTCCAACTTCATAAAGGCGCTCAATGGCACCAAATGCTGTACGAAATTGGTGTGATGATAACACTTGATGACATTCATCTACAATGATCAAGCTGATATCATCCTTGATAGATGCTATCATTCTAAGAGTTATAAGCATTAATCACCTTTAAGTAAGCCAATATAGTGACTTACTGATACCAAGCAGTTGTTGAAAGATTTTCTGCAACTGCAAATAAGATATCTAGATTTTTGATGCCATCATAGTGATGATTTGAATAGTCTTCTGCCTTGAACCTTAGACATGTTAATCCATGTGACCTTGCCCTTTGTATTGCATCTGTTATAATTGCTTTGAATGGCAAAATAGCAATGGTGACCCTAGATGTTCCTTGATGCAAAAGCCCAGATATCTCCCAAGCAATGCTTTTTCCTTCACCAGTTCCCATTATTGCTAATGTGTCTTTTGCTGGTTGAATGCACCATGTTGCCAGCTTCAGTTGGTCTTGAGATTTGAATGTTGCCTCAGGGTTTGAAAAGAGCTGTTGTAAAAGAGAGAGTGCCTTTTCCTCTTTGAAAATATCCTAAGATATATTAGGTTAATATATGCCATTTGAAAGAAAGCTTAAATTCTTACACCATCTACTTCATTCCAGTACTCCTGCTCATCATCATTGATCTCTCTATCTTGATAAATATTTAAAGTAGGAGTATCTTGTGTTTTCACAGGTAAAGGAAGCATGTTGAACTATAATAAATAATATAAATATATAAGTGATTTAAATAACAAGTTAAAATGCTTACAGGCTCTATATCCAAGTATTCCAGTTCATCATTATCCACCTCCTCAGATTGAAAATTAAGGGCTTGTGCCACTGGCTCTATTGGAGTTGGCCCTACAACAGTTTGAAGTGGATGATTGACAACCTTTGACTCTAGTGACTGAACTTGTTCTTTTAAAGCAGTCAAGGCAGAAAAGAATGACTGAGACTGTGCCATTATACTTTGTTGGATCTCAGAGCCAAGTTCCTTGATTGCTTGAAGAGAAGGATCTGTTCTAAAGGCATTTTGATGAATTGTCCTTTGATATTGGTTACTTTGTAGTTGCCTTATTGGTATAGGAGGAGGATGGGTTCCAAAGTGTAGAACAGAATGCCAGCACTTGCAGAATACCTCATGAGCTAGCATTGCATCAGTGCTCAACAAAGGCAAGCTATTTTGATCAATGGCATAGTTTTTTCTTGCTGTCCATGTGCTATGTGATGCAGCCATGTCCCCAACATCTTGATGATTTTGAAATGGATCAACTAATGATGGTGGAATAAATTCTCGCTTGAGTGCAATTGCCAAGTGTCTCCAGGCCCGTATACCAATTGCAGCTCCACATTGACTGGCCATTATTTGTGACATAGAGTGTGAGAATTGATCAGATGTGACTTGCTTGCCTAGTTGCACATATAAGAATTCTTGATATAGATTCTTGGCACTTGCACCATAAACCTTCTCAGATAAAAGGTTTCCAATGGCCTCACATGCACAAGATAGTAGAAAAGATGTTGAGCAACTTCTGGAGGAAGCACTGCAGGAATGAATGTGGAGTGGCCCATGGTATTTTCTGTCTTGGTGGCTTGAATGATTTTCCAAACTTGACCAAACAGAAAAAAGATATTCCTATGGCGATGTCCATTCCAAAGACGAATATCTATCTCTTCTGTTCCACGTGGTGGCTGAGAAGAGACTGTGTGAAGGAGGACCATTAACAATTGATTGATCTTGGCACAAATTGTTAGGATAAAAGACATTGTTGCTTGAGAAAAGTATAGTTGATTTGAATGGTCTTGAATGATAAAGTTTAATGAAGGGTCCTTTATCATATGGTGAACAATGGATAGATGTTGATGGGATAAGGAAGGGTGATTCAAAAAAGAATGTCCAGCTTCATCCTTGGTCAAATCATCATCTAGATCTGTAGGGATTTTACAAGAAAGCAGTGTGCCACCAGAAAGTTTGACCAAAAGCTGATGAACTTCATCATTTATGGTGTGGAGCCCCTTTCTAAGTTGATTTATGTTGATCCGAGTACTTTTGTATGTCAGTTCTGTCAGATCTTCTTTCCAAATAATGTTAGGGGGAAGTGCATCACTATAGGCTATTGCTGATGCCAAGTGTTGCAGATCAGCAATATTCCAAAATGATGAGTAGTTTTGCTCTGAAAGTAGCTGAGAACAATATTGGACACAAGCCCTAGTAATAAATAAAAAAATTAATAATAAATACTTTTTAAAATAACAAAATATTACCCTTCTTCACCATCTAAAAATGACTCTTTTGATAAAATGATTTGATGTAAAACCATAGCTCTAAGCAGGTATTTCCATCTTGCAAGGTCTGAAGTAATATCTCTTGCATGTTTGAAAGTTCCAGAGCTAGACAGAGCTGATACAGCTATAAAGGCCTGCAAAGCATCTCCCCATTCCTCTTTAAGCTCAGCAGTAGAAGTTCCACAGAGCTGCCAAAAGAACTGGTGTAAAAAGATAATGGCCTCTTGAGAATTATCCTTTTCTAAAGCATTCCAAAGATCAAGACCTATAGCATTGTGCCTTTCTAGTAGTCTCAGCTGGTAGCCACAAGGGTGTCCTTTAATTTGACGTAGACACATTGCAATAAATTGAATTAGCTGGTGGTTGGCATTGTGAAATGTTGTTGGAATAGCATAAATAGAAAATGAGTCTCCAGAATTTTCACTAGAAAGTTATTTTCAATTACATGTAGCTTAAAAGAGTATGATGGCTTCTCACGGTGGATAATGCATAATACTGCGTAGTGTAAGTCTTGATGCCTTCTGATGCTCTTCATGAATTTGTTTCATGTAAGAAGTTACAACTTCAGGTAGTCTAGATAGGGTTTTTTCTACACCTGGTGGTAGTAACTTGGCCTTTTCTTTTCCCATCATTGGCATAGAGGCCATTTGAATCAAAAGGGCTCTTTTGGATGAGTCATTGCAGAACTCTTGAAGGTGATTGTACCATCCTCGCTTCTTAACCAAGAGAGAGAGATCATGGTCATTTGAAGGTGGTGCTACAGTTGGAAGAAGGGAATCTTTTTTGACGTATTTTTGAATAAATAATGAAAAGGTATCTTCTGAAGGTATTCCAATAAGCCTAGAGTCCACTTTGAAGTATTGTCTATGCCCGCTTGAGCTGTCAAACAACTTTTGAGCTTCAACAGTTTTAAACCGGCTATTTGTGATTGAATATTGATTTAGCTGATCATGATGATTGTTAGACCAGTGAGTATGCATCCCAGCATTAGTTGTACAAATGTATTGACATTCTTGACACTCCAAGGCCTGGCCTTCAAGCTTGATGCCTTCAATGGGGGGCACTTAGGTGTGAAGGAAGGATGATATCAGTATTAGAGCAAATGTCAAATGTGTCTGTAATCAATATCATATCTTGAGGCTGGATATTAATTTGATGTTGAGAGGACTGATGAGAGGCCATATGTGATGGGGGATAGGCCATTTGACATGTTAGACAAATCAAAATTTGCAGCTTTGAGTGATATATAATGTTGGATGACTGTAACAGTGCATTGCTTTGAAGGGCTGCAAAGAAGAATTGTAAAATATAAATATGACAAGGCACATAAGAAACTCTACCTGAAGTAAGAGCAACTATAGCAGTCTGTGGCTCCATATTGGCTGACTCAGAAATAATATCTATCTCCATTGCATGTTCTATATCTGGCCCAATAAAGATTGATGAAGATAGAACTGATGTAGAGTTTTCAGGTGGTTTACTTGGAGCTTGTAATGTGGAAGCAGATAGATCTGAAGGTGCTCTAGAGATAGAGCCAACAGAAGTAGTAGGGTTTAGGGGATAAGGAGAAACCCTAGATGAACTATGATTTGAAGTCACTGATGATGTGGAAACACTAATGATATAAAACATCAGTAATACATCAAATGTTTAAAGATCAATATGTACCCCTCAGGCAAAGGCTCATAATGATGGTGTCTCAAATGGTTATGCATGTCAGTGGCAAGGTGATATGCCTTGGAGCAAAAGACACAATGAAGCATATTATCTTCTTGTCTCTCAATTTTCAGAGAGTAACCTATGTAAAATCATGATAAGTATAAAAGAACATACAGAATAAGTGAACATTTACCCTTTTCAAAGGTTCTCTCAATGTAAGATATATCATGTGATCTTGTATGTTTGTCAAGATCAGTGACACTTTTTGCACACCTATCACAGAAAGGCATTTGACTGCTATATAAGAAGTGTGAACATAAGTAATACATTTATAATGTTGCAACATACCTGAGTGAAAGGTTATTTGCTGAGATGACAATGTGATGAAAAGAGATGATGGTGGTTGCAGAACAAGGATAGATTGTCACACATGTCACACATTCTATCTATTTATACCTATTTACTTTAGAGTCACATGACCTATACATGCATGGAGGGGTCACATGACCATTCCATGCATGGAGAGGTCACATGACCATTCCATGCATGGAGTGGTCATGTGATTTACAATATAAAGATGCAATGGTTTTTATCTTTGAAGTTTGTAGTGCAAACTTGTTACAATCCTGGACTGTCTTAGTGCATATTCCTTTTTGCCATTCTGATGCCTTGTTCTATATTTCTGATGCTTCATATTCCTCATCCTTTTCACCCATGAGCTGCTTCTCTTTAATTCTCACCTTCTATCTTGCACCCACTGTATGACCATTATAATGGCTGATTTTAGGACTTTTAGGATCCACCAATGTCATCTGACTTCTGCATGCCTCTACATAAAACCCTCATTCTATATTGTCATGGTTATGTGACATAACACCACATAAGTGCTTCTGGATTTGGACTCACTGATTCAGATGTGGTTTGATTTGGTTATATCCAGAGATCAGGGGTGCAGTTCGGGGCCCAGCTAGAAGGTCCAGTCTGAGGTTCACCATTGGCTGAGTTGGTATGGACCTGGTTCAGACTGGACTGCACCTTGGACTTCTGGCCTTGCAAGTAACTTACTAAAGAGTGAAAAATATGTTTATTGTATAATGAACTACAGGACTAGCCCTTTGTCATCATCGCTATTGCCACGCTGCACTGTCGTTGTTATTATTGTCATCATCATCACTTTCACCACACTGCACTGTACTGTTGTTGTCATTGCTGCACTGTTATCCCCGTCATCATTGCTGTTACCATACAGTCATCCTCATTGTTATTGTTGTTGCTGCATCGTTTCCCCATCATTGTCACTGCTGTCAACGCGTCACCATCACAACACCACCCTACTGTTATGGTTGGTGTCATGATGCCACATTGCCATCATTGTGTTGCTGTTTATCCCTTTGACTGCTTGATGTCACCGCCTCTGACTCACCATATAGCCATTGCCACCATTGCCTTGCCATCATCGCTTGCGGCCTGCATTGGCACATGGTACCATAGCAACTGTGTTGTTTTGACCTCCTTCATTCTCAGATGCAAGTTTAGCATGATCCGGAACAACATGATGAATGGTGATATGCCCAGCTTGCCACTGGAGGTATATTCAAGTATTTTTTGCATTTTACTTGAAACCCGAAGCCATTTAGGCTGCAGACACATGGCAGCTGGACCGGTGAACTGGCCTGTGTAGCCGATGGAGCCATTGTACTGTGGACGTGGGAGAATGGCCCGCTTGGTGAAACTGAAGAATCTGAGGAACCCAAAATACCCAAAGTGAACTAGAGCTGGCTACCAGGCTGTAGACTATTTGCACAAGATGAACACCCATGAAAACTGGCTCTACCGCAAATGCACATGAAAGGCCAGATTGAATAACCAAAGCCCATGTGATATCCAAGGAGCCAATCTAAGGCAGTGAGACAGCAAGGTGCAAATAGCAAAGCGTTGGCAATGTCCACAGGCCAAAATCCCAGGTGCAGTGGCAGCACAAGTAGGCACAGTGGTGCCTCAGCCTGGCGCACTCGGCCACACCCCCAAGAGGAAAAGGATGACATAGTGTCAAGGCGTGAATAGCGATGTGCTGGCAACCTCCTTGGGCTGAAGCCTTATGATCAGCAGAATCACGGGCACAATTAGGAATGGTGGCACCCCGCAAAAGGCATTGCTCGAAATAGGAAATGAAAGGTAGATCACACTGGGACAGAATGGATGACTTAGTCAGTGAGATGTGGATTCAGGAGGCAAGAAATCATGCTTAAGGACCCAGTAGCATAGTACTTGGCAGAGCTCATTTGGGAGTCCACTTGGGATTCAATAGTCATAGGATCAACTCTCTTGTACTCCACATGTCAGATTATATTATCTTTTCCGGCACCTGTGCATGCCACTCTTCAACCATTCGCTACTTGCAGTTCCGTGTACACGTGTTACCCCTTGTCCACTCAGCCCTGTATCAAGTTGGCTTCAAGTTTGGTTACCTCTCGGCTCTATACTCCTCGACTTCCCAAACCCAAACATCCTGATAACTGGTCATCTATATGCTTAGCAACAGTTTAGGGTATCAACTGGCAAATTATGCACACACCTTTCATGCAATCCAAGTTGGTGCATTCACCCCCCCAGGTGCTGCTCTTGCTCTCCTGGTCTCGTGAGACAGGCAGTTCATGCAGAGTCCAGGACTCCTCTCACGCCTGCAGCCCCCACGCCAGCATGCATCCAAAGAGCACCTGCACGCCACTGCAGTGGTGGAATCATAGCAAAAAGACCCAACATGCGAGCATGACCAAACCCATCATCAGCTTGTGCAATTGCAGATGGCACTGAAGGCACAGCTCATGGAGCTGCACACAGCCATAGACACACAGGGAACTTTGCTGTGGTGGATAATGGAGCAGGTAGACACAAAGGGGAGCTAACACTGGTTGAAACGTGGGTGGCAGGTGCGCTAGATCTATTATCTGTTGCATTGATCTTGTAATTAATTTTTTGAAAGAGACAGCCACAAAGAGCAGTTACATGATGTAATGAATGGGGGCACAGGGTATGGAGGGGCAGTGGCATAGCTGGGGGGGCCACACAGGCAGTGGCTTCTAGTGTTTGCAGGTCAGGTCAGGGTAACTGCAAATAACTGGAACCTGACTGGAACCTGACTGCAGCTGACCTGACTTTGAGGTATCTTTTGGGGACGTTGCGTTCTCCACATCGATCAATGTAGTAGGGGCGGAAGGGCATCCAGAAGTCTTTGGTGAGTTTTGGATTGGCCACAGTGGATCTTGGTCTTAATGTGATGTCTACCACGGACGTTTGCCTGACTTAGGCCTCTGTTGATGCGGCGATCCTAAACAATCAGTACCACAAGCGGTTGGTAGGGGCGTCGGGGGTACTCAGCTGGGTGAGGGGCAAGGTCCCCATTCAAAGCAATAAAGGTGTGGATGTCCTCTGACTGAGGAACTCCTTGAGGTGGGTCTTCTACGGCGACAATGCTGGTCCAGGTGGGGTGGTCGATGATGTAGATATAACCATAGGATCGTCCTACACGTTCATTGTAATAGAGAAAGGTGCGATGGCAAACTGATCCAATAGAATATGCGTCCACTGCCCACAAAGGGAACTCGGGATAAGCTCACAGGAATTCCTGGTCTAAGGGGATATGCCAGAGGTGACTTACTTCACAGGGGGAGAGCCCTACAGAGAAGAAGATATGACAAAGAAGGTGGTATTGAAGAAGACCAAGATGGCAATCCTGGTCTTCATTCTCGACTACTTATACAGATATCCATGGGCTTTCAAGCACCGCTCCAAACTATCCTAGCCAATAGTGTAAGTAGAGCAAACCCTAATACAGCTATCCTAGGAAGGAGTCGCTACGAGTCATGATCCAATCCATTATTGTACACAATCACATGTGCCAGAGCTTATCCAGCTGGCTTGTTACGTTTTGGCCCGGAAGTGGACACTGACGCTCGGGGATGACACCACGTCAGCGATATATCGTCATGGACTTATGGGATCAGTCAGCCGGGTAAGCTCCGGCGCATGTGATTGTGTACGATAACGGATCGGATCATGACTCAATGTGACTCATTCCTAGGATAGCTGTATTAGGGTTTGCTCTACTTACGCTATTGGCTAGGATAGTTTGGAGCGGCGCTTGAAAGCCCGCGCGTATCTGTATAAGTAGCAGTCGTGGAAGACCAGGATCGCCATCTTGGTCTTCTTCAATACCACTCTCATCTTCGCTTCCTCATTTCGAGACTCTCCTCCCTGTGAAGTGAGTCGTCTCCGGCATATCCCCTTAAGACCAGGGATCCCCGTGAGCTTATCCCGAGTTCCCGTCGTGGGCAGTGGACGTATATCCTCAAGGAACAGTATTCCACCGCGTATTCCTTTACTACAACGAACGAGTCGCCAGGCCTCACGGCTACATCTACATCGTCGACCACCCCTCTTGGAGGACCATTATCCCTCTCGACGAACCTCCTACAGACGTACCTCAAGAGGAGGATTTACACGCGTTCCTCGCTTTGAACGGGGATCTAGCTCCTCATCCAGCTGAGTACCCAGACGCCATCACCAATCGCCTATTCTACAAATCGTTTAGGATCGCCGCAGCCAACGAGGCCTAAGTCAGGCAAACGTCCGTGGTAGACGTTACATTAAGACCAAGATCCATCGTGGCCAATCCTAAAACCAAAGACCTCTGGGTGCCCTTTCGCCCCTATTACATCGACCGAAGAGGGGAACGCAACGTCCCCAAAAGATATCTTCAATCAGCCTTCTGGAAAGACGACGCTGAAATCCCTGGATACGTCGCCTACTACATCGATCCACAAGACCGACAACACATCATCCCAGTCGAGTTCAACTTCGACTTTACCTGTTGGACCGAGATCCGTTGGAGCGACGCCAACAACAAATTCCAAGTTACAAAACCCACATCATCCGCACTCAACCTCGATATCCGCCACAGCGAAGTAGTAACCCGTGACCAGTGGGGACCCATCGACGGAGAAACAGAAGAACCAGTTCGATCCCCAACTCCCAAAACACCAGCACCCTCTCCATCACTCGCAAGCAACCCCGAAGAAATCCACGTCCTCAAAGACGAACAAGAAGAAGAGGCCTTGGAACTTATCGCTAAGTCCATCCCAGTCATGAGCCAAACACAGACAGTAATGCACGAAGAAATGCGCATAGGCACTGCCCTATTCGACACCAAATACCCCCGCCACGCCGATCCACCTCCTGGGGGAGACCCCGGAGATGACAAAGACAACCACGGCGGAGACGGAGGAGGAGGCAACAACCCCGGAAACCCGACAGGAATCCCCGACATACCGACGCCTCCACAACTCACCGACCGATTCGTCGGAAAGGAACCACCCGTATTCAAAGGAGAACGGGACAAAGCTGAAGCATTCCTAGCCCAGTGGAACCGATTTGCAGGGGTCAACAAATTCAATCGCAATATCAACTTCCCCTACACCAAAGCAATGATGTTCCTCACTTATCTCCAAGGAGATCTTGTCGATGAATGGGCCACCAAGACCCAAGAGTGGCTCGACAAACAGCCAGATCAAGCCGATCCGTGGCTCTGGAGCGGCGTCGAAATCGCCTTCAAGAAGCAGTTCCGTGACAACCTCGAACAAGAAAACGCTCGCCTAGAACTGGATAAGGGCTTCTGCATGACGGGGTCCGATATTGACAACTACGTGACCAAATTTGAGAAAACCGTCTGCCTAGCTGGCTACCGTCTAGATGACCAACTAGTCCTCGACAAATTCACAAGGGGACTGCCCATGGATCTTTACCGCAACGCCTACCAGTTCCACGACCCGAGGAACTACTCGCAATGGAAGACAGCTGTAATCGAACAGCAAAAGAAGTACCTTCATATGAAGGCCAGGCAAGACGGGTTCGGACGACTACCTGCACTGCAGCGACCCAAACAGCAGCAAATGCGCTTCCAAGCACCGCAAAGGCCAAACCAACCAACATGGCGACAGTATCAGAACCATCCCGACGCAATGGACACCACCCCTGGAAGAATCCGAGCCCGAGTGGCAGAAGTAGGGGACCCGAATCGTCCAGAAATCAATCATCGCGACAATCGCCCCCCGTTCCCACCGAGGGGAGGGTTTATCCAGCGGGGACATGGAGGACGCGGTGTCTTTAACGTTAAGGACGTCACCTGCTACAATTGCGGACGCAAAGGACATTTCTCACGCGACTGTTCCCAGCCTCGTCAACCACGACAAGGATTCAATGGGCCTCCTCAAGGACGGAGTGCCTACATAGAAGAAGTTCCTACCGCACCCCCGAGTGTAGCGGAGGAACCACTCATCAACCTAGATGAGCCCGTAACCACCCCTCAAGAAACCGACACGCCGATGACCCTAATGATGGGAAAGATGGCGGAGCTTCACAATCAGATGGGGGAATGGATGAGGAAGGATTTTCCCGACGCCTGAACCCATCGGCCTGGGTGAGGGCTTCTCAATGTAACTCGCAGTTCATAACGCGCTATCGATCTATGCATGTTTCAGTTT
Source organism: Lactarius hatsudake (assembly GCA_024734325.1). Lineage (NCBI taxonomy): Eukaryota > Fungi > Basidiomycota > Agaricomycetes > Russulales > Russulaceae > Lactarius > Lactarius hatsudake. Next base: position 16,440 of record JANSJP010000070.1, read on the forward strand.
CGATCCGCACAAGTAACTCAATGGCCGACAAACAAGCACTAGTGGACTCAGGAGCCACCAACAACTTTATGCATCCCAACTTCGCCAAGCAAATGGGCATTGGGATCAAAGAATTAGAACGACCCCGTAACATTTGGAACATCGACGGGACGCACAACAAAGGCGGGAAGATCACTCACTATACCGATCTGAACGTACAAACCGACGGAAAAGTCAAAACCATTCCGTTCTTCATCACAGACGTAGGAGGAGAAGACGTCATACTTGGATACCCCTGGCTTGCCACCTTCCAACCCAGAATTCACTGGGCCACCGCAACCTTGGACACCAAGCAATACCCCATCATCATACGTACGACTAACCCACTCAGACCCTTCACGGCACGATCAGCAGTAGAACAATTGCGACAAACGCTCGAACAATGCATGGATCAACACAAAGAACACATCCTCGCAGAACTCGAGGAGGACTCACTACCCATCCACCTACGAACCACAGCAACGGAACTCGCAATCACGGCACAACAGTACACGGAGAAAAAGGAAATCCCGGACGAATACAAACGACACGCCAAGGTCTTTAGCGAAGAGGAATCACACCGCCTTCCACCTTCCAGACCATGGGATCACGCAATCGAGTTTAAACCGAATGCCCCAGACCACATCGACTGCAAGATCTACCCAATGAATCAAGCAGAGGACAAAGCACTTAAAGAATGGCTCGACGCAGAACTGGCAAAAGGATACATCAGACCCTCAAAATCCCCGTACGCATCTCCCTTCTTTTTCATCAAAAAGAAGGACGGAAAACTACGACCAGTACAGGACTATCGGGTGATCAACAAATGGACCATACGCAATCAGTATCCACTCCCGCTCATCCCCGAACTCATCGCAGACCTAAGCGGTGGAGTAATCTTCTCCAAGTTCGACGTACGATGGGGGTACAACAACATACTTGTCAAAGACGGCGACCAAGAAAAGGCAGCGTTCAAGACAAAATACGGACTATACGAACCATTGGTCATGTACTTCAGACAAACAAACTCGCCGGCCACCTTCCAAGCAATGATGAACTACATCATCGCCCCGCTTATCGAATACTTCGAACGCAAAGGGACCATCATACGGGCATATATGGACGACATTGGCATCGCAACAACAACAACGGAACAAGATCACACGGAAGCCGTACACGCGGTTTTAGACCTCCTCGAAGAACACGACCTCTACCTGAAACTGGAGAAATGCACTTTCCACTCTTCCTCCCTCGATTACCTGGGGGTAATCATTGAAAAGGGGGTGATTCGCATGGACCCCATCAAAATTTCGGGCATACGCGAATGGCCTACCCCAAAAACCATCAAACAGGTGCGATCATTCCTGGGCTTCTGCAACTTTTACCGCGCTTTCATTCGAAATTTTGCCACACACGCACGACCCCTCAACAAACTCACCCGCAAAGAAACGGAATGGACATGGGGAACGGAACAGCAACAGGCATTCGACAAACTCAAGGAGCTAGTGACACAAGAACCGGTACTCAAACACCCAGAACTAGACAAACCATTTGAACTAGAGGTCGACGCATCAGGATACGCCGTAGGAGCTGTACTACTCCAACGAGGGGAAGACAACAAACGCCACCCTATCGCATACTATTCAAACACCCTCAACGCCGCGGAACGAAACTACGACATCTACGATCTGGAACTACTCGCCATAGTCAAAGCACTACGCAACTGGAGACAGTACCTAGCAGGATCACCGCACAAGATCAAGGTATTCTCAGACCACATGAACCTGCAGTACTGGAGATCCCCTCAAAAGATATCGAGACGCGTAGCCCAGGAAGTACTCGAACTCTCTGAATATGACATAGAGATTCACCACATCAAAGGCACAGCCAACGGACGAGCAGACGCACTATCCAGACGACCGGACTACGACCAAGGAGACCACGACAACGAACAAGTCACAGTATTACCCAACCACATCTTCGTTAGAGCAGCAGAGATCGACACCATGGAAGATCCAACACGACTTGGAAACACGGTAACCGTCGCAGAAATGCAACTCACGAATCCGGTATACACCCAGGACGAGGAAATCATCCGACGATGGGTGGACCCCCACAAGCTTAAAAGGATCGAAGGCACATGGTACAAGGACGGACGACGCGCAGTTACGGGAGACCAGATCGAACGAAGGCACATCATTCAAGCCCACCATGATCCACCGGTACATGGACACCCGGGAATCAGCCGAACAATCAAAATGGTTGAACGATATTACTGGTGGCCGGGATTGCGACAGGAAGTGCAGGACTACGTTAAGGGATGCGCGGACTGCCAAAGGATCAAAGTCAACAACCGCCCCACACGCGCACCGCTACAACCCATATTCCCAAAACCGGAAGCCATGCCATTCGAGACTATAGCCCTGGACTTCATCACGAAGCTGCCCCAAGCAGACGGCTGCGATACCATACTAACAGTAACAGACCACGACTGTTCAAAAGCGGCTATATTCATCCCATGTCTGGAAGAGATAAGCGCGGAGGGAACCGCAGCATTGTACGTGAAACACGTTTTTTCCCGATTCGGATTACCGGCCCGCATTATTAGCGATCGAGACCCGCGATTCGCGTCCAAATTCACACGCGAACTGTGCAAGATACTGGGAATCGAACAAAATATCTCTACAGCCTACCACCCCAGGACGGACGGACAATCGGAACGCACCAACCAGTGGCTAGAGCAATATCTGCGCTTCTGGGTCAACGAACGACAAGACGACTGGACTCACTATCTCCCAATGGCGGAATTCACTCACAATAACTGGCCCAACGAATCTACAAGGGAGTCCCCCTTTAACACCCTTATGGGGTATAACCCACGCGCCGACTGGATTGATCGACCTTCCCCTATTCCCCAAGTAGCACTTCGCGTCAAACAATTCAAAGAGGCTAGAATGCGCGCCCAGGAACTGATGAGAAAAGCGCAGCAGGGGTGGATCAAACACAAAGATACGCCCAAGTACCAAATTGGGGACCTGGTCTGGCTCGAAGGACGCCACCTACGTACCAACCAACCAACCACAAAGCTTGCGCCCAGGAGACACGGCCCCTTTAAGGTTATTCAGGTGATGTCCGCTGTCAATTATCGATTGGAACTTCCCACGCAGTGGAGCATCCACCCAGTATTCCATACGGACCTCTTGACTCCTTATCGCGAAACTCCCACACACGGCCCCAACTATCAGCGCCCACCGCCAGATCTGATTGATGGCGAAGAAGAATACGAAGTCGAGAAGATTCTAGACTCTCGGCGCTTCGGCAGAACAAAGAAGCTGCAGTATTTGGTCAAATGGCGCGGATACCCGGACTCTGATAATCAATGGGTCTCGAAGGATGACGTCTTTGCTGATGAAGCGATAAGGGAGTTCAAACGTTCAAACCCCACCCGAGAGACACATATAAGCACAGGCATTTCCCAAGAGACGTCCCCATCTCCCTCTCCACTACTCCCATCTACTCATGTCCCAATCCCCAGTCCAAGTCCACTATGTCCTCGACGACCTACTCCCCATCTCAGTCCAGCCCACTGTCATCATTCAGAACGCCCCGCCATCACCATCCCTGTCGCCTGCCCAGTCCATTCAACCCAGCCCCAGTCGTCCAACTACCCCCGTTCCATCCCTTCTTCCTTCGCCAACACCTACAGCAGCGGGCACACGAAGCCCGTCTCCGCAAGGCTATGTTCCCACGCGACCTCCGTCCCGTCAAGACGAGGCTCAAGTACAAGAAGATCGCAGTTACGACCGGTACTTGTCCCAGGAGCATTGCCCCCTCAATCAGCACCTCACGTATGGGACTCACCTCACCACTACTCACGACGAAACCCCGCCGCTATGCGACACGGACGGGGAACCACTCACTCTCCCCCCATCAGAAAGATCCGAGAAGCGCCGCCTCTACCGTCTGGAGGAACACAGTCCAGTTTCCCGATCTCGCGTGGAAACTCCGCCACCGCGCGGATTCCACCACAACAGGGGAGTACACTTCATCCCCTTCCAGATTCGCGACGCTCAGGGCCGGTTGCACCCAGCTCGGTATACGCAGCTCGTCTTTACGGCGGACCCCTTCGTCCTCGCCTACAGACGAGGCAGCGACCAGCAGTACGGCAAGTCGGTGCACGCCGTCCCCAACTACGACGAACCCACGCCCACCTACCACGACGACGACCTGGTCTTTCTAGACCAGGACAGCACCTACCGCGAGTCGGTCGACATGGCCTGTATGGCCATGAACGACCTGACGGTCACAGCGGAGGTCCACCGCTACCGCTGCCTCCAAGCGGGATATACAGCCAAGGAGGAAGAGCTCAAGAGGAAGATCGACGAGCTCGACAAGATCGGACGCATGCGTCGGGAGTGTGTGCTGCGCCTCCAACGCGCCAACGCCATCAAGCGGATCGAGGACGAGCGAGACTCTTATCGTCCCGGAGTCGAAGAGGGAGCCCGGATTGCGCGCCTTCGCGAGGAGATTTGCCGCGATCGGTCTGGTGCCCGATCCTGAAAAGGGGGTGATGTTACGTTTCGGCCCGGAAGTGGACACTGACGCTCGGGGATGACACCACGTCAGCGATATATCGTCATGGACTTATGGGATCAGTCAGCCGGGTAAGCTCCGGCGCATGTGATTGTGTACGATAACGGATCGGATCATGACTCAATGTGACTCATTCCTAGGATAGCTGTATTAGGGTTTGCTCTACTTACGCTATTGGCTAGGATAGTTTGGAGCGGCGCTTGAAAGCCCGCGCGTATCTGTATAAGTAGCAGTCGTGGAAGACCAGGATCGCCATCTTGGTCTTCTTCAATACCACTCTCATCTTCGCTTCCTCATTTCGAGACTCTCCTCCCTGTGAAGTGAGTCGTCTCCGGCATATCCCCTTAAGACCAGGGATCCCCGTGAGCTTATCCCGAGTTCCCGTCGTGGGCAGTGGACGTATATCCTCAAGGAACAGTATTCCACCGCGTATTCCTTTACTACAACGAACGAGTCGCCAGGCCTCACGGCTACATCTACATCGTCGACCACCCCTCTTGGAGGACCATTATCCCTCTCGACGAACCTCCTACAGACGTACCTCAAGAGGAGGATTTACACGCGTTCCTCGCTTTGAACGGGGATCTAGCTCCTCATCCAGCTGAGTACCCAGACGCCATCACCAATCGCCTATTCTACAAATCGTTTAGGATCGCCGCAGCCAACGAGGCCTAAGTCAGGCAAACGTCCGTGGTAGACGTTACATGGCTGATCAAATAAGTCCATGATGATATACTGCTGATGTGGTGTCATTCCCGAACGTCAGTGTCCACTTCTGGGCCGAAACGTAACAGGTGGGCAGCTTTTTATCCTGACTTATTATTGTAACACTAACGGACTCATAGTACATGCATGGTCATGTTTGCCAGGTAGATTACCACTCAAATCAAGTCTTTTCTCTTGTGACTGAGTACACATGTGGTCATGTTTGCCAGCTTCCTAGACGAGACACCATCTAATGCTGCAAGATCGTCATGTCACAACACAACATCTTCATATGAATTCCAGAACCTGAAACACAGATCGCCAAAGTAAACACAGCACAGGAATGGGCCATCACAGCAAACACCAAGAAGGAGAAAATGAGTGAAGACAAAATTCCCACAGAATACTGCCACCATGTTAAGGTCTTCTCCAAATCTGAGTCCCAACAATTCCCACTGTCACAAGACTGGAACCACACAATCAACATCCTGGAAATGAGTCCAATTTGGCAATACTGTACCTAAATTTTTGAAGGGAGGGGTTCAGGCACAGGGCCTGTGCTACCTGAGTCCTTACAGCTAAGGGGTAGAATGGAAACTATAAGTAGTTTGTGATAGTAGAAAAACCCACAGATACCCATGCTGCAGCTGCAGGTACAAGGTTTTGCACAGGTTGGGAAATCACTACCCTGACCTGTACCCATGTGACATTTTGAACACCATCTTCTCTTGATCTCTGTCTTTGATCAGAATGTTGTTGTAGCCTTTCTTGATGTTGAATTTTGTGAAGAGACTCTTGTCCCCCAGTGACGTGATGATCGATTCGATAAGTGGTAGCGGATATTCATCCCACATGGTCCACACGTTCAATTCCTTGTAGTCTTGTACAGGCCGGAGCAATCCGTCTTTCTTCTTGATGAAGAATAAAGGAGACGCATAGGGTGATTTTGATTCTCTTATGTACCCCTTTTTCAATTGTTTAGCCAAGAAATCGTGCAAGTACTTCATTTCATCAACATTCATAGGGTACACTTTGCTACTAAGGCAGTCGGGAGCCCCTTCCTTCAGTACGATGGTGTGATCATTGATTCTGGAGGGTGGGAATCTCTTTGCAGCTTCCTCCAAGAAGATGGTGGCGTAGGCTTCATATTGTGTGGGTAGTTCCGTCATCTTCTTCACCCCTGCCACCATGGCCATTTTCTGGGTGACTGTTTCGTTGATCTTCTGTCCTCCTTGCGAGAAGCTCATGGGCCCGCCGTTATACATCCCCTTCACCCAATCGATGGTGGGCGATCGCAACCTGAACCAAGGAAGACCGAGTATCGCTCTACAAGAGCCGAGATCTGTGATGAGGAAGTTGAGCATATCCTTATGCGGGCCATTGATAAGAGTGAGTCGACTTTTTTCTTTTATCGCACCATCTGTGTTAATCAATCCATCTGTGTTGCAAACGTTGATGGTTTCAATGCCCTCCAAAACGAATCTGAGTAAGCGAGCTGCTCCTCTATCGATGAAGTTTCCACTTGCTCCTGTGTCCAACAGGACTAACAAGTTCTTATTTGTTCCCTGGACTTGCGCTGTGACTGTGATTGAAGAGGTGGCTATGCTCTTCATCTCGTTGATCGTGAGTACATCGTCATCCCCTGTGTCTAACAGAAGGGTGGAAATAAATTCTTGCCACTCCACGGACGACATGTTCAGCACTGCGAGCTTGGCAGCTTCCATCGGGATCGGCCCCGGTGAAGAGGCTGTCGACGCTGCTTCTTCTGCCTGCGTCACATTCGCAATGTGCTGGGGTTGGCTCTGCCATTTCTTTGGACAGGCGTTAGATGTCATGTTTCCTCCTTTAGCGCCCTTGCACGTGACCGTGGGAGAAGATGATCTTGTGGCCAAGCCATAACTTATGACCAAAGTCTAAGTTATGAGCGTCAATCCTCAGCAAACGCCAAGCGCCCAAGAACATTGATGGCCGTCACGTGACCTGGCACGTGACCTGCTCTAGAAGGTTCCAGAAGAGTCTGGATGAGCATGTGACCCCGGCTGGCTTGTGATTATGGAACCGGTACATTGTATTGCCAGTGGACTTCTTATCTATGACGTCATGGTCTGGACCCTGCCTCATGGCTTCCTTATCTCTGACTCATGCCAAGCGCGCCTTATGCCATTGGCTGGCCTTATCAGTTGTACTAGGGTTCATGACTCGACTCAAGGTTCGGGCTGAGCTTGAAAGCTCCCTGGACGCGTATAAGTAGAGATGATGCGGATCCCTATGATCCCCATCTTAGAAACATCTTGGATTCCCCCCTTCCACCTTTCCCTCCTTTCCTATCATGTAGCTGCTGGCCTTTGCCCTTCGTTGCATTGGTTCCTAGTTTATACTACCTCTGATAATGGATTTCACGTTCAAGCCGCAGCGAGCACGTGAGTCGACAAGGGTTCGGCGATAGAGGGGACGATGGGCAGAGGGAGACTCTGCAGGAAAATGGAAGAGGCTTAGTGGGTCGCGCTGATCATACACGGCGTGCACAATACAGGCTTGGATTTAGGGAAGCTAAGACAAGGAGACTACAGACGATACAGCCTCGTACTTATACTCGTACATACTGTGATTTTCGTGACTATTTTCTAGGTGAGGTCAGAGGCCACGCAAGCACCTCGTAAGAACCGAATCGTAAGCAGAGCAAACAGGATGCGTCATCTTCGTCACGTGATAGGTTACCCGTTACATGTCACGTGATCGTGACATAGCCCCCTCTCTTGCCGGAGGCGTCTCGCCTCCTACAGTATGTCTACGCGCAGGTGGAGTCGCGCCGTAGGGCTCGTAGCACGGGGCGATAACCCGCCTAGTGCACAGAGTGTCGTAACGAGGGTGATAGGTGGGCACGTAGCAGCGCGTCCCCCATTGGCAGAAGGCATGGGGGCTTGCGCAATCACGTGCGGTGTGGGGGCCCTCACAGAACGCGCAACGAATGTCGCGAGGTTCTTCATCGTGCAGCTGGGGGAATGGGAGTGGTGGTGGACGGGGGGGTGCTGTTGGCGTAGCGACTGGGAGACGAGGCGGGACTGGCCTCGGGGCCACCCCCTCGAGGACATCGAGGTGTGCCCGATACCTGCAATCGTTAGCAAGCGGGTCGTGCATGTGGTACAGGTCTAGGCTAGCGGGGAGGGGCTGTGGGAGGAAAGGGTACATCCTCGACGTAATGTTCGATTCTCGTAGCCTCTTATCTATCCCCTCCGCTTCTGCTAACCAGTCGTTCCACGCGTTGTCAAGCTCGCGCATGCGCGTAAAAAGGTCGTGCTTTTGTCTCGTCGACCACCGGAAACGATGTATTTCCGCGCATACTCCAGGATCCGCGACATAGGCAATCGCACGATCGACCTTGGCGCGGGCAGGGTGAGTTTCGGAGAAGAGGGCGAAAGAATGCGCTGGCACTGCCCCCGACTCGGGACGGACCGGGCGGGGAATAGCGTAGAGTATTTTGTAATATTGAGGTTTGCCCCGGCCTTCGGTTCCCAGCACTACCAGCTGTTCGCGCTGATTGATCGCGAAGCGGATAAAAGGGGCCGGTCTGCGAGTCCCGTCTTCGAATAAGATGTCGAAGGCGTAGGGCTCTGTGGCACGGGCGATCTTCCAGCCCGGGCCCGGGTGTTCAGGGCGTTCGTCGACGGGTAGCGGGGGTGGAATGCGAAAAGCTCCAGCAAAGGGGTCTCCTTCCGGCTCGGGGCTATCCGACAGCTCTATCGGGTCGTCTGCACTTCCTCTCACCGGGGGCCCGATCCTCTCAATGACTAGTTCCTCGTGCAGTTCGGGGGGCTGCGGGCTCACGGCACGTCCCTCGGGAATAGGGGGGGGAACGTCTTCGGGATAGTGTCCCAGAAGGCGGATGTCTTCCTGGGCGATTTGCTCGCGTACTTCTCGCCGCAATCTCTCGCGGCGATTAGCGCATGCCCTGGAGTGTCGCCTCATAGTCGTGGCAGAGTCTCGATAGGGGAACGTACCCACCGAGTCGTCCAGCGTGGTCGGACTGTCTGCTCGGGGGTCGTGGCCTAGTGGTAATTTGGCCCACGTCTCGACGCGGCTGAAGATGTCCTTTCTAATCTCCTCAGGTAGTTCGGCGTCAGGTACCAGGTAGTGCTGAGGAGGGTGGCGAGGAGGGGCAGCTAGCGGTTCGGAAGAGGGGAGGCGTGGAGGTCCCGAGACGTCGTGATGAGGTCGTTGTACTAGGGCTCTGTCATCTCGATCCATGAGGTGAATGTTGGTGATCTGCAGAGCTTGTCGAGCGCGCTCTTTATACTCGCGTACCAGTTCGTCGGCGTGTACATCAGTAGCGTTTTCCCAACTGTCATAGGCGTCTGCGTACCCCTTCCAATGAATCAGGTATTGCGGCGTCTTCTTTCTCCCCGTCTTACGCTCGCCCCATATTTCTTCCACCTCCCATTCTTCTTCTCCGTCTATAATGTCCGGTGGCGGTTCTTCGAAATTCCGTCCGAACATTCTCGTCTCTCAATACGGCGTTAGTAATGCGGCGTGGAAGACGTTGTGAATCTTCCACTGGGGAGGGAGGACTAATCGATACGAGGTTTTTGAGATGACCTGCGCTACCATAAACGGCCCGTATCTTCTCGGAGCCAGTTTAGCGGTGGGATGAGTCGTCTTGAGATTGGTGGCTTCCAACCAGACTTTCTGTCCTACGGCGTACGGCTGATGCTTCGAGTCCCTTACCCACGACTCTTGTGCGGCCTTCATGGATATTGCTGCCGCTGCCCTTGCTAGTCTAAGCTGTTCGAGTCGCGAAGTCGCTTCCATCGATCTCGTCCGATCATTTGCGGGCTGGTGCACCCTCAGTACGAACCCGTAGAGCTGGTCGAAAGGAGATTCCTTCGTAGTTTCCGACTTCCATGTGTTCAGGGTATATTGGGCTATGGGCAGCCAGGTTGCCCAATCATCTTTATGATTTCTGAATATGCGCAGGTATTGTTCCAAACGTTGATTTTTTCTCTCGGACTGACCGTCTGTCTGCGGGTGATAAGCGGTGCTGATGTTCTGTTCAATTAAGAGCTTCGCGGCAATTTCACGAAATACCGTGGCTGTAAAGCGGGGATCTCGGTCAGAGATGACTCTGCGCGGTAGCCCATAGAATGGCAGCACGCGCTCCAGGTACAAGGCTGCGACCCCCGACTGCTGTAATTGATTCCTTACAGGGTAAGAAGATGCTAGCTTTAGTGCATCCCTGATCTGTAATGGTTAAGATCGAATCGTAGCTCTTCGAGACGGGTAGTTTCGTGATAAAATCGAGCGCTATCGTCTGGAAGGGCAGTTGTTGCTCCATGTGCGTAATTGGGTGGATCGGTATTCTGGGCTTCCCAGGCATGTTTTTATTTGCTTGGCAGAGTCCACAACCGTTCACGAATTCGGTTATGTCGTTCTTCATCAAAGGCCACCAGTAATGTGATTGGATTGCCTCGAGCGTTTTGGTAATTCCCGGGTTGTCCTGCCGAGATCGCCGAGTGAAACAAGGCGATTACCCCCCTCTTAAGGGCCAAGTCGTCCATGACAACGAGACGGTGCGTGTGAAAGAAGAGACCATCAGTTTCCGAAGCGAGACCACGGGAGACCAGGGCGAGCAAAGCAGGCCGGTGAGCAACTTGCGCGGTGCGTAAGCGGTCATCCAGCGTCGAAAGTCTGTACTGCATCGACAAAAAGAGAAGGTGGCAGGACCAGAACATCCTCGTTATCTGCGTCGGAGGAGGAAGATGAAACGATCCCCGGGTGTCGCGAGAGAGCATCGGCCTGCATGAGCACTCCGGGGCGGTGGACCAATCGGAGATCGTAGTCTGCCAGGATATTAACGAGGCGGGCCACACGGTGGTTTATACGTTGCGGGTGTCTATAATGAAGTAAATTTGCGTGGTCCGTAAAGGCAGTGACGGGGTGTTTCGCTCCGACTAATAAATGGCGCCAGTGTTCAAGACCCCTCACGAGTCCTAAGAATTCGCGGTCGTACACATCATAATTCCGTTCTGCTGCGTTGAACGACTGAGAGAAATATCCCACGACTTGTGGTTTATCTCGTAAATCTCTTTGAGTCAAGATGGCGCCCATGGCTTCCGCGGAGGCATCCGTTTGGATCTCGTATGGCTTCGCAGGATTTGGCTGGCACAGCGCCGGACGACTGGTAGCTATATCTAATAGCTTCCCTAACGCCGCAGTGCACTCTTCTGTCCATATGAATGGTGCATCCTTTTTGAGGAGGGCGTTGAGAGGTCGGGCGATAGACGCAAAGTTCGGGATGAAGGGGCGTTGATAATTTAGGACTCCCAGTGTACTTCGTACTTGTCGTACCGTTTTGAGTTTGCGCGGCCAGTCTCGGAGTCCGCTGACTTTATCGGCGCCCATCCGAATAGTCCCACGAGATATCGTCATGCCTAGATAGTCGATTTCGTCGACTTCGAAGACACACTTAGCCAGCTTCAGGAAGTAGCTTTCCCGTTCGAGAAAGTCTAAGACAGCCGAGACAATCTCACGATGTCGTTCGAGGTCATGCGTAGTAGCGATCAGTATGTCGTCCATGTATACGAAAAGTTCTCCTGGGTAGCGATCAAGCAGTGGCCTCAATAATCGGTTCATGGCTTGAGAGAAAGTGGACGGCGAGTTTGTTAGCCCGAAGTACATTACCAGCGGTTCGAACAACCCGATCGGCGTCTTGAAGGCGGCTTTCCATTGATCTCCTTCCTGGATCAGGATGTTATTGTAGCCTTCCTTGATGTCGAACTTAGTGAACAGGCTCTTGTCCGACAGGGACGTGATTATCGATTCGATAAGGGGTAGGGGGTATTCATCTCGCACCGTCCAAGCGTTAAGTTCCTTGTAATCCTGCACGGGCCGGAGCGATCCGTCCTTCTTGTGTATGAAGAACAGGGGCAAAGCGTAAGGCGATTTTGATTCGCGAATGTATCCTTTCTTTAGCTGTTCAGCCACCCAATTGCGAAGGTACTGCATTTCAGATACGTTCATAGGGTACACTTTGCTACTAAGACGGTCGGGAGCTCCTTCCTTCAAGACGATGGCATGATCGTCTACGCGTTTCGGTGGGAATCTCTTTCCGGCTTCTTCCGAAAAGACCACTGCATGGGCTCCGTATTGCGGCGGTAACTCCGTTGTCTTCTTTACGCCTGCCGCCATAGCCATTTTCTGAGCCACTGTTTCGTTGATCTTCTCTCCTCCCTGAGAGATGCTCATCGGGCCCCCGTCGTAAGTCCCAGCAGCCCAATCGATGGAGGGGGATCGTAGCTTGAACCAAGGCAGGCCCAGGATAGCTCTACAGGAGCCGAGATCAGTGACAAGGAAATCCAAGACGTCGCGGTGATTTCCATCGATAAGGGTGAGCCTGCATCGTTCTCGTATCGCTCCATCGATATTGATCGATCCGTCCGCATTGCGGACATCGATCTGGTCGATCTCTTCCCTAACAAAACCCAACAGCCGGGCCGCACCTCGGTCTATGAAGTTCCCACTGGCTCCCATATCGAGCAAGACAAGCAATTTTTGATTTGTTCCGGCGACGTCAGCCGTTACAGTGACTGAGGACGAAGCGACACTCTTCATGACGTTGATCTGGTTGATCGCCAGCACGTCGTCGTCTCCTGTGTCCAGTAGTAGGGCTGAGATGAACTCCTGCCTTTCAGCGGACGACATATTCATGACGGCGAGCTTAGCCAATTCCCTCGAGACTGCGGTTGGTTCCGATGATTCAGAGGGCGCTTCCGACTTCTGGACGTTAGCAATTCTTTGCGGTGGCGAGCCCTGGCGTTTCTTCGGGCAACTGTTCGACATATGCCCCTGCGCCATGCAGCGGAAGCAACGCCCCTCTTTCTGACATTTGAGCTTTTCTTCGGGGGTTCGCTTAGTCTGCCACGCTGGCCTCTGAGTCGTTTGGATGTTATCGACGTCTATCGGGACGACCTGATCATTACGAGGGCGGTGGACCTGGGTCGACTTCGTCGGCCCCAGCCTCTGAGTGTCTGTCTTCCCTCGGCTAAGGTTTGCGATTGCGTTTGAAATAGCTTGGTACCTCTGTGCTTCTTCTCAAGCGGCGTCTCGCCACTCGGACATTTTCTTTGGCATCGACGAGCGGCGAAGACAGGCGACCAGCAGTCCCTTCTTCATGCCCCGTTTGAAGAACTCGATGGTCCCATTAGCGTTGGGGTCCCATCCGGCGGCGATCGAGAGTTGATCGAAGGTGGCAATATACGAGTCGATATCATCGCCCGTCATAGTGAGTGTCGTTAGTTTCTGTAGTGCGTTCTGCTTGCTCAGTGTGTCCGTCCATGCGTCCTTGAACGCTTTCTCGAACGACGTCCACAGGGCTTCGTCTTTTTCGTCCAACTTTGGGACGTGGGTCGTTACGCTGTCGTCTAGCTCTTTGCCGACTTTATCTCCCCAGTCGTCCACTTTAGGACCGCGGATGTAGGACAAAGCTAAACTGACACGGCTGTACGGCAGGACCATCAGGTCGTGCGCTCGGTTAATACGGCGATATTGGTGGAATTCCCTCAGGAATTGGAGACTTTTTGAGCGATCCCCCGAAAATTCCTTTGGGGGTTGGCCCTTCAACGAACCAGAAGCGGGAGGCGGGGCGGCCATCGGAACGGGAGGTGTCGGTGGGGGAAGCGAAGTAGGGGCGAAATAGATGGGTCCGGTGGAAGACGAGGTTCGTTTCTTTCCTTTTTGCTTAGTCGATGTATCTGACGAGCTGTCTTCGATAGCTTTGACTGGGTTGTTTCTCCACGTGTGGACGTCGGCTAGAGTGGTTCCACGGAGTTGTAGTCCCCAAAGTGTCGGGTTTTCGATGCGATGAGTGTTGTACGTGTACCAGCTGCCTTCGTGCGGGTGTACCTCGTACCAGGCGTCTTCTGCCTCAATATACTCGACGTCGATCGCTTGACTGTTTGCAGCGAGTACGCGATAGCCCCTAGCGTGTTCCCAGAAAGCGCCAGTCCCGGCGAGTTCAGAAACGTTCGGATGTGTCCTGCGTACTACGACGCGTCGTTCGGCGGGATCGTCTGTCTGCGCCGGTTCAATGAATGCGCGTTCGGCACTCGGTTTCGGTGTGAACAAGCTGGTCGTATCCGCCAGGATGTCCGGTCGTTTCCTTCGCACAACGAGCGAAGAGTCTTAAGATCGGTCTGTGCAACGAGCACAGGGTCGTATAGGATGGTCTTAGCTTATTTCATGTTCAAGCCGCAGCGAGCACGTGAGTCGACAAGGGTTCAGCGATAGAGGGGACGATGGGCAGAGGGAGACTCTGCAGGAAAATGGAAGAGGCTTAGTGGGTCGCGCTGATCATACACGGCGTGCACAATACAGGCTTGGATTTAGGGAAGCTAAGACAAGGAGGACTACAGACGATACAGCCTTGTACTTATACTCGTACATACTGTGATTTTTGTGACTATTTTCTAGGTGAGGTCGGAGGCCACGCAAGCACCTCGTAAGAACCGAATCGTAAGCAGAGCAAACAGGACGCGTCATCTTCGTCACGTGATAGGTTACCCATTACATGTCACGTGATCGTGACAATGGAGTTGATGTTATCCCCCTCTATGATCCTCAGTGCGCCTTCGGAGCCTGTCCAGCCACTGCGACCTTTCCTATTCTACTATGGGTTGTGCTGTTTTGCCAACTCCTTTCTGTCATTACGACTTGTTGTAATGCCTTTCCCACATGCAACCCTCGGCACGATCAGTGTTCGACGACCGCGACCTACGGGTCACCCCAACGGGCCGAAGGGACCGTTACATTAGACATGTGTCCTTGCGCCAGGCACCTGAAGCAGCGCCCTTCCTTCTGACACTTGATTTTCTCCTCAGGGGTTTGCCTTGTTTGCCATGCTGGCTTCTGCATCGTTTGGATGTTATCAACGTCCATTGGGATGACTTGATCATTACAATGACGTTGGATTTGGGTTGACTTGGTCGGGTCCCAATTTCTGTACATCTGTTTTTCCCTTGCTCAGGTTCGCGATCACGTTTGAAATGGCTTGGTAGCGCTGAGCTTCCTTGTGCGCCACATCTCGCCATTCCGACATCTTCTTTGGCATACTTGGTCTCCGGAGACATGTGACAAGCAGGCCCTTTTTCAGGCTGCACTTAAAGAATTCTATCGTGCTGTTGGCATCCATGTCCCAACCTGCAGCGATCGATAGCTGATCAAAGGTGGCGATATACAAATCAACGTCGTCTCCCATCATGGTGAGCGTTGTTAATTTCTGTAGAGTGTTCTGTTCACTCAGAGTGTCGGTCCACATGTCTTTAAAACCCTTTTTGAAGGCGTTCCAGAGCGCTTCGTCTTTCTCATCCAATTTCAGGACATGAGTGGTGACGCTTTCATCAAGCTCCCTGCTGATTTTATCCGCCCAGTCATCAACTTTGGGTCCTCGGATATATGACAGGGCTAAACTGACTCGACTGTACGGCAAGGTCATGAGGTCGTGCGTTCGATCAATTCATCGGTTCCCTCAGGAATTGGAGACTTTTTGTTCAATTGCCCGTAAACTCCTTCGGAGCCTGTCTTTTGAGCGATCCATTAGTCGGGGGTATGGTAGCCATGAGCGTCGGGAGCAGTGGTAAGGTGGGAGGAAGCACTGTGAGAGTGAAGAGAGGTGGTGCCATAGGCGAGTCTGCCCTTCTTTGTTTTCTTTTGGTTTTTGCCGACGTATCAGATGAACTGTCTTTGATTGCTTTTACTGGGTTATTTCACCACGTATGCGAATTGGTGGAAGTCATTCCTAAGAGCTGGAGTCCCCAGAGATTTGGGTTGTCGATGAGGTTGGTGTTATGTGTGTACCAACCGTCTTTGTGTGGATGTACTTCGTACCACTGGTCTTCATTCTCGAAATATTCAACATTGATGGCTTGGTTATAAGCTGTGACTACTCGGTATCCTCTCGTGTGTTCCCAAAAGGTTCCACTTCCAGCAAGGTTGTTAATGCTAGGTTTTGTTCTGCGCACAACGACGCATTGTTCAGTGGGATCGTCTGTCTGTGCCGGTTCGATGTAAGCTCTGTCGGCTTGCGGGGTCAGGGTGAAGAGAGTAATGGTGTCTTCAGCCAGTCTGTCTTCAGGCATGAATCACGCAATGAGCATGAGGTCGGTAGGGTGGTCTAAGCTTGTTTCACGATCCAGCCAGATCATTCATTCCGGGGTCGAGGGTTTGGACTCGGAGATTGGTGATGACAATGGGCAGAGGGTAAACTCTGCAAAGGATGCTGAGAGAAGAGAGGGACACGCAAGTCACACAAGACATGCAAACAGTGGCTGGGATTTGGAAAGCTTAGACAAGGCTACTACAGACACAACGACCTCATACTTACTTATACTCATACAGACTGTGATTTTCGTATACTGTTTTCTGAGATATCAGAGGCCACGCAAGCGCCTCGAGGCAGATGAGACATCATCTACAATACTAAAGCAAAATGTTTGTCTTCGGAGTGAGCGGAGAACAAACACTACTTAATGTGCTCTTGCGTCTTTATTTGACTGTGCCAAACTTTTTTAGAATCCTCGCCAATGCTTGGCATCTGTAGGCCTGCTGTGTCGTCATTTTTTTGGGCTCAGCTACACTGATTTCTTTCCTTGAATACACTTTTTTCAATGGTGTTTTGCCACATTGGACTCAGCGTTCGAATTGCTATTTTAAATGTCCCCGTGATCTGCGTAGGGAAGATTTTGTATCACCTGACATCCTTGCCACAGTTTGTGTGCCAGTTGTTTTCTGCACTGTGGCTGCATTTCTTGCAAGCAACAAATCGATGCAACCGTCAGCTCATTACATGCATTACGAATTGACCGTGGACATGTGTGTGAACTTGTGAGATGTCATTCAAGTGCATCAGCCAGCACTTGCATTCCTCACACCATTAAAGTACTCATTATCCAAAAAAAGTATTTCGGTGCTGCCAATCAGTACTATCAGTACCTGAGCATTCTCACACCTGCCGAGGTCTTGCAATGGGCGGTGATATTCAAAACCATCCCTGATTGCTGAGGAACACATCTTAGATGAGCAGGGTTTGGGGGTGTGAAGCATCGCAAGGCATCACGCAGGTCTCTGTGGAACGCGAGCTTTCGTATGTAGGTCCATGGAAATCGTGGACACGTCCGTGTCGAAGGGTGAAAGCCGTGTGCGAGTGCAGCGAGGTCAGGAGAGGCTACATGGAACCTGCAAGTTGGGTGGTCGCAAGTGATCGGAAACAGTCGCGCACACTTCAGCGCAGCGCGAAACTTTGTAGAAGTGGCCGCCTGGGTTGGGAATGCGTTGGGTTTGAGTTGCTAAGGCCGCGTGTGAGTGCGGCGTGCTGGGGAACGCAAGGGATGAACCTCACTGAGCTCCCGAGACCTTCTGAAATGAGAGGGGTCGATCCCATCCATTGTAGGGCAATGGTCGGTCAAAAAACCGTCCATGGACAGCACTCAAATCGACTGTATCCTTTCCCAGGGACGTACGACTTCATTGAGGTGGTCAAGGGCCGACTCAAGGTTCATTACAGCGAGTTATTGCTGTCTGTCTGAGAAACAAAATTGCTGTGTAGTTTACTGCACTCTGGTGTTTTTGTGAAGGTAATGTGACTTTCTCATGAATTATACATATGCATGTACATGGAATAAAGTGCGACAATAGAAGTGAGGAGGGCCCAAAGGGCCCTCCGAATTTCTAGTAAACAGAATGAGTACACGATACTAACATTTCCTATGTGCCACGTCACGTGTCACGTGATTGTGACACTCGAGTACTGGCATATAGTGAGACGTGAGTTAAGTGTGCCAGGGAAGACCACTGCAAGGGTTAAGTGTTAAATCGGCTCACTTACGATGGGGAAATATGCACTAGTTGCGATGAAGAGCTGCACAGACAAGATGATGAGCATGTTGTTAATGTAGAAACCAGGATGGCTGTAATAGAAGGTCAAGAAGCGGTCAATGGGGAGCTGCGTGCTGAGGTAATAGTACTCGCGACTGAGCATCTGTTCGCCCATGCTGGTGCCGATTTTGATCTGGAAGTTGAGAATCGTGCCAAAGCTGAGATCGCGACCCTTGCCGCACTGATAATACTCTGTGTGCTTGATGCGCCCTCCGCGTCCAAACGTGTTCATACCGGTGTAGATGTCCTCATTGAGATGCAGGCCCTTCTGAGCTTTAGATATGCCACCACAAGTATTCATGAACGTCGCGTTGAGGAAGTCGGGGTGGCCGTAATGCAGCTTGCCGCCAATCCACACCAGCGAGCGCATGTGAGCCTACCAAACGTCTGCTCCTTACCAGCGGCAATGTCGCCGAGTATACCGATGTTCTCTGAGAAGATGTACTCGCGTGGGCCAACGATGGCGACAGGCGCAGTCTTGAACTCCTTCTGCCCCACTGGGCGTAAGGACTCTGGCTGCTGACTGAGTACTCCCCAAACTCGGCAAGGACGTTGCGGATCTTAAGACATTCCTCCAGGTAGTTGTCCTGATTGGCGTCTATGAGCTGTAGGTACTCACCACGATAAAATATAATCATGTGGTTCTGGTTCTCCGACTTGCCGTCGCCGAGAATGGGGTTTCCGGGAAGCTCGATGCGGAACTTGGGCTTGTGCCGGCCCATCTGCGGATTAAACTCAGAATGACCATCGATGAGGGCAGAGTAGAGATGTGGCTCACCACCGTCCGAGCGTGGCTCTTCCTCGAGGTAGGCAGTCTGGAGTTCCGGGTAAGCGCGCAGCAAGAACTCGGCATTCTCGTGCTCCTCTTTGTTGAACTTGGAGTACCGCTGCATGGAAACGACAAACTTGAACTTGTGGCGGGCCATGTGTTCGAGTTCGCGCTCGAGTTTGTCCGTGTTGCCGCCAAACATCTGGACGACCTCGGGGCTTTTGACACGGAACAGTAGCTTGATCGCCTTCCCGTAGTTCATCATCCGAAACAGTGCGGTACAGTGTCTGGAAACACAACGAAGCCCAGATGCGCGTACGCAGGGTAAACTCCAGTGCGGCACTCTTGAAACCAATGCAGTAAAACGGTAGGTCATCGAGTTTTGATGAGCTCTTCTCATCATCTGGGAATGCGCCATCCAGGATCTCCAATGAGAATCTTGGTATCTCTGACAAAGTTCTCCCACTCGAGACCCCTAAGTTGCTTGAGATACTCGAGGAGCGTGACGCGTGTATTGATGTCGGACTCCTTGATGATTTCCCGTAAGGAAAGGAGGATCTGGGGACAAACAATTCAATCAATAGACACTGAAAAAGGGAATATATGCATACCTTTTCGTTGTAGTGGGGTGTTAGGACCGTGAAGGTAGGCATCGCGTCAACTGGAAGCGCCTCGGGAAGCGCTGTCGTAAGCGACTGAGCGAAAAATGAGATCCACACTCTGCTTCCGAACACGGCAGGAAAAAGCTGCCTTTGAAGCCCTTGTCGGTCTGAGCGACGAAGAAGCGGGGAGCACGAAGACTGCGGCCATCTGGGGTGTCAACCTGGTGATAAAGGAGCTTCTGCACGTGGTCAATGGACAGTAAGTGCTCGCGATACATCGAGATGAGATCGCATTCCAGATCTGAGACGAGGACCTGAGGACGAACATCAGGTCGACGAGCGCGTGTGCACGACAAAACATGGACGTACCTTGGGCTTGTACCGAACCTCTAAATCTGACGTTGCCGGGAAATTGGAGTGTATGTGTTTCGGCAAGCGGGCAAAGAGATCCCTCCAAGGCATCCAGATCGATAACCCGAGCATGAAGGAGCGGGCAATGGAATACACAGTATTCCAGATGATGTACCACAAGAAAGTGTCGAGGAAAAATAGTACGAGATCCATGATAAACATGATGGTGAGAGTGAAGATGGCCTGATTGTGGCAGAGCGAATAACCGAACAACTGTTCCTGACAATGCTGGATTTTCATTCCAGCCATGACACGGATAGGGTCGCAGAATGCGAGGGTGAGGAAAAAGTACGACTCGGTAAACTTGCACCCAAAAACGAGGAACCAGAGAAAGACACTCCCTAGGCGCGCCTGGGAGTGCAGGAGAGGGTAGCTGGCCGTGAAGGTCTGAGAAGCGAGATACTTTCCAGCGACGCGGTCGCCAAATATCCGACCTGAGGGCATGATGCCGAACAGCAAGGTCGCAACTTCAGAGATGAAGTATTGAGCGATATTGAGGATGAGAGCGAGGGATCTGCCGCCGTCTGCCTGATTCTCTACGATAGCGATGTAAAAAGTGGGGCCAGCGGTGAGGGCAAGTGTGACTAGGAGGAAGAGTAAGCGGCGGAGGTGCGACGTGTTATTCCAAGTTGTCGGGATGTACGAGAATTCTACGAGCGTTGCAAGGACCATGATGACCGTGGCTACGGCGCCTCCAAGGGCCGTGGTGGACCGTGTCAAAGCGGACGAGTGTCGTCGGTCTGGCTGGTAGATGGTCGGGGCATTATAGGCGGTGTAGAACCAAAAGAGGGAGACGTGAATGACCCAAATGCGATTAAAATTGACGAGTAAATGGCCAAAGGATCGCTTCTCGTCGTACATCTTGAAGAACGTGCAATTCCAGTCGATGCGGTCAAACCACATGAAGCGCTGTGCAGGAGGGATGAGTCTAACGAAGAGATCAATAAATGGAATAAAATAACGGAAATAGACGCACCTTGTGAGGACGATCCGAGCGATACCCTCTGGGTACCAAAACAGCTGATATACATCATCATAACCAATGATGCGATCGTGATCACGCTCCCGCACAAACTTTCCGTCCACTGATTCATAACTCTGATCACGGATGAAGCAGTAGAGGGGCTTGATAATGGCACGAAGATAGAGACCGTCTGGCACGGGATCGATGCGGTTCTGGCATTCGGGCGAGCGGTAATAGTCGTCCGCGCATTTGACGATGAAGCAGAGACACTCGGGAACGAATCGGACTTGGGCAGCCTCTCCCCAGCAGAGAAGATAAAGGGCTATCTGCCACATGCGGTCGTACTGGGACATATTGTTCATCGCCTGACGCCAGCATTCGAGGGCGCTGGTGTCTGAGTGATTGCGGCCGCCACCGCTCTTGGAGCGGAGATGCTTGAAATTGAGCACAGTGTCATCAAGATTGAGTTGGGCAGCAAAGTACCATTTGCGGTTGCTGGCCACCGATATAGTCCCGGTGAAGTGGTGAAGACGGCCTGATTTGAGACATGTGGGACGAAGGGCTGTTGAGAAGCTGCATTGTGAAGTCGAACTATAAGGCTGTGAGCAACAAGCGCTGGGAATATTGTGGTGCAGAGTAACACACAATATTTCGTATTGAATCTGGAAACCAAACTTCTGCTGGAGGTCGAAGAATATGTCTTTGATCTCCTCTTTAGAGAGGAATGGTGCCCTCAGCTGGATAAGGCTCGCAACCCCCATATTGGGCTACGCGTCACCAAAGGTTGGTGCAGAGGAGCACCCACCATGGAGAGATCCGCCGACTGGCCCAACCTCGGTATCTGATGATGTGGTTTGATGGATGGGCAGATGGTAATGCGAAAAATGAAGTGACATACAAACATACGAACCATCTATACTGCTTCCAGTTCACTGAGAGACAGCAAGGCACGGAAGTGATAACATGAGTGATCCCATCCCGAGGCAGGCGACAGAAGCTAGCTTGGAAGCTAGTTGTGAAGCGAAAGGGGCGAAGTAAAGGCAAATGCTCAAGCGCAGGCTGAGCCCCCTGTCATTTCAGAAAGGTCTTCAACCTTACTGGGATCGCGTGGCTATGAGCAGTGTGACGAGAAGAGTATCATACAGATCAAGTCTTGCAGTGCGCGACGGAGAAGTCGGTCACGTGACCTCGCCATGCGTGGAGGGATCACGAGCACTGGTTTACCACCTCAAACGCAATTGTCATAATGTGAAAGATAGGGAATTTTGACCAAGAAAGTTCCTAACCTGATATACCGACTACTCGTGCTACGCCGACCCACCTTTGCGCACACCACACGCGGCGCGACCCTGATCCGCGTGAGGAGCGCAGACCGCCCGAGCAGAATGTAGAAAAGCATATAGACAGACAACAGCAACGAGCGACCTCCTACATCATGCGTGGCTCACCCATAATCCGATACCTTAGAGTTCGCCCTGAATCGCCCTAAAAATGTGAGGATGACGTTGACGGAACATATGACCTGAGCATAGCTGGACGCGAAACGGCTGAGCGGAGGGCCTCGGGAAGCGCCTTTTTATGCAACTGGGGGAAGAATGATCGTGAGTGACTATGGCCTGGCGGAAGAGCGAATTACCGAACAACTTTCATGACAACATTCTACCTATGGCACGCGTCGCGAAATGCTCCGGTGAGGAAAAAGTACGGCTCAATGAACTTGCACCCAAAGACGAACCAGATTTACCGCCATCCGTCTGGCTGTCTACGATAGCGATGTAAAAAGTGGGGCCAGCCGTGAGGACAAGTGAGCATGGGTAAGCGGTGGGTGAGGTAAGATGTGTTATTCCAAGTTGTCAGGACGTACAAAATTCTGCGAGCGTTGGGAGAATCATGATGACCGTGGCTACGGCACTAAGGGCCGTGACGGACCACGTCAAAGCACGAGTGTGAAATGGTCGGGGCGGTAGAGCCAGTGTAGAATCTAAACAGGGAGATATAAATGACCCACATGCAATTGAAGTTGACGAGTAATGGCCGAAGGATCGCTTCTCGTAGTACGTCTTGAAGAACGCACGATTCCAATAGATGCGGGCGCAAGAAGGGCTGTGCAGGAGGGATATCCATAAGCCGAGTCTAACGAAAAAATTAATAAATAAAAAACGAAATAAGGGAAATGGACGCACCTTGTCCGTGAGGACGACCCGAGCGATACCCTCTGGGTAACAGCTGTTTTACATCACCATAACCACCAAAGATGCAATCGTAGTCACGCTCCTGCCATACAAACTTGTCCCACTGATTCACAACCCTGATCACGAATGAAGCAATAGAACAGCTTGAAGATGGTGTGAGGGTAGAGAGCTTCAGGGATTGACGTGGAGGCGGTTCTGGTATTCGGGCGAGCGGTTAAGAGTCGTCCGCGCATTTGAAAACGAAACTGAGACAGTCGGAAACGAACCGGACTTGGGCGGCCTGTCCCCACCGGAGGAGATAGATGGCCACATGAGCGTGCAGCCATCTGCGACCTGGAAGGACGCGACGATAATGCGACTGACATTTCGACTTGACTCGACAACCAGAGACTGAGCCCATGAGTTACTGCGCACTGGCACAGGGATGTTCACGTGTTGATGTCTGCCAGCAGCATAAGAGACCCATTTCGATCAAATCTGAAAGAATCATACCTCGTGTGAGGCTCGAAAAACACTCGTTGATGCAGTATGCATAGGGGCCAGGGGCAACGAGGAGAAGTTGGAAAACGTTACGCAGCCAGGTTTCGTAAGAGTGACCTATTCCCACGATTCGGTGGGCATGACATTCCAGAGTACTGGAGCTGCCCTTGCGAAGCGGGACTGCCCTTGTATGTTTTGTATGCGCCTTGCGTTTGCGCCATCTCGCAGCTAGCCTCTACTGCGGCGTGGTAGATGGTCTGAAGGATATGCTGGTTAAACAAATGCGCCTCGAGCGAATCAAAAGGCACACTCAGAACCATGAACGTGTCGGCCGATCAACTGCCAGTCCATGAACAAGGCCGATCGGACAATGATGCATCTTCGAGGGGCACGCTTCTGGGAAAGGGTAGCAGTCAGTAAGAGCGGGAAATTCGGTGAATACACCCACAGGAGGTTGGGTATCCAGACCGTGCGACAACAGGAGTATCCGACCCAAGAATTGTTGTGCGAGCATGAAACTGGTCCAACAAGAACTCGCTGTAAGACAAAGATTCCAGTTGAATACTAGCACACGGGAACGAGGGACCAGTGATACTTGCTGGATTTGCCACCGACGCGGTCGCCAAGCACGACCTGAGAGCATGATGCCAAACAGTAAGGTTGTGACTACGGATATGAAGAATTGGGCGATACCGAGGATGAGAGCGGGGGAACCACCGCCGTCCGTCTGGTTTTCTACGATAGCGATGGGGCCAGCAGTGAGGGCAAGTGGGACTGAAGAGTAAGCGACGGGTGAGGCCGGTGAGATGTGACGTGTTATTCCAAGTTGCTGGGATGTACGAAGTGTAGGAGGGATAAGTCTAACGAAAAAAATAAAAAATAGATTAAGGGAAATGGACGCAGCGAAGGATGATACCGAGTGATACCCAAAGCAGCTGAGGATCGTGGTCACTCCACTGTACGAGAAAGGCACGACGGAGGAGCTGTCACTTATCAGTACTATATCAGTTCCGAGTCTCGTTTACTATAGTTCCCGTTTTACAGTATCGGATTGGCCGTGTTCGGGTGAGTCACCCCATGCGCTCAATGTGCAAACTCGGAGATTGGAATGGGAGGGGGATCGGAAGCAGATATAACGAAATCGAAATGGAACGGGGAATCAAAGGGAGAAATGAGGGAATGACGAAGCGAAGGTGTATAAACTAAAAGTGGAAGGGAGAGATCCGACGTCAATGGAGGATGGGATAATCGTAACGTGGAGGACACCTACAACTGCGCAACAATACGAGAAGGGTGAATACAAATGCGTGGCTCACCCATATCCCGATACCTTAGAGTTCGCCCTGAATCGCCCTAAAAATGTGAGGATGACGTTGACGGTACATATGACCTCTAGAGCATAGCTGAACGCGAAACGGCTGAGCGGAGCGCCTCAGGAAGCGCCGTTGTATGCAACTGAGGGAAGAATGATCGTGAGAGTGAATATGGCCTGATTGCGGCAGAGCGAATTACCGAACAACTTTCGTGACAATATTCCAGCTATGGCACGGTCACGAGATGCTCCAGAGAGGAAAAAGTACGGCTCAATGACACTCAAAGACGAACCGGAGGATTTACTGCCGTCCATCCGGCTGTCTACGATAGTGATGTAAAAAGTGGGGCCAGCCGTGAGGACAAGTGAGCCTGGGTAAGCGGCGAGTGAGGTAAGACGTGTTATTCCAAGTTGTCAGGATGTACAAAATTCTGCGAGCGTTGGGAGAACCATGATGACCGTGGCTACGGCACTAAGGCCCGGGCCGTGGCGGACCACGTCAAAGCACGAGTGTGAAATGGTCGGGGCGTTAGAGGCGGTGTAGAATCTAAACAGGGAGATATAAATGACCCAAATGCGATTGAAGTTGAGTAATGGCCAAAGGACCGCTTCTCGTAGTACGTCTTGAAGAAACGCGTGATTCCAATTGATGCGGTCGAAACGCAAGAGGAGGGATATCCATAAGCTGAGTCTAACGAAAAAAATCAATAAATAAAAAATGAAATAAGGGAAATGGACGCACCTTGGTGAGGACGATCCGAGCGATACCCTCTGGTACCAGCAGATTTAGATCACCATAAGCAATGACACAGTCGTAGTCACGCTCCTGCCATATAAACTTGCCCCACAACCCTGATCATAAATGAAGCGATAGAGCAACTTGATGATGCGTGAGGGTAGAGAGCTTCAGGGATCAACGTGGAGGCATTCGAGCGAGCGGTAAGAGTCGTCCGCGCATTTGAAAATGAAAATGAGACAGTCGGAAATGAACCGGACTTGGGCGGCCTGTCCCCAACGGAGGAGATAGATGGCCACATGAGCCTGCAGGGCCATCTACGACCTGGAAGGACGCGACGATAATGCGACTGACATTTCGACTTGACTCGACGACCAGAGACTGAACCCATGAGTTACTGCGCACTGGCAGACCTGGGGGTGTTCACAATGGGTGTTGATGTCTACCAGCAGCATAAGAGACCCCATTTCGATCAAATATTGTGAAGAAAGAATCGTACCTCGTGTGAGGCTCGAAAAACACTCGTTGATGCAGTATGCATAGGGGCCAGGGGCAACGAGGAGAAGTTGGAGAACGTCACGCAATCCAGGTTGACCCAAGTACTGGAGCTGCCATTGTGAAGCGGGCAAGGAAAAAACAAAAAATGTATTAAGGGAAATGGACGCAGCGAAGGACGATACCGAGCGATACCCAAAGCAGCTGTGCTCCACTGATTCATAACCGAAGCGATAGAGCAGCTGGTGACGGCGAAGGTAGCCGAGGATCGACTTGGAGGCATTCGGGGGAGTGGTAATAACTATCTGTCGGATGTGGTCATACTGTGACATGTTGTTCATCCTCTGACAGCGTTCGAGGTTCGAAGTCACCGTACAGTCGAGCGCTGGTCAGCAACTATCTTCCCGAGTGATGGGTTCCGCCGCCGTGCTTCCAAAGTTGAACTTGAACGCTGGCTGCATGGAGAGGTCACATGATCATTTCCTCTCCGTCGGCACTCCTAACTTAGTTTCCATTCCTCCTTTCTAGAGGAGTTTTCCCGACACCCACCCATCATTGCACCCTTCCTCCTGGTCTGGGGTACCTGCCGATCCTGTTTTTACACCCCCTGAATAAATCAGCGATCTATCGCCATTTTACTCCTGTGTGGATTCCAAGCCCAGTCGATTGCTCACCATTTTTGTTAGCATGACCCACCGCACGCCCCGTTCACACCCAATGTCCAGCACCAGCCGCTCCTCAACCACTGATGCGGAGTTGGGATAGAACCGAAAACGAACGTAGGCTTTGCGACAGGCAAGCATTCGGCCCTCCCCTCCAACCAGGACCGACTAAGGTATGTCTTTACAGTTTCATGTTTCATCTCGCTTCCGTCTCACGCTTCCGTCTCGGAGATTTCCCAAGAGGTATGTTTTGTTGCAACAAATGGTTTTGAGATGTGTAGATGTTGACCTGCTTTCGCCATCCGTCCATTCATATCGAGGAATTCGATCTGATGCGGTTTTACAGGAGCGCCAAACCCTCTTCCTGTCATCCGTCTCCATCAACCACTATTGAGGAGTTCCTCGGTCAGATGCACGCACATTCGAACTTGTAGGGGGTCTCATGTATGCCAATGAGGTTCGCACGCATTCCTCGCTTTGTCGTGTCTCATTTTGATCATTGCACTAGAGCGGCGTATAGTTTGGGATGGGTGCGACAGTAGAAGTCAAGGACGCCGGAGAGCTCCGTGGATACTTGGGTGAGCACGATCGTTCCTTCATACTTCATTCATTCCCTGATGGGTCTTCTACCCTCAGCAGGCTCGTCATATCCCCGAAGCCTTTGCAAGTTGCACAGCCACGAGAGGTGTGAACTTCCCACCTCGGCCCTGCGCGTTCCCGACTGTGACGGCCTAGACGCAACCTAGACCTGGACCACTACCATCCCATCAACCCCGGGATGTTGATATGGGTGATGATCATTACAAGGTGATGACAGACGCCAACGGCGAGGCGACGACCACAACAACGAAGTGACAAAGACAATGATAATGACGACGACAACACGATAGCACGTCCACAACCATGATCGCGTTGGGGGCATCCACACGTTGCGTTTTTTTTGTTTTAAATTCTCCTCTTTTTTACAACTCACTGGCATCTGGTTCTTCGCCACAGACAATTCTCTTCTCACCATCCCTACATCGACTTGCGGTCGAGAACGGAACGCGTCGCGAGTGGCATCCCTCTCCCGTGCCATGACTATTGTCATGGTCTTGGAACGGCCTCGCTGATTTACGACACTAGGTACAGAGCGGTATGCTTGGTCGTTCTCTGAACCAGCTTTCACAAGATCTTCTGATCTACATGGCAAATCCTAGTACACTTCTGTCGGCCAACATCCTGGTCACGACGGTGATGATGACGATGGCGACCATGTCAACAGTGAGGAGTAACGACGAGGGCAGCCACAATGGTGGTATGACCACGACCACCACGAGGCAATGGCCAGGCTGCAGCAACGTGGGACATCGTCGTCTCCGTGGCGTATCATCTCTTCCGCACTCTCATGTTCTTGCGGCATCTGGTTACTCTCTTTTCTACTTGGTGTCTGTCTCTTTTTCTTCCCCCTAACCCCCGCACAATCACCCCACCTAGCTCACATGCACTGGTTTCATACCTACATCGCTTGCGCATGAATAGTACCTTGCGGTCAGGTCCACGTGACTCTTCCATGCATGGAGAGGTCACATGATCATTTCATTTCCTCATGCTCCCGCCCGTTTTACACTCTCGTCGGAACCCACCACTCCTAGTTTCCTCCTTTCTATAGGAGTTCCTACTCACCTGTCATGCGGGGACCCGCCGCTCCTATTTTTACACCCCCTGAATAAATCAGCGATCTATCGCCATTTTACTCCTGTGTGGATTCCAAGCCCAGTCGACTCCTCCCATTGCGAAGTCGACCGAAAACAATCGTAGGCTATGCATCTGGCCATCCCCTCGAACCAGGACCAACTAAGGTATGTCTTCATCTCGCTTCGTCGTGTCACCCTCTCAAATTGATTGCGTCTCCCATTCCTGGCTTTCGTGTGGTGACCACCCGCGTTGCAGAAGGACAAGTACATTTTTATTTGCAACAATGATGCTGACCTACTTCCGCCATCCGTCTCTGTCGACCATATTGAGGAATTCCTCGATCAGATGCGCTCTCTTCGGCATTCAAACTTGTAAGGGGTCTCATGATCAGGATCAAGGGGGGTACTGACTAGTGAGCAAAAGAGGGTAGGGACAGACCGGAGGTACTGTAGAGTCAAATGAAGGTTCGTACGCATTCCCCGCTTTGTCACGTCTTTCTCATTTTGATCAAGAGCGGTGTACAGTTGGATGACACTGGGGTGCGACAGTAGAAGACGAGGTCACCGAAGAGCACAGATTTGGCGTGTTCCATCGGTGGTTGGTGAGCATGATTGTTCCCCCATATTTTCTTTCATTTCATGATGGTCTTCTCCTTAGCAGGCTTGTCTATCCCAAGCTTCTTCACCACGACGCCAGCCACAGCTGTGAGCTTCCAACACTGGTCCCGCTCGATCCCAACTTTGATGGTGACCATCACGCCATCAGCCATGGGGTGTGGACGGGCGACAGTCGTTACGAGATGATGACAGTCGTTGTCATCATCATCATCGTCAACAGGCGACAACGGCGACAACAAAGTGACGAAGACAATGGCAATAACGACGATCACGTTGGGGGCATCCCCACTATGTTACCATTTTTTGTTTCAAATCGAACTTCGTTTTATAACCTTCATCTGGTTCTTCGCCACAGAGAATTCTCCATCCCTACATTGACTTGAGGTTTTCGAGAACGGAACGCGTCGTGAGTGGCATCCCTCTCCTGCGCCACGTCAAGACTATCGTCATGGTCTTGGAATGGCCTCACTGATTTACGACACCAGGTACAGAGCGGTATACTCGGTCGTTCGAACCAGGTTTTGCAAGAGCTTATGCCCTACAGCCGAGCTCTGTTGAGACACCTATCCTAGTGCACTTCTGTCACTCCCGACATCCTGGGCACGACGGTGATGGTGACGATGGCGACCACATCAACAGTGGGGAGCAATGACAACAGCATATGCTATGACCACCATGAGGCGATGGTCATGACCGCAGCAACGGTGAGGACATCGTCATCTCGTATTGTCTCTTTCCCACTCTCACATTCTTGCAGCATCTGGTTACCTACCCTCTTTTCTACTTGGTCTGTTTCTTTTTCTTCTCCACCCCCGCAGAATACCACCGTACCTACACCTCATTCCTTTCTATTTCGGGGTACCCGTGCGCTCCTGTTTTTACACTCCATCCCACCTCCTGAATAAATCGGCGATCGATCGCCATATCTTCCTCCTGTGTGGTTTCCCACCCAGTCAATTACAATGGAGCCGCACATTTCGGTCAGTGACATGTGTGGTGACCGATCTGCAACGCAGAAGGACAATCAGGTTAGCAACACAGCTCAGATCTGAACGACGTACATCATTGAGGTCCGTATGCATTGCTTCATTGTGTCTTTGTAATTCCTATCACGTCAAACAGGAGCGGGGTACAGTTTGGGATGCACTGGGTGCAACAGTAGAAGACGAGGACGCTGAAGAGCACGAGTTCAGCAAAATGCGCTCCATGGGTGCTAGTCGGTGGATGAGCACGCCTTCCATTGCCTGATGGGTCTTCCATCGCCTTGTGCCTCCTGAGCCTAAGGGAGTCCCAGCACTCCAATGATGATGCCAGACACGAGCGGGGTGGGTATTTACATCAGCCCCGAGTGATCCCAACTGCGACGGCCCAAATGCAGTCGCAAACAACCTGGACCTGGACAACCAGGCCATCAACTCCGAGGGGTGGCGGCGCGGACAGGCAACGACCACTACCAGGTGACTCACGACGATGGCGGCAACTCTTCTTTGTCTTACCAACTCATCTGGTTCTTTGCCACAGACAACTCTTGGCCTGTCACTGGGTGATGACCTCGGTAGGAAGTGACAAAGGTGGCGATAAGGATGTGAAAACAACTGATGAGGATGCAATGACGACCACGATGTGACGTTTCAGGGCGGCAGGTTGGGTGGCAGAAGTTTACTAGTAGATGTAAAAGACAATTGTCACGATACCAATATATTTTTTGGTGTATGCAGAAGTCTATTGCACAACTCGCCCAGTTGCAAGCCTGAGGCCTTTCCATGCATGGAAAGGTCACGTGATCATTTAAAGCGCCTATATAACGG
Organism: Lactarius hatsudake; assembly: GCA_024734325.1. NCBI lineage: Eukaryota > Fungi > Basidiomycota > Agaricomycetes > Russulales > Russulaceae > Lactarius > Lactarius hatsudake. Next base: position 47,402 of record JANSJP010000070.1, read on the forward strand.
TAATCTCCGACGCGTCGCTTCTTTTACCTCATCTCCCATCAAGGTTCGTGCCTTGCTCTGTCATTTCTAACCATCCATTCTAAATAACTTCTTGACAGCCTATAGCTGAACATCTCTAACCTTATCTAAGATTTTTTCATCATCTAAGAGCCCCTAGCACGGCAAAAAGGTGAGTTTTTCACTAGATGACCATTTTCGAAAAAATTTACAGTTCACCCAAAAAAGGAAACACACTTATATAAGCTACATCGGTGCAACACAGTGAGTCTCTCTCAATAATCTAAGCATTCCTCAGTGCTAATGAGTTACAATTAAATTGCGAAAAATATCGGATTTTTTTTGGCCAATCCCTGCCCTATAACCACACAAAAGTGAGTATCTTTTATCCTATTGATGTAAAAATGCTCATAAATTCCGAAAAAAATACTGATTTTTTTTAGGAACCTTGCCAACAATGTCTTCTACTTCTGCACCCTCTGCTGCTGGGCCTTCTACTGCTCCCCCTGCCCCTTCTTCTACTGCTTTGCTCATTGATTCCAGTTACTACTCTACTTTGCGGGATCAAAAGTTCTATATTGGCCATGTGCTCATCCCAATTGAGTCTTTGAAAGTGGACCCCAGCCTTCAGCGCCAACTTGATCCTGATCATGCCAAAGACATTATGCCAATGTACTCCAATGATGTTGACTTACGCACTCATGACCCACTAGAGTGCATTGTGGACATAGATGATAAGGACAAGGTGGAACAATGGATAAAGGAGCAAGATCAAAGCAAGCTCACTACAAGTTTGCTGGAGGACATGCTTGTGCTAGATCTTTCTGATACATTTTATATCATTGTCAAAGGCCAACATCGCTACAGGGCTTACTGTCAAGTAATGGAGGAGGCCAAGCTCCCTCAAGGTTTCCTTCATCCAGGCTGTCTTGCTGTGAACCTGTATCATTCAGGTATGTGTAACCAGGTGTATTTATGACTGTACTAAATATTTTATAGATCCTAGTGACCCCGAACGTCATCGACTTTTTGGACTGGCTGTTCGTGACAACCTTCCCACTGTCAAAAAGGAGGCAGATATTCATAGCTTGGGTCAATGTGTTATGCGCACCTCATGGGCTGCAATCAGTGGTGCTCTCTCTCAATTTCATGATCTTGACTTCCATCATGACCTAGGTCGGAAAATGAAGGCAGAGCTTCATGTAATTTTTCAGATATCTCAGACACCAAAGGCTCAATCATCAAACAAGGACTGGAGCTTCAGATAGACGTTTTGTAGCAGGTTGGGCTGCCTGCAAAATATTCTTGGATCACACCTTGCTGGAGGCCCTCATTAAACTCAATGACAACTCCTTTGGTCAAAACTTCTTTATCACAGTGGCAAGCTTAGAGTGCTTGTTCCATAAAGTGGAATGGTTACCTGTAAGTCCTTTCTAAACTTGTATTAGGCTTTTGCTAATGATAGAGCATAGTTCTTGGCGCTGCTATTTCGTGACATCTTTGAGGTTGTCAAAGACTTTAAAACTCCAGAAGGGGGTGGCCCATCTAAGGGCTTGTTAAATGACCTCTCTAAGGCATACTCTAGCAGAAGATTACATGTGGACAGGTGGCCCAAGTTTGATCTTAAAGCCTGGCTACAGAAAGCTGAAGAGTTTCAAGAACATTGGTTTGATTTCAAGGTAAATGGTGCTTTGAGTTGCTTTTTATCAATACTGACTTGCTAAAAACCAGCATTTGAGCTATAATGCACTCATTGGGTCGAAAAAAGACTTTATAATTGCAGCTGATTGCTTCAGAGTGGTGCGTCTCATGTGTTAAACAAGCAAAAGATTATTTTAACATTAACCCATTAGCTGGCTGTGCTTTTGTCTGATGATGGGCATATCTGGAACAGAGCTACTGTTCTAGATAATGACCTCAAACAAAAGAAGGGTGCAACTTGCCATACTCATGTTCACTGGAATTCCTGCCCTGAGGGGGTTCTACGCAATTACATCTACAACAAATTTGTGGGGTCACATGACTTTGAGGACAATACTCACTACTGTCTAATCAAAGATGACAAAGGAGTTGTACAAGACAAGGTGTCTGAGGTATGCCTTGTGATATGCCTCTGTCCTTTGTCTTATGATTCCTCTTCTAGGTTGTCTCCTTCATATGGAGTCAGCGCTTCACACTCAAGCTTCCCTCTCAGTGTGAAAGTGACAAACCATTCTGCCTTCTGGGTGTTGGGTCAACAAAACTTTCAGCTACCTATTCAATTAACCCTAAACCTTACAAGGACTTTATGGTTTCTCTCTCTGAGGCAGTCTCCTCTTGCACTCAATGGCATCACCTTCTCAAAGATGTCTTGGGCTGTAGTTCTGAATTGCCCTGTGGGATTGTTGCTGATTTGCAGAAGCTAGAGATTCCCATGCCTCCTTCCCCATTGTCTTCTTGTCCCTCTTCTCCACATTGTCAAACTTCGCCTTTGCCTTCTACTAGCAGACAAAAGCCTGTCACCCTTGACTTAGCTTCATCTCCAAAGCCTTCTTCCCCAAGCCTAGCTACTTCTCAAAAAAAGGCAAGATCATATATTGGGCAACTACAGCACAAAACATCTACATCTGCCAAGGTGGCCCCTCAACAGAAGCAACGTAAGCGACGTGCAACACCAATCTTCTCTAGTGATGAGCCTGAGGAGGATGAGCTAGCAAAAGGTGAGTTGTTTATCTTATTAGAGAGTTTGTACTTAAATTTATAGAAAACAAAGCATCTGAGCCTGAGCCTGAGTCTGACCAAAGTGATAAGGAGGATGACAAGAGTGACAAAGGTGGGGAGGAAGAGTCTGAGGAGGATGAAGAGGGTGAGAAAGGTGAGTGCTTGCTATTTCTTTGCTTATAAAGTGCACTCAGCTTTTATAGCATCTTGTCAGCCTAAGGATATAGAAGAGGAAGAGGAAGTGCATCAAAAAGAGCAGGTGGATGAAGAAGGAGGTAAAAAGCCTGAGGGTGAGATGGAAAAGGAAGGTAAGTCTTCTTTCTTCTTCTTGTATGAGGACACACTGAGACTTTCAAAGATACATCTGAGGATGAGGGCGCAGATGAAGAAGGTGAGAAGGGCAAGAGTAAGGAAGGTCAGTGCCTTTTTTTTTTCTTGTGTGAGGGCATACTTAGCTATTATAGTAGCTTGCCAGCAAGAGGGTGCACCTGAGCCCATGGATGAGGATAAGGAAGAGCATGCAGGAGGTAAGGAGGCTGAGAAAGGTGGGTGCTTGCTTCTCCTCCCCTTTTATAAGGATGCACTTAGCTTTTATAGTTGCTCAGCAGCAAAAAGATATGTCTGAGGGTGAGGGTGATAAAGAAGGGCAAGAAAAAGGTGAGTGTAATAATTTTTTTCTTCTTGTCAATTCTCAGCTATCATTAGAAGTCACAAAAAAGCGTCCAGTGTCAACTGAAGGAGGTGCTAGTAAGCGTGCCAAGTTTGACCCTCCAGCACCTTCTGCACAGCAACAAACTCAAGAGAGCTATGCTGGTGAAGCTACACAAGGTAAGCACCCTACTTTGTCTTGATGAGGAAGTTTTTTAACTGATAGCTTGTTAATAGAGCCCATTTACTCTATTGATGAGCTCAAAAAGGCTGAATCTCCCCACTGCATCCCATACATGGATTGGTCAATGCCAGAGGAAGATATCAGGGAGTATCTCAATTCATTTATCAATGACAAGAGAATTCCTGCCCAAACCCTCTTCAATCTTTTTCAAACATCAATCAAACTGTATAATGTTGGTGGAGGCTCTAGGAAGTTGGGTATTTGGGACTATGACCCTGAAACACCTAGAGAAAACCTTACAATTGAACATATCTTCAATGGTACTAACATGGTATGTATAAGTGATATGTTGAGCAAATCTTGCTTACCATTTGTATAGATGTTTAATCCTGAAGAGATAGGTGGCAGAACATCAGCCACTTATCCAAGTGAAAAAGAAGATGTAGAGATGAGGGATTTAGACAGCAGCTCTGCAGGTGGCTTAGAAGGTGGAGAAGAAATGGGTTCAAAGTAAAATATAATACAAATTTGTTGACATGTCTTGGAATCAAAAAGGGCTTGTGATTGTATCAAACTGTGTGCTGTCTAGTGATTGGCATGGGTAATCTTTAGTGAATGTCACAGGTCTGGGTAACCTGCATGCAGTGATTTAAAGTTGTTATGATTTTCTGCTTCCATTATCCCTGTTTAGTGTTTTAAGGTCCAGTCCATAGGACCGAAAAAAGACCGTCAACCCACCGGACCAGACCAATGGGCAACCAGACCAGTGGTTGCGGTTGCATGACTTTGGGAGCAAGCCTGGTTGTGGTTGCATTTTTTTTGAGTATTCTTGCAAGTGACTAAAGACCAGTTGAGACCAGTCTTTATATCAACCAACTTATAAAATTATCTAGCTATCTACTGACAATGTACTGTAAAACTACTGGCTACTAGTACATTATCGTCGCCATTGACCTTGCCCAGCCGTGGACTCGGATGCCATGGTGCTGCATCAAAGTTGTAGTCTCACAGAGCTGTGTTGACACCATGGGCTTGTGGTGCTGTGTCAACACTGTGGGCTTGTGGCTCAGCGTCGGAGTTGTGGTCTCGTGGCTCGGCATTGGAGTCATGGTCTTGCAGCATGGCATTGACACCATGGTCTCACGGTGCTGCATCAACTCTATGGTCTTGCAGTACCATGTCAACACTGTGTCAGAATCATGGTCTTGCATGCTGCATTGATGCTGTGGTAAGAAGGGCCAGTGGTACACTATCAGCATAGTACCCCAAGCTCTTGGTGTTGAACCCCTTACAACTCGAAACACTCAAGGCATCACTGTCAACGACAACTCCAATTCACCCAGCATCCCTGTACCCATGACAAACCTACCCGATCCGACAACATATTTTCAGACCTACACCATGTCTCAGACCCAACAAGCCTCGGCTAGTACGACCCTCACCAGTGGTGGAGCTGGAGGAGGAGGAGGACCCTCCAGAGCATCAGGTTCAGGAGGAGGAGCACCAAACCCGCCCAGTGGTGGTGCCCCGGTACCATCTGGTGGCAGTGGTGGTGGTGGTGGTGGTGGTGGCAGTGGCAGTGGCGGTGGAGCCATGCCAGCAGGAGCCACACCAATAGCACCGGCTCCTGGAGGCAATGGGTGGCTTGGAGGAAACCCCCCTCCCGAGTTCACAGGGGTGAGAGACAAGAGCAAAGCCTTTCTGCTCATGTTTCAATTGTACAAAGGAATGAACCCCACCGTTGATCAACTCACCGTCCCTGCCTCATGGGCCATGACATTCCTATCCTACATCCGAGGCCTGCTAGTGAAAAACTGGGTGGCGGAACAAGCACAGTGGTTGGACGACCAAGTCGTGGCCGGAGTTAACCGCAACAACGAGGTCTTATGGACTGCCATCAGAGATTGGTTTGTACAAGCCTACACCAACACCTTGGAACAAACCAATGCGCATAAGGCGCTTCACCTCATGGTAGAAAAGCTATTCGGACGGGAGGATTTTCTCGACACTTGAACCCAGTGGCCTGGGCTAGAGCTTTAAATTTGAACCTGTACACTAGCAGATACCAATCTATGCAAATCCCAGTTGGCTGAACGACAAGTCCTCATCAACTTGGGAGCTACTGACAATTTCATATGCTCCTCCCTTCTAAAATGACTCCAAATAGGGACGAGAGATGTCACCCACCCTATCCACATTTGGAATGTGGATGGCACCTGTAACCAGGACGGTGCCATTATGCAAGACATGGACCTCACTGTACGAACAGGAAAAGAGGAGAGGACACTTCGCTTCCTAGTCACTAACCTAGGAAGGGACGAAGTGATCCTAGGATACCCTTGGTTCACGGCCTTTGAGCCGGTGATCAAGTGGGGAGACGTGATGCTGAATGAAGAGTTCCAGCTGGTCATGGTCTCAAGCCTCCAGTTGTCAGACAAAGCCACACCCATGGAAGCTTCCATTTGGGTGTTGGAGACGTACGAACTTGACAAAGAGGCATGGGAGCAACTCATGAACAATGAGCAGGAGCCCCAGATTGCGTTTTTACGCAAGACTACAACTGCCTCGGAATTAGCACAGCAGGAGGTGGCAAAAAGGAAAGAGCATACGTTCAAAGAAATGGTCCCAGAAGAGTACAGACACCATCGTAAAATCTTCAGTGAAGAAGCATCCCATCGATTTCCCCCTTCCCACATCTGGGACCATGTGATAGACCTCCTACCCAACGCCCCCGCCTCATTAGACTGCAAAGTCTACCCACTCGCACAAAACGAACAGGAAGACCACCTTCCTCACCAAACAACTTGAAAGGGGTATATCTGTCCGTCCAAGTCGCCATACGCATCCCCCTTTTTCTTCATAAAAAAGAAAGACGGCAAACTCTGCCCCATCCAGGACTACCGCTGATTAAACGAACTCACTGTCTGCAACCATTACCTGCTTCCCCTTATCCCAGAACTCATCAACCAAATACGTGACGCACGTTTATACTCAAAGCTCGACATTAAATGGGGATACAACAATGTCCGAGTCAAACCAGAAGAAGAGTGGAAAGCCGTGTTCAAAACCAACCAGGGACTGTATGAACCCCTTGTCATGTACTTCAGACTTATGAACTCCCCTTCTACGTTCCAAGCTATGATGGATGCAATTTTCTGACCCCTCGTCCTCACCAACGAAGTGATCGTCTATATGGACAACATCTTGATCGCTACACCCCTTGACTACCCCCATCACCACGCAGTCCTGCACGAAGTTCTACGCTTGTGCGAGGAACATGACCTCTATATAAAACTGGAGAAGTGTGAGTTCAAAGTATTAGAAGTGGAGTATCTCGGATTGATAATTGGTTATGGGAACCTGCATATGGACCCCATTAAAGTACGGGGCATCTGGGAATGGCCAGCCCCAAGGAACCTCCGTGAAGTACGCACCTTCCTCAGCTTTTGCAACTTTTATTGGCAGTTCATTCGCGGATTTTCTGCACTTGCGTGCCCCCTACACGACCTTACCCATAAAGACGTGTCGTGGCATTGGGGACAAAAGAACAAGACACCTTTAACAATATTAAGCATTGCATTGAATGCAAACCTACACTACTATTCCCCAATCTCACAAAACCATTTGAACTGGAGGTCGACGTGTCCAACGTTGCCCTTGGGGCTGTACTCAATCAGTTTGGCCCAGACCAGAAACTACATCCCATCGCGTTCCACTCAGAGTCCTTCAGTCAAGTGGAATGCAACTATGACATCTACGACCGAGAACTACTAGCTGTCATCAAAGCCCTACGTGCGTGGCACACATACCTAGTTGGCTCCCCTCACAAAATCATCATTCATACTGACCATGCCAACCTCCAGTATTGGAAAGAACCCAGAAAGATCAGTCGATGAGTAGCTCGCAAATTTTTGGAACTTTCAGAGTATGACTTCCTCCTGAAACATATCTCTGGAGCCAGAAACAGTTGCACGGACACCTTATTGTGATGCACGTAAGGCTCAGCAAACAGACAAGTAACCCAGGTCGGGTTGATACATCCGGAAGGAACGTAACAATCTTTGCACCATCAGTGTTACGATTCCACCTTCGCAGGCACGTGACTTGCCACGTGATGTGTCCCCGACCGCCAATATCCCCATTGTGGAATCCACGTGCACACCTACGGACCCTTGGTGGGACTGGCAACGCGAGGCTTGGCCTCAAGACGACGCAAGAATCGACGCTGCAGTAGCCGCAGCTAGAAGACTATGTGCATTCAAGACGCGCGGTGAGCGATCGTTCCCCTTCCCCACACGAGAACCACTACCAGGAGCCCTGGGAATAGGTCCTGAAGGATTGGCCATCACGTGACCCTGGCACGTGACCTGCCTAGAATCGTCCAGAAGAGGCTGGATGAGCTTGTGCCCGGACTTATCTTGTGTTTGGCTTGTGATTATGTGAATCGAGACTGGCATGACATCACATTCCCGTGGACTTACATGTGGGGCGCCTCTAGGCCCTTATCTCTGTTATCGGTGACTCGTGTTCCGAACATGCGACCCTTATCTCTGACTCGTGCCATGTGCCTTATTGCCATTGGCTACTCGTATTAGGGTTCGAGGCTGTGTATTAGGATTCGGCACTTCAGACTGAGCTTGAAAGCTCCTCTGGAGTAGTATAAGTAGAGTCGGCTACATGTCTTAGAACGGTAGCTTTGATATCTTGTGTAATACCTTCCCTTCGTCTGGAGTCACACCATAGTTGTTGGCTATCCAAGTGGGCTCGTTATACATTCGATCACCTCTCTGCTCTACTGTGCGACCTCGGAGACCCGTCCCTCCACAGTACTCTCCCTTTCTGCCCCTGCGTACACGTACGAGATGTAGCGGGTTCAGCGTTTTCCACTATAAGTCGTGTCGCGGACCGACTCCTTTCTTTCATCTTTGCCTTCGCCCTTCTGGGCCACGGGATCCTGAAGACTCTCGACACGCTTAGGGCTCAGCAAACAGACAAATAACCCAGGTCAGGTCGATACGTCTGGAAGGAATGTAACAATCAGTCAGAGTTGTGCAAGGAGTCATCATGCAGCTTGCACCACTGCATGCCACATGCTGCATGTGTTGTCACATGGGGCTCACATTGGAGTGTAGTGTTTTAAAGTCCAGTCTGGTCTAGTCTTTTGGCCACCAATCTGGGAACTGGGACTGGGACCGGTTGCTACTATTTCTAATTTGGGGGGCAACTGGACCAAGACCACAGTCCATCTAGGACTGGTCTATTTTGGGCTCCAGAATTCATTAGGACTAGTCTTCAACTGGTTGCAACCGCAGCGTAATAGTGTATTTTCAATTAGCTACAAGTAACACTAGTTACATTGTGCACTAAATCTAATCTAACTACTGTCTGTGAGGGCCCACCACTGCCACCATCATTGCACTTGTCATCATTATCACCCTTATGTCTTTATCATTGCTGTGCTTAGTATTGCCTTCATTACTGTTGTCATACAGGTCACTGCAAACCAAGTTTGAACCAAACAGCTGGCCCTGTAGCAGTTCACCCATTTGCCAAATTTGGATGAACCACAACCAGTAAAATTCTCAGGCTGGATGAACCACAACCAAAGGTCTGGTTGCTATCAGCAGTCTGGTCCAGTCCCAGTATTTTTTCAGTTCATGAGACTGGACTTTTGAACACTACTGATAGTGCAGATGGAAGTTAGGACTCTGTAGGGAAGTGAAATGCATGTACTGTCGTCAGTGGTGACTGGAGCAGTTCAAGTGATGCTAGCAGTGACGTGAAAAGAGTCAAAACCTCATGAAGTGGTTCTATGAGGGATGCAGCACACTGCCATGCAAGAGCATATAAAGGGGCATTGTAAATGGCTTCAGTGTCATATAGGTTGTCAGGAAAATGGTCTAAGAACTTGCACTCAAGTTGGGTGTGAACAGTGGTGGCAAGGAAATGCACGAAGATTGTGGGAAGGTGGTGCGCTTGCACCTGTATAGAAATGTAGCCCTTTGCAATGAGGAAATGTGAAATGATGAGGAACTCACAGTAGCATGACTCCACAACACCAACACGGTGCCACACAGACCTCCTCAGGAGACAACAAGAAGAATTTGCTTGTACAGCAGAACTCGATGATATGCCTGCCAATCTCAAAAGGGTTAATGATGAAGGTTGTTGCAGTTTGCTCTTGGACACTTTATGTTCAACAGATGATTAATGCTACAGCACTGCATTTCTTCTCCAGGCATTTGATGCATGCTGACATTCAGCAAAATTTGATCAGATCTCACCTGTCCTGATCAAGAGGAATCCACCCATGTGTCTACATTGGCAAACATCAACCAATTGACCCCTACTACAGTTGCCTGTGATCATGTACAAAGATTGTCCGATCCAGCTTGCACCATGCCAACGTTCAGCAAAATTTGATCAGATCCCATCTGTCCTGATCAAGAGGAATCCACTCATGTGTCTACATTGGCAAACATCAGCCAATTGACCCCTACTACAGGTTGGCTGTGATCACGTACAAAGATTGTCCGATCCAGCTTGCACCATGCTGACGTTCAGCAAAATTTGATCAGATCTCACCTGTCCTGATCAAGAGGGACCCACCCATGTGTCTACATTGGCAAACGTCAGCCAATTGACCCCTACTACAGGTTGGCTGTGATCACATACAAAGATTGTCTGATCCAGCTTGCACCATGCTGACGTTCAGCAAACTTTGATCAGATCCCACCTGTCCTGATCAAGAGGAACCCACCCATGTGTCTACATTGGCAAACGTCAGCCAGTTGACCCCTACTACAGGTTGGCTGTGATCACTTACAAAGATTGTCCGATCCAGCTTGCACCATGCTGACGTTCAGCAAACTTTGATCAGATCCCATCTGTCCTGATCAAGAGGAATCCGCCCATGTGTCTACATTGGCAAACGTCACCCAATTGACCCCTACTATAGGTTGGCTGTGATCACATACAAAGATTGTCCGATCCAGCTTGCACCATGCTGACGTTCAGCAAAATTTGACCAGATATCACCTGTCCTGATCAAGGGGAACACACACATGTGCCAACCTCAGGCAATGTCATCCATTGCTAGGTGGGCCACTGCATGCAGAGGGGGCATCCAGAAGATCATGCAATCCAGCCTGAACCACTTTGACGTTTGGCAATATTTGGCCACAGGTGCCCACTTGAGGCCATTCTGCATCCACCTGTGTGCCTGGATTGGCCAACATCAATCATTGGCACTATGGTGTGCATCACCTGCCCATGCAGCACATGTGATCAAAGATCCTCCGATCCTGCTTGAGCCACTTTGATGATGGATACAATGTGGCCAGATATCACACCACTGGATCATGTTGCATCCACCCATGTGTGTACATCAGTGAACATCAGAGGTGTCAGAGGCATCACACCACACTCCCTAGCCAAAATGGTCCCAGAGCAAAGATCATCCGATCCAGGCAGAACCATTTTGACGTTTGAGGTGGCACAAGCACAAGCAGCATGGGCACAGGGTAACTGGCCACCCTGCCAGCTGCACTGCACCCACAAGGACCTTCCATATAAGGGAATTCACCAAAGATCATCCGATCCTGGCATGAGCATGGTGATATTTGGTGATATCAGGCCAGATATCAGCCTGCCGTCAGAGGCCCACGCTGCCCGCACCTCAATTTCGGTGGATATCAGAAAAAGCTGCAGCAGGGGGCCCTACTGCAGGGAAACAATAAATAGGAGGACAAGGAGAACAGTGACCCCGGCATCCCCTTCTTCCTCAATGACCCTGCCTTACCAACCTTCTTCCCGCTGTTAGTCGGCGAGATGGGCACTACCAGACAAACAGCACGATACATCTACTACCGCCACAACTACCAGGAGGTTGTCGGAACTATGGGGAAGGGCCATCCCTGCTATGCCTCGCAGGTCTTCCTCAACGAAGTCTACACCGGCCAACTCGCACAACATATCACAGACAATCAGATAAACATGTTTCATCCTCACGACCCCCGCGCCATCGTCCTTAATGAAGTGTTGATCGAACTCCGTAACCCCCGCCTTCATGCCGACATCTCTCGTCTCCGCGCATGCCTTACGCGTCGAGATGCCATCCGTGTTTGCCAGTCGGACATCCGACGTCTTGAGATGGAACTGACACGGGACCAGTTCCATCTGGACATGGACTTTTCATCAGTCCGGAAGCGTCTTCAGTACGCTCGGGCCGTTCCCCTCATTGCCGATAAGTACGCCGAGCTTCATGCGAAGCCCGTACGTCCCCAAGGCTCACCAGAGCCCATTCCTCTCGCCCTTCGCGACGCTGGGCCTAGCGAGATGCCCCACCTTCAGGGGGAAGGCGGTAGGCGTCGGCGCAAGTGCTTTCAGTGTAAGTCGGAAGACCACCTGGTAGCGCAGTGCCCAGAGCGACGAGCCCAGGAGCCATGCCAATGGTGTGGGAGTCGAGCTCACCGAATGGACGTCTGTCTCATCCGCCGCCTCTCGCCCATGACTCCCGCGCACGGGACCCCAGCTCCCACCCTCGGTGGTGTGGGAAGTGTTTGAGGTATGATGCTACGCACGAGGAGATCAAATGCCCCAGTTACGAGATGTGCTGGGACTGCGGAGAAAGAGGACATTTCATGTTTTTGCGCCGTCACACCTGCCCACGCACTCCGTCTCCCGTGCCCGCTAACATCCCCGCAGAGGAGGATTACGCGTACACTAGTGACTAGTCGAAGTCGTGGCGACTTTGATTCTGATGGGGGGGTAATGTTACAATTTCTCCCATTCCTCTGCTTGGTACTTCTGAACTACGGTACTTTTACGACACATTCTCGTGACTCGCGCTTCTTGGCTTTCATTCCACACCCTGCGCCTCGGCGATAGGATGGCCAGTTTTACGCCCCATTTCGCCTGCTGACCATTTCTGAGGCACGCGTCGTTCCGCAGAATCCCCTTGTACTATATGTGACTATTCCCCTTGTTCCCACTCTTGTAATACTACATCAGACTCGCGCCATATGTTTGTACTGCGCAAACATCCTGTACTAGTATATAAGCCACGCCCTACCTAGCTTGTACGGTAGACTTGACTTCTTGTGTAATACCACATTGTCTTCGCCTCACAAACGTCTTGACTCGCCTTTGCGCTTGAGTCCCCATTTTAGCTCGCCTTTGCGCTTGAGCCCTGCCTTTCTACTATTGCACTCGGTTCCAGGGAAACCGAGCAGCACTTGTGCATCCTCGAACTGAGTCTTAACCGACTCGTGCTCTTCCAATCCCGTTGACTTAGACGCAGTACACGTCATACCTAACGCCCCTGTGGTGGCGTTACACTTACGGTCCGCAATCATTACCCACTGCCCTTAATCCCCGAACTCGTCGATCAAATAAGGGACGCATGTCTATACACGAAACTCAACATCAAATGGGGATACAACAACGTACGAGTTAAGGAAGAGGACGAGTGGAAAGCTGCGTTCAAAACCAATCAAGGGTTGTACAAAACCCCTCGTCATGTACTTCGGACTCACCAACTCTCCCTCCATGTTTCAAGCAATGATGGATCCCATTTCTGACCCCTCACCTTAACAAACGAAGTAATCGTCTATATGGACAACATCCTCATCACCACGCCCCTCGACTATCCCCATCACCACGCCATAGTGCATGAAGTTCTTTGCTTATGCGAAGAACACGACCTTTATATCAAACCAGAAAAGTGCGAGTTCGAGGTTGTTACGTTCCTTCCGGACGTATCGACCCGACTTGGGTTATTTGTCTGTTTGCTGAGCCTTGAGCGCTTCGAAGGTCTTCAGGATCCCGTAGGCAACGGCTAGGGCGATCCGCAAGGCGTGTCCCACAAGGGAGAAGGCGATAACGCAGTGATAGAGGGGAGAAATGATGAAAGACGAAGTCGGTCCGTGACACGACTTATAGCGGAAAGGCGGTAGGTTCGACGGTGGAGGGACAGATCTCCGAGGTCACACCAAGGTTCAGAGAGGAATCGAATGTATACGAGCCCACTTGGATAGCCAACAGCTATGGCGCGACTCCAGACGAAGGGAAGGTATTACACAAGATATCAAAGCTACCATTCTAAGACGCGTAGCCGACTCTACTTATACTACTCCAGAGGAGCTTTCAAGCTCAGTCTGAAGTGCCGAATCCTAATACACAGCCGCGAACCCTAATACGAGTAGCCAATGGCAATAAGGCGCATGGCACGAGTCAGAGATAAGGGTCGCGTGTCCGGAACACGAGTCAGAGATAACAAAGATAAGGGCCTAGAAGCGCCCCACAGTAAAGTCCACGGGAATATGACGTCATACCAGTCTCGATTCGCGTAATCACATGCCAAACACAAGATAAGTCCGGGCACAAGCTCATCCGGCCTCTTCTGGACGATTCTAGGCAGGTCACATGCCAGGGTCACGTGACGGCCAACCTTCAGGACCTATTCCCAAGGCTCCTGGTAGCGGTTCTCGTGCGGGGAGGGGGAACGATCGCTCACCGCGCGTCTCGAGTACACATAGTCTTCTAGCTGCGCTACTGCAGCGTCGATTCTTGCGTCGTCGTAAGGCCAAGCCTCGCGTTGCCAGTCCCACCAAGGGTCCGTAGGCGTACACGCGGACTCCACAACGGGGATATCGGCGGTCGGGGAGACATCACGTGGCGAGTCACGTGTCGGTTTGAAGGTGGAATCGTAACAGAGGTGCTAGAAGTCGAATACCTCGGATGATCATAGGCCACGGAAATCTGCGGATGGACCCCATTAAAGTACGGGGCATCCGAGAGTGGCCAGCCCCGAGGAGTCTTCGCGAAGTACGCGCATTCCTCGGGTTCTGCAACTTCTATTGGAGGTTCATCCGAAGCTTCTCTGCACTTGCATGACTGTTACACGACCTCACTCGTAAAGGACACCCCATGGCATTGGGGACTGTTGAGCGCAGAACTAACGAGCGAGGTAAAAAGAGCAGGAATGCTAATGGGCACAAGTTAACTTCAGAGGTAGAAGGAACTCTTATACAACTGCATACCTAATGGGCACAAGTTACTGTAAAGGAACAGCCTGTAAGTAAAGGTAATGTGAGTAGTAAAAGAAGGGGCACTTACACTTCAGAGGTAGAAGGAACTCTGAAGTGTGAAGGCGTAAACAGCAGTCCTTATATACAGGATGCTTAGATAATAATGGTCTGTGCACACTGGTTACCCAAACACAATACATGTGGTCTGTGCGCCAGAGGGAGAAATGCCATTGGAGGGCAGAGAACAATAGCTGCCTAAAGCAGACAATACCAGTATCTTAACAATAAAGAACAATAAGAGCCGTATATGGCTCTGTCAATAAAGATAAACAAAAGACGGTCCATATGAGTCGGCCATAGTTCAATCAGTCCATAAGGGACAGATACCGTATTTGGTGTGTGGGCTGACACAATTAGATCCCACGAGAATGTGACTTTAATCAGTCGCGTCTCAACAGGGACAACGAGAGCAAGATGCATTCGACAACGTCAAATGCAGCATTGAGCGTGAACCTACTTGTTATTCCCCGACCTCACAAAACCATTTGAACTAGAGGTCGACGCATCCAACATCGCAATCGGGGCCATGCTTAATCAGCTTGGCCTGGATCAAAAACTACATCCCATCACGTTCCACTCTGAGTCCTTCAGTCAAGTGGAGTGCAACTATGACATCTATGACAGAGAATTGCTGGCAGTTGTTAAGGCTTTACGAGCATGGCGCACATACCTCGTCGGTTCCCCCCATAAAATTATCATCCATACCGACCACGCCAACCTCCAATACTGGAAGGAGCCCTGAAAGATCAGCAGATGAGTTGCACGCGAATTCCTGGAGCTCTTGGAGTACAATTTTCTCCTGAAACACGTCTCCGGAGTTAAGAACAGTCGCGCGGATGCTTTGTCGCGAAGAGCGGACTACGCAGCACACGAGGAAGACAACAATGACATTATTGTCCTCCCTGCAGAACACTTTCTTCAAGCAACAGAAATGTCGATGCATGCCATGGACATCTGGACCCAGATATCGCAAAACCTTGACAAGAAGGATGTGCTGTGATGGATTGAGCCCCATAACCTGAAAAAGGTGGGGGGGCTGTGGTGGAAGAAACAACGCACTAGTTGTTGTGGGCAACAATGACCTTAAACGGGGGGTAATTACCTTTTTCCATGATACACCTGCCATGGGACACCCAGGAATCACAAATACCTACGAGCTACTACGGCGCGACTACCGGTGGCCCAACATGCGCAAAGATGTAGAGGACTATGTCAAAGGATGCGCGATATGCCAAGCGAACAAAATTAACCCTCACCGTCAAAAGCCACACCTGTTCCCTATCACCACAGACCCGACTGCCAAACCATTTGAGGTTGTCGCCATGGACTTCATCACCTAAACTCCCTCCGTCAGATGGATACGATTCCATACTCACCATCACTGATCACGGACTGCTCGAAGGCCTCGATCTTCATCCTGTGTAATGAGTTGATCACAGCAGAAGGAGTGGCATGTCTCTACCTCCATCACGTATATCCCCACTACGGCATCCCCCGAAAGATCATCACGGACCAAGACCCCCGATTCACGTCCGCATTCATGACCAATCTCTGCAAAGTCCTCAGAATTCATCAAAATATATCGTATGCATACCATCCACAGACCGACGGACAATCCGAACGTACAAACCAGTGGCCGGAACAGTACCTGCGACACTGGAGTAACATACAACAAGACAACTGGGCTGAAGCATTACCAGTGGCGCAATTTGCTCACAACGCCTGGCCTAACGCGACAACAAAAGAAACCCCTTTCTCACTCATCATGGGATGGGAACCACGTACCATGTGGACGCCAAAAACCGACGACGTCCCCATCAGTGAAGCAGCGCCTAGAAGACATGGTCATCAGACAGCAGCACGCGCAAGATTGTATCAAACATGTGCAAGAGTTAATGGCGAAAAGGGGCAAGATTGCGCTTCATCCCTTACCAAAAGGGAGCCCAAGTTTGGCTCAAAGGAACGAACCTCACACCTTCTACCCCACCACAAAACTTGCACCCAAACGACATGGGACTGTTCCGCATCAAGAAGGTCTTATCAGACGTCTCATACAAGTTAGAACTCCCGAGCATGTGGAAGATACACCCAGTCTTCCATGCAAACCTTCTTATGCCATATAAGGAGACGGAGCTACACAGCGCAAACTTCACACGCCCACCCCCAGACCTGATTGATGGGGAGGAAGAGTTTGAAGTGGAGTGTATCCTACAGTCCCAATCACACGGCCGAGGGCGCAAACTTCAATTCCTTGTCCAGTGGAAGGGCTTCCCGATAAGTGATAGCACATGGGAGCCCTTTGAGAACGTTCGACACGTGCCTGACCTCATCACTGACTTCTATCGCCTAAATCCTACCGCCGAAGGGGCTGGACGAAAGATATAAGATACACCTCATCGACACCACAGCTGCCCTGTCCCATCCTCAACTCTATCATGACCACTACTCCATCATCTCCACTATCCAGACCCGCCGCCCCATCGAGATTATTCTCGAAAATCTAACTGTGTCTTCACAGGATCTTGGTGTCCCCTCCGAACCGGAGGGTTGCACACCATACTCGGTTATCCCTGACTCGCCCCCTCTCCCTGTACTCGCACTCGCCACCTCCGCTCTCGCCTCGTTAGCTGAGGAACCCATGTCACCTACTAAGCCATCTGAATCCCCCCGACCTATCATTGTCCCATTCTCTATCGACACACCTGTCACCACCCATGTACCACTACGCCCACCTATCCACCTGAGACCGCTGTCCCCATGACTCCACCACCACCATTATCCCCTCCCGCTGTCCTCGCCACCCACACCCCAATCCCACCATTCCCTGCCGGGATGGACCACACCTTCACGCCAATCCCTCAGACGCGCGTTGTAGAACCTGACCCCGCCTTAGCCATCCTTGACGATGAGGAGGCTAAGGAAAACGACAACCCAGCATTCCATTTTTCCTTAACGACCCTGCCTCACCCACCTTCTTCCCACTCCTCATTGGCGAAACGGGCACCACTAAGCAGACGGCGCGGTACATATACTACCGCCACAACTACCAGGAGGTCGTTGGAACCATGGGTAAGGGCCACCCATGCTACACCTCGGAGGTGTCTTAATGAAGTCTACACGGGGCAACTGGCACAGCACATCATGGACAACCAACTAAACATGTTCCACCCCCACGACCCTCGTACCATTGTCCTGAATGAAGTCCTCATCGAACTCCATAACCCCCGCCTTCACGCAGAGGTATCTCGACTGCGCGAATGCCTCACGCATTGCGACGCGATTCGCGTCCGCCAGTCGGATATCTGTCGACTGGAGACTGAGTTGACGTGAGATCAGTTCCATCTTGATATGGACTTTTCCTCAGTCCAGAAGCGCCTTCAGTACGCTCGGGCTATCCCTCTCATCGCTGACAAATACGCCGAGCTTCATGCGAAGCCCATGTGGTCCCCGAGGCTCGCCAGAGCCCGTCCCCCTCGCTCCTTGTGGTGCTGGACCTAGCAAGATTGCCCCGCCTCCATGGGGAGAGTGGTGGGCGCAAGCGCAAATGCTTCCAGTGTAAATCCACAGAGCACCTGGTGGCTCAATGCCCAGAGCGACGGGCTAGGGAGCCGTGCCAGTGGTGCGGGAGTCGAGCTCACAGACTCAACGTCTGCCTCATCCGTTGACTCTCTCCTATGACGCCTGCGCATACTGACCCAGATACTCGCCCTCAGTGGTGTGGGAAGTGTCTGAGGTACGATGCCATGCACGGGGAGATCAAGTGCCCGATGTACGAGATGTGCTGGGATTGTGGAGAGAGGGGGCGCTTTATGTTCCTACGTCATCACACATGCCCGCGCACCCCTTCCCCTGAACCTACTAACATCCCCGCTGAGGAAGACTATGCTTATACTAGCGACTAGGCAAAGTCGTGGCAACTTCGGTTCTGACAGGGGGGTAATGTTACGATTTCTATCTGCTGACTTGGATGTACAATTATGATACAATCCGATGACTCGCGCTTCCCGATTCTTGTCTCGCACCTTACGCCTCAGCGATAGGATGGGTCGTTTTATGCTTTTTTCCATCCGCTGACCATTTCTGAGGTCCACATGACCCCGCGGGATTCCCTTGTATTATATATGGTTTCTCCCTTTGTTTACACTTTGAGACTCTTGGCTCACGATTGCGCCATATGTTTGCTCCTCGCAAACATCCTGTAGTAGTATATAAGTCACGCCTTACCTAGCTTGTATGGTAGACTTGACTTCTTGTGTAAAACCACATCGTCTTTGCCTCACGAACTGTTACGATTTGTTCCCACTCTTCGCTTTGTGCCTCTGAACTCCTGTACTTTTACGACACGTTCCCATGACTCGCGCTTCTCGGCTTTCAGTCCACACCCTGCGCCTCAGCGATAGGATGGCCAGTTTTACGCTCCATTTTGCCTGCTGACCACTTCTGAGGCTGCGCGTCGTTCCGCGGAATTCCCTTGTACTATATGTGACTATTCCCTTTGTTCCTGTTCTTGTAAGATCACATCAGACTCGCGCCATATGTTTGCACCGTGCAAACATCCTGTACCAGTATATAAGTCACGCTGTAACGCCACCACAGGGGCGTTAGGTACAACGTGTACCGTGTCTAAGTCAACGGGATCGGAAAAAGCGCGAGTCGGTTAAGACTCAGTTCGATGGTGAACAAGTGTCACTCGGTTTCCCTGGAACCGAGTGCAATAGCGAGAAGACGAGGCTCAAGCGCAAAGGCGAGCTAAAGCAAGGACTCAAGCGCAAGGGCGAGTCAAGACGTTCGTGAGGCAAAGACGATGTGGTATTACACAAGAAGTCAAGTCTACCATACAAGCTAGGTAGGGCGTGACTTATATACCGTTACAGAATATTTGTACAGCGTAAACATATGGCGTGAGTCTGGTGTAATCGTACAAGAACAGGAACAAAGGGAATGGCCTTATACAGTACAAGGGAATCCCGCGGAACGACGCGTGACTTGGAAATGGTCAGCGGATGAAACGAAGCGTAAAACTGGCCATCCTATCGCCGAGGCGCAGGGTGCGGAATGGAAGCCGAGAAGTGCGAGTTACGGGAACACATCGTAAAAGTACAAGAGTCAGAAGGCGCAAAGTGAGAAGCCAAAGCAGTTCGTAGCATTACCCCCCCGTCAGACTCGAAGTCACCACGACTTCGACTAGTCACTAGTGTAAGCGTAATCTTCCTCGGCGGGGATGTTAGCGGGTGTGGGGGATGGAGTACGAGGGCAAGTGTGACGGCGCAAGAACATAAATCTCCCCCTTTCTCCGCAGTCCCAACACATCTCGTACATGGGACACTTGATCTCCTCGTGAGTGGCATCGTACCTCAGACACTTCCCGCACCACCGAGGGCGGGAGTCCGGGTCCACATGCGCGGGCGTCATAGGGGAGAGGCGTCGGATAAGACAGACATCGAGCCGATGTGCTCGACTCCCACACCATTGACACGGTTCCCGAACTCTCCGCTCTGGGCACTGCGCCACCAGGTGATCTTCCGACTTACACTGGAAGCACTTGCGCCGACGCTTACCACCTTCCCCTTGAAGGCGGGGCATCTCGCTAGGTCCAGCATCACGAGGGGCGAAGGGGACAGGCTCGGGTGAGCCTCGGGGGCGCACGGGCTTCGCATGAAGCTCTGCGTATTGTCGGCGATGAGGGGGATAGCCGAGCGTATTGAAGACGCTTCCGGACTGAGGAGAAGTCCATATCAAGGTGGAACTGATCCCGTGTCAGTTCCGTCTCGAGACGTCGGATGTCTGACTGGCGGGGTGCGAAATGGCGTCTCGGCGTGTAAGACACTCACGGAGACGAGAGATCTCAGCATGGAGGCGGGGGTTATGAAGCTCGATCAGCACTTCGTTAAGGACGATGGTACGGGGTCGTGAGGGTGGAACATGTTTAACTGGTTGTCCGTGATGTGCTGTGCGAGTTGACCGGTATAGACCTCGTTTGAGGAAGACCTGCGAGGCATAGCAGGGGTGACCTCTCCCCATAGTCCCGACGACCTCTTGATAGTTATGGCGGTAGTAGATGTAACGCGCCGTTTGTTTGACAGTCCCATCTCGCCAACAAGAAGCGGGAAAAAGGTGGGTGAGGTGGGGTCGTTAAGGAAGAAGGGGATGCCGGGGTCGCTATTTTTCTTTGTCCTCCTCGTCGTCTAGGAGGGCAAGGGCAGGGTCAGGCTCGACCTTACGAGTCTGAGGGATCGGTGTGAAGGTGTGATCCATCCCAGCCGGGAATGATGGGGTGGGGATGTGAGCGGTAGGGACAGCAGGGGGTGACAGCGGTGGTGGAGGGGAGAGAGGGACGGTAGATTCGGGTGGGTATGTCGGTTGTAGCGGGAACGTGGACAGTGACTGGCGTATCGATTAGAGAAGGGGACGATAATGGGTCGAGGGGGTTCAGGTGGCTCGGTGGTTGCCGTGGGTTCCCCGGCTAGTGAAGCTAGAGCCGAGGTAGCAAGCGCAAGTACGGGAAGTGGGGGCGAGTCAGGGATAACAGAATACGGCGTGCAACCCTCTGGTTCAGAGGGGACACCAAAGTCCTGTGAGGGTACAGTTAGATTTTCGAGAATGATCTCGACGGGGCGACGGGTTTGGACGGTGGAGACAACTGGGGTGGTAGTCATGGTAGGGTAGAGAGAGGGGGATGGGGCAGTGACGATATCGAGGGGGCGCGTCTTATATCTTTCGTCCAGCCCCTTCGGCGGTGGGATTTAGGCGATAAAAATCGGTGATAAGGTTGGGTGCGTGTCGAACATTTTCAAGGGGTTCCCACGTGCTGTCGCTTATTGGGAAGCCCTTCCATTGAACCAGGAACTGAAGCTTGCGCCCTCGTCCATGTGATCGGGATTGGAGGATGCGCTCCACTTTGAACTCTTCTTCTCCATCAATCAGATCCGGAGGTGGGCGCGTGAAGTTTACGCCGTGTAGTTCCGTCTCCTTATATGGCGTGAGGAGGTTTGCGTGGAATACCGGGTGAATCTTCCACGTGCTCGGAAGTTCCAATTCGTATGAGACGTCTGAGAGGACTCGCTTCACTCGGAACGGTCCGTGGCGTTTTGGGGCGAGTTTTGCGGTGGGGTAGAAGGTTCGGAGGTTCGTGCCTTCTAACCAGACCATTGCGCCTTCTTGATAGGGGATGAAGCGTGTCTTGCCCCTTTTCGCCATCAATTCTTGTGCATGTTTGATACAATCTTGTGCGTGTTGTCATCTGATGACCATCTCTTCTAGGCGCTGTTCGACAGATGGGGATGTCGTGGGTTTCGGCGTCCACATGGTGCGCGGCTCCCATCCCATGATGAGCGAGAAGGGCGATTCCTTTGTGGTCGCGTTGGGCCAGGCATTGTGCGCGAATTGGGCAACCGGTAAGGCTTCTGCCCAATTGTCCTGCTGCACGTTGCTCCAGTGCCGAAGGTACTGTTCCAGCCATTGGTTCGTCCGTTCTGACTGCCCATCAGTTTGAGGGTGATAGGCGGATGATATATTCTGACGGATTCCGAGGACCTTGCAGAGGTTGGTCATGAATGCGGAGGTGAATCGGGGGTCTCGGTCCATGATAATCTTTCGGGGTATGCCGTAATGTGGGTATACGTGACGAAGATATAGTCGCGCTACTCCTTCTGCTGTGATCGACTCGTTACACGGAATGAAGATTGAGGCCTTTGAGCAGTCGTGGTCCGTAATTGTGAGTATAGAGTCGTATCCGTCTGATGGAGGGAGTTTAGTAATGAAGTCCATAGCAACGACCTCGAATGGTTCGGCGTTCGGGTCTGTGGTGATGGGGAAGAGGTGTGGTTTTTGACGGTGAGGGTTGATCTTGTTTGCCTGGCATGTCGCGCATCCTTGACGTAGTCTTCTACATCCTTGCGCATGTTGGGCCACCAGTAGTCGCGTCGTAGTAGTTCGTAAGTGTTTGCGATTCCTGGGTGTCCCATGGCTGGTGTATCGTGGAAAAAGGTGATTACCCCCCGTTTAAGATCGTTGTCGCCCACGACAACTAGTGCGTCGTTCTTCCACCACAGTCCTCCTACTTTTCGCAGGTTGTGGGGTTCAACCCATCGCAGTACGTCCTTCTCGTCGAGATTCTGCGATATCTGGGTCCAAATATCCATGTCGTGCATGGACATTTCCGTCGTCCGAAGAAAGCAGTCTGCAGGGAGGACAATAATGTCATTGTTTGTCCTCTTCATGTGCCGCGTAGTCCGCTCTCCGCGATAGGGCATCCGCGCGACTGTTCTTAACTCCGGAGATATGTTTCAGGAGGAAATCATACTCTGAGAGTTCCAGGAATTCGCGCGTGACTCGTCTGCTGATCTTTCTGGGCTCCTTCCAGTATTGGAGGTTGGCGTGGTCGGTGTGGATAATAATCTTATGGGGGGAACCGACTAGATATGTGCACCACGCTCGTAGGGCCTTGACGACTGCCAGTAGCTCTCTGTCGTAAATATCGTAGTTGCGTTCCGCCTGACTGAAGGATTCGGAGGTGGAACGCGACGGGGTGCAGTTTTTTATCCAGGCCGAGCTGATTAAGCACGGCTCCGATGGCAACGTTGGATGCGTCGACTTCTAGCTCGAATGGTTTCGTGAGGTCGGGGAATAGAAGTGTCGGTTCACGTTCAATGCTACGTTTGACGTTGTCAAACGCGTCTTGCTCCCGTTGCCCCCAGTGCCACGGGGTATCTTTACGGGTAAGGTCATGTAGGGGTCGTGCAAGTGCAGAGAAGCCGCGGATAAATCGCCAATAGAAGTTACAAAATCCAAGGAATGCGCGTACTTCGCGGAGATTCCTTGGGGCGGGCCACTCTCGGATGCCCCGTACCTTGACAGGGTCCATCCGTAGATTGCCGTGGCCGATGATTAATCCAAGGTATTCGACCTCAAGCACTTTGAA
This sequence comes from Lactarius hatsudake, assembly GCA_024734325.1. NCBI lineage: Eukaryota > Fungi > Basidiomycota > Agaricomycetes > Russulales > Russulaceae > Lactarius > Lactarius hatsudake. The sequence continues at coordinate 70,941 of JANSJP010000070.1, forward strand.
TTCGCACTTCTCGGGTTTGATGTAGAGATCGTGTTCTTCACACAAGCGGAGAACTTCATGTACTATGGCACGGTGGTGAGGATAGTCGAGGGGGTGTGACGATTAGGATATCGTCCATGTAGACGATCACTTCGTTGGTCAGGGTAAGTGGTCGGAACGTGTCGTCCATCATTGCTTGGAACGTGGAGGGAGAATTGGTGAGCCCGAAGTACATAACGAGGGGTTCGTATAACCCCTGGTTAGTCTTAAAGGCAGCTTTCCACTCATCTCCTAGTTTGATCCGCACATTATTGTATCCCCATTTGACGTCGAGTTTCGTGTAGAGGCGCGCATCGCGTATCTGATCTATGAGCTCGGGGATGAGAGGAAGTGGGTAGTGGTTTCGAATCGTAAGTTCGTTCAGTCGCCTATAGTCCTGGACGGGGCGTAATTTGCCGTCCTTCTTCTTTATGAAGAAAAAGGGAGATGCGTATGGCGACTTGGACGAGCGGACGTATCCTTTTGCCAGTTGTTCGTTCAGGAAAGCAGTCAGGGCTTCCTGTTCATTCTGCGCAAGCGGGTAGACTTTGCAATCCAACGAAGCAGGAGTGTTCGGAAGGAGGTCTATGGCGTGATCCCAAGGGCGAGATGGAGGGAAGCGGTGAGACGCTCCTTCGTCAAAAATTTTATGATGACGTCTGTATTCTTCGGGGATCATTTCTTCGAACGTTCGCTCCTTTTTCTTTGCTGCTTCTTGTTGCGCCAGCTCAGAGGCGGTTGTGGTTTTGCGTAGAAATGCAATCTGAGGTTCCCGCTCGTTGTCCATGAGCTGTTCCCACGCTTCCTCGTCAAGTTCATACGTCTCCAACGCCCAGATGGAAGCTTCCATGGGCGTGGCTTCGTCTGACAAGTGAAGGCTCGAGACCACAACCGGCTGAAACTCCTCGTTCAGCGTTGCGTCTCCCCACTTGATCTTAGGCTCAAAGGCCGTAAACCAAGGGTATCCCAGGATTACTTCGTCCCTCCCTAAGTTGGTAACTAGGAAGCGAAGCGTCCTTTCCTCCGTTCCGGTTCGCACGGTGAGATCCGTATAATGGGTGATGGCGCCGTCCTGATTGTGGGTGCCGTCTACATTCCAAATGCGGATAGGGTGAGTCACTTCTCGTGTTCCGATCTGGAGTCTTTTTAGAAGTGAGGAGCATATGAAGTTATCGGTAGCTCCTGAGTCGATAAGGACCTGTCGTTCGGCCGTTGCGTGTACAGATTTGAATAAGACTGGGATTCGCATAGATCGAAACCTGCTAGTGTACACGTTTAAGTTTAAAGCTCTAGCCCAGGCCGCCGGGTTCAAGCGTCGAGAAAATCCTCTCGTCCAAACAACTTTTCTACCATGAGGTCTCGCACCTCCTGGGTTTGTGCCTTCATCGCTGCGATCTGTAGATCCGCCTGCTCTTCGTTCAATAGTACGCGACTAGATTGTATGGCGAAAGAAGAGATGGCGGGAGCTGGTAAACTTGAACCCGAGGGAGTCGGGGCTGGTGATCGCGGGGACACAGAGGGTGGCGCCATGGCAGACGTAGTGGCAGCCACTTGCATGCCCTTTTGAGGACAGTTACGCGAGATATGTCCTTGAGCTTGGCATTTAAAACATCTTCCCTCCTTTTGAAGGCGGGCTTTGTCGGTGTCGGTGAGGGCCACAGAGGCTCTGGCGCGTCCAACATCCATGGCATTGGGGTCGCGTGTTCCTTTGAGGGCTTGGACCCACTGCTCCCTGCTTTGGCCACCCTTCTTTCGCTGGGACTTCCCCTTGCCGAGGCGATCCTTTAAAATAAGGTATTCAGCCTGCTGCAATCGGGCAGCCGCCTTCCACTGCTCCCAGTTGACAGGGTGCTGGAAGCGGACAGCGTTAACCACTAACTGATTTGGGAGTCCGTCCTGGAACAATTCCAGCGTTGTGGCTTCATCGGGGTTGTACCCCGCCTTGGTGACGAGATTCTGGAAGGTTGCGACATATGTGTCGATGTCTCCACCTTTCATAGTGAGGTTCTGGAGTGCCTTGCGTGCGTTGGCCCGCTCCGAGGTGTCGGTATAGGCTTGTACGAATCGGTCTCTGACTGTGGTCCATAGGACCTCGTTGTTGCGGGCGACCCCTGCTGCGATCTGGTCGTCTAACCACTGCGCCTGCTCGTCTACCCAATCATCTACGAGTGGGCCTCGGATGTATGACAGGAACGTCATCGCTCTTGAGGCCAGGATGGAGAGCTGATCGACGGTGGGGTTCATTCCTTTGTAGAGAAAGAACGCGCGCAGGAATGCCTTGCTCTCGTCCCTTTTCCCCGTAAACTCAGGAGGGGGGTTTCCTCCTAGTCATCCATTTCCTCCAGGGGCTGGCGCTGCAGGTGCGGCTGCTCCTGCCGCTGCGCCACCGCCACCGCCACCGCCACCGCCACCGCCACCGCCACCGCCAGATGGTGGTATTGGGGCGCCGCTGCTCGGTGGGTTCGGTGCTCCTCCTCCTGAGCCTGATGCTCCGGAGGATCCTCCTGCCCCACTGGTGAGGGTTGTGCTAGCCGAAGCTTGCAGAGTCTGGGACATTATGTGAGTTTGGAAGTGGGTAGTTGGGTCGATAATGGGTAGGTTTGTTGTTGGTACAGAGACACTGGGTGATGGGGAGTCGTCATCAATGACAATGCCGGAGGTGGTATGGGTCGTGAGTGGTCCAACTCCGAGTGTCTGAGGTACTATGCTGATGGTGTACCACTGGCCTTTCTTTGCGGAGTAGTCGATGTAAGCCCACTGTCGTAGGTCCTCAAGGTAGTGAACCTGTCGGTACTTTTGAGTGTTCGGATGGAAGAGGAAATAGCCCTCTGTCCCTTCGTGTTCTTTCCAGACGACGGCTCCTTTGACTTTATCGGAAAGTTCGTCGTCGCTGTATCTGTCAATGTATTCTGCCTGAAACTGGGATCTGGCGCGGCTATGAAGGTTCGCCACTGTGAGAGACTTGACTTAATGTAACGCCACCACAGGGGCGTTAGGTACGACGTGTACCGTGTCTAAGTCAACGGGATCGGAAAAGCGCGAGTCGGTTAAGACTCAGTTCGATGGTGAACAAGTGTCACTTGGTTTCCCTGGAACTGAGTGCAATAGCGAGAAGACGAGGCTCAAGCGCAAAGGCGAGCTAAAGCAAGGACTCAAGCGCAAGGGCGAGTCAAGACGTTCGTGAGGCAAAGACGATGTGGTATTACACAAGAAGTCAAGTCTACTGTACAAGCTAGGTAGGGCATGACTTATATACCGTTACAGAATATTTGTACAGCGTAAACATATGGCGCGAGTCTGGTGTAATCGTACAAGAACAGGAACAAAGGGAATGGCCTTATACAGTACAAGGGAATCCCGCGGAACGACGCGTGACTTGGAAATGGTCAGCGGATGAAACGAAGTGTAAAACTGGCCATCCTATCGCCGAGGCGCAGGGTGCGGAATGGAAGCCGAGAAGTGCGAGTTACGGGAACACATCGTAAAAGTACAAGAGTCAGAAGGCGCAAAGTGAGAAGCCAAAGCAGTTCGTAGCACACGCCCTACCTAGCTTGTATGGTAGACTTGACTTCTTGTGTAATACCACACAGTCTTTGCCTCACTAATGACTTTGACTCGCCGTTGCGCTTGAGTCCTCACTTTAGCTTGCCTTTGCGCTTGAGCCTCGCCTTTCTACTATTGCACTCGGTTCCAGGGAAACTGAGTGACACTTGTGCATCCTCGAACTGAGTCTTAACCGACTCGCACTCCTCCGATCCCGTTGACTTAGACACGGTACATGTCGTACCTAACGCCCCTGTGGTGGTGTTACATGAACAACTTTGACTCGCCATTGCGCTTGAGTCCTCACTTTAGCTCGCCTTTGCACTTGAAGCCTTGCCTTCCTACTATTGCACTCGGTTCCAGGGAAACTGAGTGACACTTGTGCATCATCAAACTGAGTCTTAACCGACTCACGCTCCTCCGACCCCGTTGACTTAGACACAGTACATGTTGTACCTAATGCCCCTGTGGTGGCGTTATAGCTCAGCTCGAGTATGACAGCACATTCCTCTCATCTCTTTCATTCTCCTTGAGTAAGTTTGCCTTGCTCTTTGACCCTTAACCCTTGTCACCCCTTTGCCCTACAGCACGAACAATCCAGCTGGATCATAAAACACAGGGAACATGAGGGCATGCCATCCCTGGCCCCACCCTTCCCCATTTGCGTGGATGGGGGTGCACGCAGGCACGTGGCCTCATTCACATGGGAAGGGGCACATGAGGCAAAGTGATGCCTGCCTCCCCACATGTCGCACGGCAGGGCTGATGCAGTCTCTGTGCACCCATGTTCACCATGCCTGTACCCTGTTTTTGTGTGCCATAGTATGACTTAGACAAAAAAATAGATGTAGACTAATTAAATAATAAAAATATATTTATTGTTTTGTTGAGTTCTGTGTATATCTTAAAAAAACATATGAGATTTAAGTTTTATGACTAAAGGCAAGTGTACGATTAAGGAAATAGCTTTTTAGAAAACGAAAGTGTTTTATTTGCACTTACTAAGAGTAAAGTTTACTGAGCTTGAATGCTGTTCAGGGACGCTGTAACGGTAGCTTGGCCTCTGAGTCCGAAACCACTCCTTTTCGTATCTCGATCACTTCGGCCACATGGCCTTTGTCTACGCCTTTTATCTTACCCTTTTTCCTTTCCTCTTTTACCTTAGCTCTAGAGCTACTCCTCCTGTATTTAAACCCACATTCTTAGGCTGTAGTGAACCAGAGAATCACAGTGCTTGGTCACCTCTTGTTCCTCCTTAAACTCTTAGTGTGAAAATCCCAGAAGTCAGGCCCAAACGCGGGCACTTGAAGGATGTTTCCCACTATCTCTTTCCCTCTTTCCTGGCTGCTTTCTTCCTAACCCCTCTTCTCTCTTTAACCACCCTCTGCCCATGTTTACTCATGCATGCTGTAAGGATCCCTTGGGCACTGGCCCCAAAACCGGCAATTTTCAGTGTTTTCAGCCTTGGACCGGTGCCGCACAGCTTACTGCCATATCTGTCAAATCGCACAAGCTCACTCGCCATCAATCACCTGCTCATTCTCTCCCTCTCTCTCCCTCTCCCTCTCTCCCTCTCTCTCTCCCTGCCGCTTGTTACTCCCCCCTCACCTCACGCCGCAAATGGACGATGCTGATTGACACTCAAAGCCAGGCTGCACGTCCCTGCGCCTCATGCCGTCTTTGTCTTTCAACTCCCTGGGCTTGTCACACCGCCCATCTCTCCCTTCCTTTCAAGATGTCACAATTACCGGCCATCCATTCTCTACCCCTGAAGCCACCCTCAAGACACCATCTCTGGCCGTGCCATTCGTTGCACCGTTGAAGGGTTTCTTATTATCATGTGTCATAGTGTCTCAGGCCCTCTTTGTTTGCTAGTCTCTTGTTTTCAGTTTCTTGTGTCTGCACCCATCTCCCTTTGACTCGGTCATCTCCACGTTCCGTCATTTGCTTCCCTTATGCCACCTCTCTCTTTACTTTACTTCACTATTCCCACCTACTTGTTTGTCTGGATAGCTACTGTCCTCCCTGTATTTAAACCTTGTGTTTCTGGCTCAGAATAATCAGTCTAGTTCTGTGTTTCCCTCTCCTTTCTCCTGCATGCCGCGCAACTCGGTTCGAAGTTAGGCCCTACTGCAGGCACTCAAACTCGTCAACGCCTTGTCTCACTGCCTCGGACAGCATTGCCATCGCTATCGTCTCACATTGCTCATTTCTGCTCTTGTTCTTACATCACTCTCGCTCTCACCTTGCCTCCCCACTCTCACCTTCATCCATTTGCATTTGCACCGGCTGTCACCGTCGCGAACGCTTTGGATTCGGCCTTCCTCCTTCCTCTGTAACCCCTGTGGGATCCCCTCTGCCTTCGAACTCACATGGACTTGGCTCCGTACAATGCGCTTTTGAGCACATTCAATGCCCATTTTGTAAGGACAGGAAAAGTGTGATGTTCTTAGCACCTTCCTTTTTGGGGATGTCACTGGATGCAGAAAGTCGGTCCCTGTCGACAGGCAAGCATGACCAACAAAGATGTGACTGCAGAGATCAGATAAGACCATGTGACAGAGAAGACATAAGTTGGAGCGAGAGTGAAAGATCAGAGATTAGGATCTGTTCCCCCAACACTCCTACCAATTGTCTTAAACCACAGAAACCAACAACTATGCCAAACACAGCAACAGATTTATTGAGAGAAGAGATAACAAGTGACATGTGCATGACCCAGATAACTGATAGAGTGAGGCAGAAGGAAGCTGAGATTGTGCAGATCATGGGGGAAGAAGCGAATGAAGGAAGAGGAAGCGAAGGAGGACCTGTGGACATCAGTGAGGTGCCAGAGGACATGGAAGTGGAGGTGGAGGAGAAGATGGGGCAGGGAGAAGTGCTAACGGAAATACTGGCAAACAGGCTGGAAAACTGGGGAGAGGAGGACCCATTCAATGAAAAGCAATCACACAAAGTGAAGCTGTCAGACCTGCATTGGCAGTACCTGCTGGAGGAGAAGGAGAGGAAGCAGAAAGCGCTGAGGCTATTGACGGTGCAGAACGAAATTGTGATCGATGCTGACATGAAGTTGCCTGTGGGAAAGGGACAGGTGATCATGACGATGGACCAAACGATGCTGGACTATGAGCTGACTGTTGGGAGTGAAGTTGGGCTTGGGGGGATACTGCCAAATGCAAGGATGGTGAAACACTTCATGCTGGAGCTGGACCCGAAGCAACCGCTGTGAGAGTTCCGAGGGAAGCGAGGGATGGTAGGCTTTGACACACAAGGAAAGATGCTGTACATTGGACAAGCGCGGAACGAAGACATTTTCGTGGCGATGGCACCAAACACATTCATCTGGTGTGAAGTGGAGCCATGTGGGGCAGGGCACAACACAGGAAGGCCACAACTATCGCAGCAGCACTACCAGCAAGTGGTGATGATGTTCGCGTACTTCATGGCGAAGATCCCAGAGCTATCGTTCGCAACACCTTGGGGGAAGAGTGTGTATGAGCTGAACCTGGAGAGCGCGACGGTGAAATGGGATCAGGTGACAAACATACTGTAAGCAGAAAGGCAAGTGGTTGTCGAGAAGAAGCTGACAGGAAGGACGGACTAAACAGAGACCATGGAACGATCAAGCTGAACCAGAGGAACACGGAGAAGCTGGATGAGCTGATCTCGGAAGGGTACAAAGAGTGGGTGGAGAATGCACCAAACTCGTGGAAGAAGGACGGGTTCCTCGAGAAGCACTCACCGATCGTGGTGACGTCCCGGTACGGGCAAAACGTAGAAATTGCAGAAGGAGGAAACAAGACTGGAGAGGCATTACACTGGGACAAGGAGCGAGACTACTCGAAGGTGGCATTCATGACGGTGGCACTGGCGACGCTGATAGAGTGAGTGGATTGACTGGGAAGGGGACGAGCTGACAAGTCGTGGACAGGTGCACAGAAGTGACATCATGGGAGGTGTTCGACCCAAAAGTCCTGAAGCGGACATTCGGGTCCCTGTATGACAGGGAGAACAAGAGCAGCCGAAAGAAAGTAAACCTGGAGAGGCTGCCAATGACAACCGAAGAGGGAACAGAGATCCCGATATACGACGAGATTGGGAGAAGAATACCACGACGGCGAGTGACGCGACAGCCAGAGGATCCAGCATGTGGGGTGCTGATGGACCTGGTGAACGTGCACAGTCTGTTCCATCCTGAGCGGGAGTACCCGCTAAGTGAAGAGGACAGGATGGAGGAGTTTGATGACCTGAGGCCCAAGACCAGGAGAGTGGACGTGTACCCTCTGGGGTTCCTGCGAACTGCAGGAAACGTCCAGGCAGAGGGGATACCGCCATGTTTCTATAAAGGGATCAGGGAGATCAGCAGCAAGGTGCGTGCAGATCCGAACAGCGAAGACGATGGCAGCAGCAGCAGCACGACCAGCAATGGGCCTATGACGAAGATCCCACGTACGCAGGTGATCAAGCCGATCTCGTCACAATTCTATAACTACATTTCGCACCGGGCAGCGAGCCGAGCAGGAGACATGGACACAGAGAAGGGGACTGTGACTGCGGTGCTAGCAGGAGCATTCGCAACCATGACGAAGGACAGAGCGACAGCAAGAGGCAAGCAAGATCAGTGCCACATCGCACTACCATGGAAGCGGTTCCATAACAAGATCAGCTGCTATGACTGTCCTGTGAGCTGTCGAGGAGAAATTGTGTACGCGGTGAATGTGAGGGCACTGAAAGTGAGAACCGGAAGGTAAGGGAATGGTGCCCAAATGAGAGCGAAGGAAGGACACTGAATGCCTAACAGGAGTCTGTTCTCTGACGTGATCTGGCCACTGGTAAACCTGTGGGAGCAAGGGGAGGTGAGGGGCACAATCAAAGACTACCTGGTGATCCTCAAGCCAGAGGTGAGAGACGAAAGAGCTAAGATGGTGATGTGAGCAATGAGCTGAACCTATACGCAACAGGTATTCCCATCACTATTCAAGTGGGTATCATCCCCAATCACGATGTTAATTGAAACGATCTACAAACAAGAAATGAGGAAGATCACAGATGACATGGATGACCAAGAACCAAACCAGCTGAAGCTCGAGTTGCTAGCAGCATTGGAGCGGACGCTGTGCTACTGCCACACTGGGAATGCAGCGTGTTTGGCAACGACACTGATGAGGCCACTTGGCTTGAGCCAAGGATTGATCAAGGACGGCTTCCCTATGCTGATGCCTGTGTTCAAGGAAATGAACATCCTGGAAGCAATGAAGCGAGGGTTTCAGGTGGATGACCGTAAATGGCCGATGAAGGATGGATACCCTGCTATAGCATCAAGGAAGGCACAAGAAGTCACATACTCTGCGCAACATTTCCATGTGAGTGATATTTCACAACACCCCCAACATAGGCATCTCCGCATTTGTCCACAGTGGACAAACGTGGTGTGCGATTGTGCTGCCGCATTTGTCCACCATGGACAAATGCGGCACGCTCTTTCATCGCCACATTTGTCCACGGTGGACAAACACAGTGTGCGATTATGCTGCCACATTTGTCCACGGTGGACAAATGCGGTGATAAAAGAGCATGCCGCATTTGTCCACGGTGGACAAATGCGGTGATAAAAGAGCATGCCGCATTTGTCCACGGTGGACAAATGCAGCGATGAAAGAGCGTGCCGCATTTGTCCACGGTGGACAAATGCGGCAATGAAAGAGCGTGCCGCATTTGTCCACCATGGACAAATGCGGCAGCACAATCGCACACCACGTTTGTCCACAGTGGACAAACACGGCAGCACAATCGCAGCTGAATTTCCTTTGCTCATCTCTGCTTATCATGTCCACTTTTTGCTTGCTTCGGTGCTCATACTTTCCCAGGCTTATCACGCAAAACTCCGTCTCAGGCATGCACTCCTCATCAATCCTTCCATATCATATGGTCCCTCATTCTCCTCTGTCGAGAACAGAGCAATGCACGCATCTGTTCTCACGTTCCAAGCCCTCTTCGACGATGTCAAAAAACTCGTTGCAGACAGCGTTAGAAGAGATATCGCAGCCATCATTTCTGCCACTCCCAGTCAGGACAGAGTGGATGCTGCTGTCGCTCGTGGCAGAGAGAGGGAGTCTTTCCTTAAACAATGGCTCACCATACAAACACCCCTCGCCTACGGCCGGGTTGATGGAAAGAACACTTTCGTTTCTCTTCTCCAGGCTGTTGTCGCAGACCCAGCTCTCATCTCTCATAGTCTTCCTAACTTCAGTGATCATGCCATGACCCCCACAACTTTCGTTCACTCCCTCATGGCCATGTCCTCCCCAACCAGTCCCTCTCTTCCTGTTGCTCCTGTCATGTCCTCAGGCTCGTTCCTTCCCCTCCTCAAGGAAGCTCATGCCCTCATCCTCTCCCTCCCTCATGTCTCTACCTCTGATGGCCAACATGATGATTTGATTCATTGCTCATTCATTAACACTATCTCTCGTCTTCGTATCCGCTTCGTTCCCTCTCATTGTCCTAGGTCTTCTTCTTCTGGCACTGCCCCCCGTGTCCCCGTCTTCGACTCCTGGGCAAGTCTCGGCCTTCAGGATAGTGCTCGCACAATCATCCCCCTCCCAGGCCCTTCCCACTCTGTTCCTGATCATTCTCAGCTCGCCACCCAGTCCGCTCTCATGGCCGCTCTTGTCAGTGATGCTGCCGCAGAATGGTCTGTTAAGGGAATCACCATTCCCCTCATTCATACCATACTTAATAAATCCTCCCTCCCCATCGACTTCATCACCCCATTCCCTGCAAGCGCATCTTACGTCGATGAGACTTATGCCTGGGTGAGACACAACTATGATCCCAGAAAGCCCGTTCATCGCCTAGCCCTCATCGTCGGAATAATTGTCGCCCATTTCACCCCTTGTGTTTTCCCCCCACACCCTATACCTTCTGAACCTTTTCAGAGTGTCTCTGGGACTTACGAAGTTTACCAAGCTTATTGCACTCTCCCTTGGGAATCTCGCGAAGGGAAGAAGGGCGTCTCCAATCGCATCATTTACATGTCTATGGTCACCACATTTATCATCGCCATTCATGAACCTGAGTCCCCTCTTGGCCGCAGACTCATTGATACCAAAAGCCTTGGCCCTTGGGCGACTAAACACAGTGAATTCCTTTCTTTTCTTTCCTCTTTTTCCTTCTCACCTTTCTTTTCTTTCTAGCTGTCAAGGGCATATCTTATATCAACTTAATTCATCTCGGCATCATCTGGGGTTCTCGTGACAGCTATAAAAACAAAGGTGGCTTTGGTACTCACTGGGGCCTCTTCAACAAATCTCACCTCCGCAACCATTGTATAGAGCTTGAAAGGATACTTCGCTCTGCTGATGTCTTTGCTTCTTTTGACGCTGTTTCTTATCTTGTAGGCGATGCTAATGCTCGCTCTTTGTGTCAAACTGTCATTGGTGTTTCTGTCAGGCCTCCTCTTTAGCTAACTTCCTTTCCCCTTTACCCCTTTCCTTGTTTACTCCTCCTCCTGCCTTTCTTTTTCTGCCTTTTCCTTCCCTTCTCCCCCTTTTCTTCCTTTTTCCTTATTCTCTGATTTTCTTGGTGTTTTTCTTGTCTTCTTGAGTTGGGGCTCAGTCAAATTATGCCTTTCATATACTTTTTAGTCATAGTGTCAGTGTGTTGTTGGAAGCATCTGCGGAATGACACAAGGTTGAGGCCACACATGACCACAATGGTATCCTGTTGGCAGTGGCAAATTGTCATGGTTGTTGTAGTTGGGGTCAACAAGGAGTACACCGTAGCTGTGACTGTTACAATTTTCCCTTCAGCCCTTCTTCCTGCGCTCTGTCACATCTTCCTTCACATATTCACTGTACGTTTACAATATGATCCAGTCTAGTACACTTCTCAGCTTCTATCTCGCATCTTGCACCTCAGTGATACAATGGCCAGTTTTATGCCTCTTTTTGTCTTCTGTCTATTTCTGAGGCACACACCATCCTGTGGAATTCACTTGTACTATATTCAACTCCTTCCTTTGTTTACACTTTAAGACTGTTAGCTCAGAATTATCACACCATGTGTTTGCACATCACAAACACCCTGTACTAGTATATAAGTCACACCCTGCCTAGCTTGTACAGTAGACTTGACTTCTTGTGTAATACCACATCGTCTTAGCCTCACGAACAATCTTCGACTCACTGTTGCACTTGAGTCCCTGTTTTTGCTCACATTTTCACTTGAGCCTTGACTTTCCACTATTATCCTCTGGTCCTTGGGAGACCAAGCAATACTTGTTCATCACCAAACTGAGTCTTAACTGACTCGCGCTATTCCAATCCCATTGACTTATGCAGTACACGTCGCACCTAGTGCCCCTGTGGTGGTGTTACAGTGACGCCACTACAGGGGCGTTAAGTACAACATGCCAGTGTACTTCTGTAAGTCAATGGGATTGGAAAGGCATGAGTCAGTTGGGACTCAGTTTGATGATGCACAAGTATCACTCAGTCTCCCAGGGACTTGAGGATAGTAGTGGAGGGTTAGAGCTCAAGCAAAGATGCGAGTAGAGAAAACAGTGACTCAAGTGAAATAGCAAGTCAAGGGTTGATCATGAGGCAAAGACAATGTGGTATTACACAAGAAGTCAAGTGTTACAGTTCCACCTTCGCTAGCACGTGACTCGCCACGTGATCTGTCCCCAACCACCGATATCCCCATTGTGGAGTCCGCGTGTACACCTACGGACCCTTGGTGGGACTGGCAATGCGAGGCTCGGCTGCAAGACGACACAAGAATCGACGCTGCAGTGGCACAGCTAGAAGACTACGTGTATTCAAGACACGCGGTAAGCGATCGATCCCCCTCCCTGCACGAGAACCGCTACCAGGAGCCTTGGGAATAGGTCCTGAAGACATGGCCATCATGTGACCCTGGCATGTGACCTGCCCTAGAATCATCCAGAAGAGTCCGGATGAGCTTGTGCCCGGACTAGCTGTGGGTTTGGCTTGTGATTATGCGAATCTAGACTGGTATGACGTCACATTCCCATGGACTTACATGTGGGGTGCCTCTAGGCCCTTATCTCTGTTATCGATGACTCGTGTTCCGGACATGCGACCCTTATCTCTGACTCATGCCATGCGCCTTATTGCCATTGGCTACTCGTATTAGGGTTCACGGCTGTGTATTAGGATTCAGACATTCAGGCTGAGCTTGAAAGCTCCCCTGGAGTAGTATAAGTAGAGTGGGCTACGCGTCTTAGTACGGTAGCTTTGATATCTTGTGTAATACCTTCCCCCCTCAGAGTCTGGCCAAGGGACTGCTATACATCTTGATCCCCCTCTTTGCTCTACTGTGCGACCTCGGAGACCCATCCCTCCACAGTACTCTCCTCTTCTACCCCTGCGTACACATACGAGCTGTAGCAGGTTCAGTGTATTCCACTATAAGTCGTGTCGCAGACCAACTTTGTCTTTTATCATTTCCCCTCTCTATCACTTCATTATCACCTCTGCCCTCCTGGGCCACGCCATACGGATCGCCCTAGCCGTTGCCTACGGGATCCTGAAGACCTTTGAAGCGTACAAGCATCAGCAAACAGGCAAGTAAACGACACGTCCGGAAGGAACGTAACATCAAGTCTACTGTACAAGCTAGGTAAGGCATGACTTATATACTAGTACAGGGTGTTTGTGAGTTGTGAACACAAGGCGCAATTCTATGATACTGGTCCTAGCAAGCTAACAAAGAAACAGCCATACATAGAACAAGGGAATGAGAACTTGATGCCAATGATAAGAAAAGAGAAGAGGCGAAAATCATAACAGTAGCAGCAGTAGTGGGGTCATGTGGAGAGGGGTGTCATCAAGTGCCCTGTGGCTCACATCATCACCCCTGTTGCTGCAGCTGCTGGGGCCTTTGTTGTGGTTAGGGTTGCACCCTGGTTGTAGTGCACATCATCCTACTATACAAAAGATGACAGTCCAAAAAGGAAGATGCTTGGAGTCCAAAAAAGGCCAAAGTTTAGTCAGCTGCTGGCAAGTAGTGACTAAGCAAAACCCCCATGCTTTCTGACTTCTCAAAAAGGAAGGCTGTTTGTAAGCAGGCTCTGTGGCTGGCCCTCTTGAAACGGAAATCAATTTGTCAGCAGAGAGGTGAAAACAAATTCAATAAGCTGTAAAACAGACAGATAATGTTACGATCCCAGCAGGTTGTACAGCACAAAGTGCTTCTCGTTTGCTTGGGTCTGGGCACAAGCTCAAAGGCTTCGAGGGCAACCTTGATAAGGGTTGCAGTGAAGGGTCCAAGAAGGCGAGGTACTGGGACTTTGCTCATGCAAGGCAAAGGAGAGGAAAGGAAACAATGCTAGGAATTTGTCAAAGACTAGCTAAGGAATACAAGCCAGTCTACTGCATCTTAAGTACTCATACAGACTATGGTTTTTTGGGACGGTTTTACTTCTACAAACAGAGAGATCAAATTGCCAGCGAGGTAAGCTCACTGGCAGAGATATGCTGGCAGCCACATCACTATGGATCATGAGTCATCAGTCCAAGTCTGGAAACACTTATGTGGCATGTCACGTGATCGTGACAGATAAGCACCAAAAATAAAGACAAAGCACACAAAAGACATGATGAAAACATAAAATAATGTAAAACACATAGAAATACACAAAAGAACAAAAGCATTACTTTAATGAATAACTTTAATGATCTTTGGACTTGCAGGACCGGGCTGGGAAAAGCCTAAGCTTGGGCTGTGTTGACAGACTTCTGTGGTATGTTTGGACTTCCACACTATGCTTGGACTTCCATGCTATGCCTGGACTTCTATGGGATTGAGTTAAGGCAGAAAAGCAGGGGTTTGGGGGCAACAAGCTGAAGCAACCTGTGCCATAGGCACAGTGCTGAAGCTTGTCTAGATATTAAAGGAGGACAGTCAGAAAAGGAAGGAGCTGCTTACATGATAGTGACTAAGCAAAAACCCGCTGTCTTTTCAGTAGGGTGGCTTCTAACAAAAAAGGAAGGAGCTGTTGACTAGGCAAAAATGTGGTGGCTGGCTTCCAACAAAGGAAGCTCAAGGTGAAAACAGATTTAAAAAGGCCTTGAAAAAGCTATAAAACAGGTAGAGCACACAAAGACAAATGTAAATGTAAAGCACATAAAAATATACAAAAGGAGGAATTTCATGATCTTTTGGACTTCTGGGTTGTGCTTAGACTTCTGCACTATGCTCAGACTTCTGTGCTACACTCAGACTTCTGTGCTTTCATGGGGTTGAGTGGAAAAGCAGGGGTTTGGGGGCACAACCCCCAACAAGCTGAAGCAACCCATGCCATAGGCATGGTGCTGAAGCTTGTGGACAAGTATGTTGCGTTTACCACAAATGCTTGCCTGACTTAGGCCTTGTTAGGTGTGGCATTATCCTAAAAGGTCTGTAGTAGTTGCAATTGGAGCTGGTCTGAGGAACTCAACAGGGTGTGGGATTAGATGTCCTCCAGGTGCTTCATAGCCATGAAGGTCTTCTCCTTGGGTAATGTTAACTGGTGGGGAGGGGAGGATGTGTAGATTGTTCTGGGAGTCATGATTGATAATGATGATGTGAGAGTAGGGCAACATGCTCGTTAAGGTAGAGATATATGATGTGCCATGTAGTACCGGGTGGATATATGTCCACTGTCCACAAGGGAACTCAGGATAAGTCACAGGGGATCCCTGGTCTAAGGGGATATGCCAGACGACTCACTTAAAAGGGGGGGAGGGCCTGCGAGAGTAGAACAGAATGAAGTGGTATTGGAAGAAGGCCAAGATGCCATTCTTGGTCTTCATAGTACCCTATTTATACAGTTACGTGTAGGCTTTCAAGCACTGCTTCAAGAAGTACTAGCCAATAGCGTAAGTAGAGCAAACCCTAGTACTGCTATCCTAGTATGAGTCACATTGAGTCATGATCTGATCCATTATCATATGTAACACCACCACTGGCATTAATGCAACTTGGATTATGAAAGGGCATTCACAACTTAGCAAAATATCTTGATCGTAAGTCACGTGACTTCGAATGTGTACATGGCCGATGGTAAAGGCATGTGACCGTTTGCTGACTAAGCACTAGGACGTCTGAGTCACTAGGCTATCAATGAAGACAACTTGCTCTGGAAGAGACAAGTGAACACACATAGAAGAGAGGAGGAGGATGTGGTGATTGAAGAAGACCAAGATGGCATATCTTGGTCTTGTCGAGCCACTATTTATACACATATAAGGATGCTTTAAAGCTCCTCTCAAATCCATACTACGAGTAGCGTAAGTAGCTCAAACCCTACTATCGCTACCCTAGGAATGAGTCATGCCACACTGGCATGTGATATCATACTACTACTGCTGACTGAGCAACTAAGTCCATGACACATTATGTCTTACTAAGGGGTCATCACCATAAGTAAGAGTCCACTTTGCTCATACTGTGACATCATACACAATCACATGTGCTGGAGCTTACCTGGCTGACTGATCCAATAAGTCCATGACAATATACTGCTGATGTGGTGTCATTCCCATGACATCAGTGTTCACTTCCAGGCCGAACATAACAAGTAGATCAGTCAGCGTAGTAGTACAGAATCACATGCTGATGTGGCATGACTCATTCCTATAGAATCAAAGTGACAAGTAGATAAGATAATGTGTCACCCAACAGTGCTCACGCAAGAAGAAGTCAGAAATGGACATGTTGAGATTAAGCAGCAAAGCACAAAGTTTGAAGGCATGTGGATGGATTCAATGTTACATTCGGTCCAGAAGTGGACACTGATGCTCAGGGATGACACCACATCAGCAGTATATTGTCATGGACTTGTTAGATCAGTTAGCCAGGTAAGCTCCGGCACATGTGATTGTGTACGATAACAGATCGGATCATGACTCGGTGTGACTCATTCCTAGGATAGCAGTATTAGGGTTTGCTCTACTTACGCTATTGGCTAGGATAGTTTGGAGTGGCGCTTGAAAGCCCGTGAGTATCTGTATAAGTAGTCGAGTGTGAAGACCAGGATTGCCATCTTGGTCTTCTTCAATACCACCATCATCTTCGCTTCCTCTCCTCTGTAGGGCTCTCCCCCTTGAAGTGAGTCATCTCCAGTATATCCCCTTAGCACCTGCCCATCATGTGACCCTGGCATGTGACCTGGCTAGAACCACACCAGATGGGTCCAGATGAGCTTGTGCCTGGACTGGCCTAGATTGCCTCATGTTTGATGACTCATATGTTCCTATTGATTGTGCCTTGATTCTGATGGATACTATATGCTCCCCTTTCGCTATTGGCTGCCAAGTGTGCCCATACACCATGTTCCCCTTATCTCTGACTCATGCCTTTGCACCTTACTGCCATTGGTTGATTGCTTATCTCTGACTCAACGTGACTCATTCCTAGGATCTGTGTATTAGTGTTTTGGAGTTCCAAGCTGGGGTTCAAACCTCCTTAGACTTGTATAAGTAGATGGGCTTATGGTCACTGAAGACCTAAGCTTGACTTCTTGGATTATACCACCCACTGTAGTGCCACTTCTGTGCTGTCTTGCCAGTTGTGTGCTGTTAGCTACCTTTGGTGCCTATACATCTGCGTTTGTCCTTAGCTGGCCTTTGTGGGTAACCCTTGGCATCCCTTCCTTTCCCACTCTCCTCTTAGTTGTTGTGTGCTGTCTTGCCACTTCGACCTCTCTCTCTCATATCCTTGCACTGCCTGCCAAGGATTGTCTCTATTATCTTGCATTCATCTCAGTCCATATCCTTTGGGCTGCCCTATTATGTCTCACTTGTGAGCTAGTAGGCAATCGTGTACATGACTTTGACATCTCCCGTGATTGCTAGGCCATTGTTGTTTCATAGAGCACGCACTGCTAGAAGAACGTCCAGTGGAACGTTACATCCATGGTAATCCCTAATGAGAAGTACTTGAGGTGATGGGGTAGTAAACATGTGGTGCATCGCCATTGTGGTGTGATGCTCAGTGAGCTCATGCTTGATCCAAGGCACATCCTAGAAACAATACAGTAACAGACAGAGATGAAAGGGGGAAAGAGACAGTATAGTAGTTGAGGCATGAAGCCCCAGGGTGTCCAAAGATTAGCCCAAGTAGCTCACCCTACTGGAGTTACACGCAGCGCTGCTGGTCATCAGAGTGCCAGCCCGAGATGGTCTAGATGGGGTCATGGTGCACTTCAGCATCCGAGGGCAGCTGTAGTAGGGTTCAAGCTACTTACACTATTCATAGTACAGTTTCAGGAGGAGCTTCAAAGTGACCTCATACATGTATAAATAGTGGAAGTTGAAGACCAAGACACACCATCTTGGTCTTCTTCAAATACCACCTTGCTCTCTTCTCTAGTTTGCAAGTTTGCTTGTCTCATGAGAGCAAGTTGTCTTTAGTCTTTGTGAAAGTCCAGTGACCTGAAGCATCCTGGTACTACTTAGAGTCATCTGGCTGTATCTGGTCTCATTATCTGACCTCCTGCAGTGCAATTGATTGATAGTACATTGGGGTTATATTGTGTCTTTATCTCTTATCAGTGAAATTACTTTGTGGAGTTGGGGCTTATGTAATCGTTAAGTAAGGCAAAAAGGTGTGACATCATGTTGACAGCCTTTATAACTTGCAAGGCCAGGTAGTCATATGATTGGTGATAATCTGTTTTCTATTAGGAATTCATATCTGTGAGATGTGCATGAGCAGATTTCCATTATCTGTGACCCATCTGTAACACATCCCAATGGCAAGCACATTGTGCTGCTCTGTATAGCACAAAGAGTGAGCAGCGCAGCGCAAGCAACCTGTGCTATACAGAGCAGCACAATGTGCTTGCCATTGGGATGTGTTACAGATGGGTCACAGATAATGGAAATCTGCTCATGCACATCTCACAGATATGAATTCCTAATAGAAAACAGATTATCACCAATCATATGACTACCTGGCCTTGCAAGTTATAAAGGCTGTCAACATGATGTCACACCTTTTTGCCTTACTTAACGATTACATAAGCCCCAACTCCACAAAGTAATTTCACTGGTAAGAGATAAAGACACAATATAACCCCAATGTACTATCAATCAATTGCACTGCAGGAGGTCAGATAATGAGACCAGATACAGCCAGATATAACCTTACTTTAAATAACATCCCGCATTTATCCATGATGGATAAACGCGGGGCTCCAAAGTTGATCTGCATCAGGAGAAGGGTCATGTTTGTGCTTGAAATATATGTTTTATTGAATTTTGAGTTGAATGGCATATTCTGGGTGCCCATACGGGCCCGCGTTTATCCATGATGGATAAATGCGGGCCATAATTACAATACGTCCCGCATTTATCCATCATGGATAAACGCGGGCCCATATGGGCACCCAGAATATGCCATTCAACTCAAAATTCAATAAAACATATATTTCAAGCACAAACACGACCCTTCTCCTGATGCAGATCAACTTTGGAGCCCCGTGTTTATCCATCATGGATAAATGCAGGTCAAGTAATGGTCCTGCGTTTATCCACAATGGATAAACGCGGGACGTTATTTGGATATACATGGTAACCCTAAGTCAAAATACCATACTGAACCCATACTAAACCATGAACCTAGTTATCATTAGCCCATATATAATCCTCGCACTAGCGGCAGACAGCGACAAAACCTTCTCCAAGCCGCTGTACACCGAACCTCAAGTTTGTGAGCGCGGCAAGCCCCACTATGGCAAGCTCGAGGTACACGCCCTCGCTGCCAGGCACACCAACCAACATCGCCTCGACACGGCCGTCAATGAGTTGAAGGACGTGGGGCTTAAAGCTGAGTTGCACAGATTCCGCGCGCTCAAACGAGAGGCTGAGAGGATTGAGCAGCGCCTCCACGCCCTTGCGCAGGCCCTTGGTGGTATCCAGGGTGACATCGCGTGCAGCAAGTTCCGATTGGAGATGGCGGACATCCACAATCGGGTGGACTCAGTACAGGAGGGGTGGATTGGCAGGATTGGAGCTCCCCGACACCAGGGTCGTCGCGGCTGAAAAGGGGGTGATGTTACGGCTCGTGCAAGTGGACTCTTACTGACGGATATGACCTCGTGAGTAAGCAGTAATGTGTCATGGACAGAGTAGATCAGTCATCGAAGTAGTACAATCACATGCTGATGTGGCATGACTCATAACCAGGATAGTGATAGTAGGGTTTGAGCTACTTACGCCATTCGTCGTACGGATTCAGGAGGAGCTTTAAAGCTGCCTCATACATGTATAAATAGTGGTTCAATAAGACCAAGATACGCCATCTTGGTCTTCTTCAATCACCACATCCTTCTCATTTCTTTCATGTGTAACTTCACCTGCCTCGTCATGCAGGTCGTCTTTATTGATCGATCATCGGATTACCTAGTGGTGCGACTTGCCCTAGTGTACACTTAGATCACGTGCCTGTCTAGACGCCGTGTATCTCGTGACCAGGTCACGTGACTTCCACAAAAGACGTTTCGCTAAGTCGTGAGCGCCCTTCCAAAGTCCAAGTCGGACTAATGCTAGTGGTGGCATTACATGATGTGTCTGATGAGCTATCTTCTATAGCTTTGACTGGATTATTCCTCCAGGTATTTGGATCCAGTGTGGTGGTATGTGCGAGTTGTAGTCCCCACAGGAGAGGGCTATCGACAATGTTTGCATTATGTGTGTACCAGCCTTCTTCGTGTGGATAAACTTCATACCACTTGTCTTCTGCCTCAAAGTATTCTACGTCGATGGCCTGATTGTTCACAGCTACTACACAATATCCTCACATGTGCTCCCAAAAGGTTCCAGTGCCCACAAGTTGGTTGATGCTCAGGCGTGTCCTGTGTACTACAATGCGTCTTTCAGCAAGATTGTTTTCGTCTTGTGTGGGTTTGATGTAAGCTCTTTCAGCTGTTAGTTTTGGTGTATACAACATTAGCACATCATCTGCCAGCATTTGGACTACACAACAAGCATAGGGTCATTTAGCTTGTTTTACGATCCAGCTGGATTGTTCGTGCTGTAGGGCAACGGGAAGTCTGAGAAGAGGGTAAATGATGAGCAGAGGGTTTAATTCTGTGGGAAAATGCTAAGAGACGAGAGGGTTTGTGCTTGTCACTCAAGACGAGCAAACTTGGCTGGGATTTGTTAAAGCTAAGACAAGGACCCTACAGATGATACAGCCTCATATGTTACGTTCGGCCCAGAAGTGAACACTGATGCATGGGGATGACACTATGTCAGCAGTATATCGTCATGGACTTATGGGATCAGTCAGCTGGGTAAGCTCCGGCACACATGATTGTGTACGATAATGGATCGGATCATGACTCAAGGTGACTCATTACTAGGATAGCTGTACTAGGGTTTGCTCTACTTATGCTATTGGCTAGTATAGTTTGGAGCGGTGCTTGAAAGCCCACGAGTATCTGTATAAGTAGTCAAGGCTGAAGACCAGGATCACCATCTTGGTCTTCTTCAATACCACCATCCTCTCTGCTCCGCTATCTCTGTAGGGCTCTCCCCCTTGAAGTGAGTCACCTCCGGCATATCCCCTTAGACCAGGGATCCCCGTGAGCTTATTCCGAGTTCCCTTTGTGGGCAGTGGACGAATATCCTATTGGATCCATGTGCCATTGTGCTTTCCTCTACTACAACAAATGCGTAGGATGATCCTACAGCTACATCTACATCATCAATCACCCTACTTGGACATCTATCGTCGCAGTCGAAGACCTGCCTACAGGAGTTCCTCAATTGGAGGACATCCACGCCTTCATCACGTTGAACAGGGACCTTGCCCCTCATCCAGCTGAGTATCCAGATGCACCCACCAATTGCTTGTTCTATTGATCATTTAGGATCGCCGCATCGACCGAGGCCTAAGTCAGGCAAACATCCATGGTAGACATTACATCGTACTTATATCCTACAGACTGTGATTTTCATAACCATTTTCTGTGAATATGGAGGCCTACACAAGCGCCTCACTGGCAAACTTGAACGACACGTCATCTCATACCCTACGTGTCACCCCAAATTCTCTCCGGCCATGTCACATGTCACGTGATTGTGACACCCATCCTGGCTCCCTTACTTATATCTAGCATGGTGTAGATCATTCTTTTATTGCCGAATATATGTGTAATTTTTTGCCCCTTGCAATGGATGCTGCCATAGCCCTCACTGGCCACACGTCGCCGTGCCCTGTCCATCCCTGAGCCATTCAATCATGCATGCCTCCACGTGATGCACAACACCATACCGATTTTTGCAAGGTTCAAGGGGACATCACTGTTTAATAGCTAAGGCTGCACATGTGTGCAGCATGTTCAGAAATGCGAGAGGTGAAATGCATCGGTTCTATATTTGGATAAAATTTCCTTTCTGGGAGGTACACTGGGGGGGGGGTTAAGGCTCGACCCCTTAAAAAAATTTACCAACCCCATGTGATTTTTTTAATTTTTTGACCCCCCTTGTCTCCCCCTCCCCCATATTCCCCCTCCTCACATCCCCCTCCCCCATCCCCATATTCCCCACCCCCATCCCCATATTCTGTTGATAAGTGACCCCTGCGCACTTAGCGGCTCAGAGGACAATCAGATATGGACTGCTGTAGATAAGATATACAGGACTCATGTAGATTAGATTATTATGATCACACAATCTCGGACTTATTGTATTTACTTATCTATGACATCACTGTACACTATGACATCATAGGACCTGGACTTTGCGTTGTATTCAACGCCCTTATACTTTCCCTTTGTTCTATCATTATTATGATGTCAGTATGATATCATTAGTCTAGATTCTCCTTGTACTCTTGACCCTTGTTCTCAGAACGTTCACTCCTTTGTCCGTTTGTAGAACAATAACTCTTGTACTTACTGTGACTCTGTGTTACTAGCGTCACCCTATATTTTGTATAAGTAGTGCAGCTTGTATGCTCCTGGTCCACATCAGTTCTCATCTGTTGTGTGCCAGGTATGTCTCCACCTCTCTAATGTAACATCAGTTCTCATCTGTTGTGTGCCAGACACTACCTCTGCTTCACTTGCAAGATTACTCTGTTGCTGCTTCCAGTCACCTTCTATATCTCACCACAGTCTATCCAGTCACTGTGAGTATAGTCCCTTATGTGCACTGTTCATCAGGTTATGGGCCCTGGTGCCCAAGCCACTCCACTTGGCTGGTCACTGTGTTCTTAGGATCACACACCAGGTCAAGGTCTGTCTGGGGCCTCACCAGCCTTGCCCAAGGCAGTTGACACTGGGGCGCCAGTGGTCACTGCTGAGGAACCTCCTGTATACATGTACTGCCCAGTAGTCCTACTTTCACCCCTACTGTTTTCCTAGCCCCTGCGCTATGCGCAAGGAGATTGGATCTGGCAGCCCCTTAATCCATATCCAGGTGTGCATGGCCCACTGGGCTGTGTATTGTGGAGCTTAGCGCCAGCTGTCTCTGGTGCTCCACACTGGGCGCAGGATCTCCTCACCATGGGAGTGTAAAACCTGGTTCAGACTCTGGGGGGTGTTCACCACTATGGTGTTCTGCAGCCAGATACCTGCCTTGTAGCGGCAATGGGAAAGGATTCAGTAAAGCCACTTGTGGCGATGAGGCAACCAATAGGCCGAGGAGGCTGAGGTAGACAGCCTTGGGCTCTGAAAGCATCCACTTCATTTCCCCCTGACGCAAACTGGTGAAGCTGTGTCCTAGACACATCCTGGCAGGCAGCTAGCTTCCAGTATGGCAAAGGGATTCTTCCATCCTGGGCCTAGCCCTTGTATCACTGGCATACCATCAGGAGGCAGGACGCGTTAGCGTTCTGGCCTTACAGATTCACAGACAGGAGTGGTACCCCCATCATATCTTGCAACTGTTATGAAGCACTATCGCTGACTGCTCCTCGGCGATAGATAAATCATCCCTATGGCATCTTCCAACAACTCTTCTCGCGCTGCCTCGCCCACTGGTGCCACCGGTGCGGCTGCAGGCGCCACAGCAGGCAGCTCACTCCCACCTGCTACTGGGTCCACACCCTCCTCGCGTATTTCCAACGCGTATGGTAACTCCTTCGGCATGCCCTCGGGCATTCACCTCACCAGATTCGACGGGACCAACTGGAACGAGTGGGCAGGAACTCTGGAGGCCATCCTCACGCTCCATGAAGCTGAGGATGTGTTCTACCTCGAAGTCGCTCCTCCTAGAGTCACTGCAGATGAGTGGGACTCTGTCCAACGCCGGGCCAAGGCGTACCTCCGCCTATACCTTAACCCGACGTCTACTCCCTCGTTGCCGACTCACTTGTCTACCCCAGCTTCAAATCGAAGTGGGACAAACTGAAGGATGTTTATGCTGGTGCTAGCGGCAGCACCACCATTGTAACGCCACCACAGGGGCGTTAGGTACGACGTGTACCGCGTTAAGTCAACGGGATCGGAAGAGCACGAGTCGGTTAAGACTCAGTTCGGTGATGCACAAGTGTCGCTCGGTATCCCTGGTACCGAGCGCAATAGTAGAAGGAAAGGGCTCAAGCGCAAAAGGCGAGCTAAAACAGAGACTCAAGCGCAAAGGCGAGTCGAGACGTTCGTGAGGCTAAAACGATGTGGTTTTACACAAGAAGTCAAGTCTACTGTACACGCTAGGTAGGGCGCGACTTATATACTGTTACAGGGTGTTTGTGCTACACAAACATATGGCGCGAGTCTGGTGTAATCGTACAAGAACCGGAACAAAGGGAATAGTCATATGTGGTACAAGGGAATCCCGCGGGGCGACGCGTGACTGAGAAATGGTCAGCGGATGAAACAAAGCGTAAAACTGGCCATCCTATCGCCGAGGCGCAAGGCGCGGAATGAGAGCCGAGAAGCGCAAGTCACGAGAACGTATCGTAAAAGTACAGGAGATGGGAGACGCAAAGGAGGAAGTCAGGACAGTTCGTAACATTACCCCCCCACTAGAATCGAAGTCGCCACGACTTCGACTAGTCACTGGTGTACGCGTAATCCTCCTCTGCAGGGATATTAGCAGGTACGGGGGAGGGGGTGCGCGGGCATGTGTGACGACGGAGGAACATGAAACGCCCCCTCTCACCGCAGTCCCAACACATCTCATACATGGGGCATTTGATCTCTTCGTGAGTCGCGTCATACCTCAAGCACTTCCCACACCACCGAGGGCGGGAATCTGGGTCGACATGTGCGGGTGTCATAGGGGAGAGACGTCGGATAAGACAGACATCGAGCCGATGCGCTCGGCTCCCACACCACTGGCACGGCTCGCGAGCCCTCCGCTCCGGGCATTGCGCCACCAGGTGGTCCTCCGACTTACACTGGAAACATTTGCGTCGACGCTTACCACCTTCCCCCTGAAGGCGGGGCATCTCGCTGGGTCCAGCGTCGCGAGGGGCGAGGGGAACAGGCTCTGGCGAGCCTCGGGGTCGCACGGGCTTTGCGTGAAGCTCGGCGTACTTGTCGGCAATGAGAGGGATGGCCCGAGCGTATTGAAGACGCTTCCGGACCGAGGAGAAATCCATATCGAGATGGAACTGATCCCGCGTCAGTTCTGTCTCGAGACGTCGGATGTCCGATTGGCGAGTACGAATGGCGTCTCGGCGCGTAAGACATTCGCGGAGACGAGAGATCTCGGCGTGGAGACGGGGGTTATGAAGTTCGATTAGCACCTCGTTAAGAACGATGGTGCGGGGGTCGTGGGGGTGGAACATGTTGAGTTGGTTGTCCGTAATATGCTGTGCGAGTTGCCCCGTATAAACCTCATTGAGGAAGACCTGCGATGCGTAGCAGGGATGACCCTTCCCCATAGTTCCGACGACCTCTTGGTAGTTATGACGGTAGTAGATGTATCGTGCCGTCTGTTTGACAGTCCCCGTCTCGCCGACGAGAAGCGGGAAGAAAGTGGGTGAGTCGGGGTCGTTAAGGAAGAAAGGGATGCCGGGGTCTTCATTCTCCTTGTCCTCCTCATCGTCTAGGAGGGCGAGGGCAGGGTCAGGCTCGACCTTACGAGTCTGAGGAATCGGCGTGAAGGTGTGATCCATCCCTGCGGGGAATGGTGGGACAGGGATGTGTGCCGCAGGGACGGCGGGGGGGCGACAGCGGTGGAGGGGGGGAGAGAGGGACGGTGGACTCGGGAGGGTACGTTGGTGTAGCGGGGACATGGACGGTAACTGGTGTGTCAACGGAAAAGGGGACAATAATGGGTCGAGGGGGTTCGGGTGGCTCAGTGGTCGTTGTGGATTCCTCGGTTAGTGATGCTAGGGCCGAGGTAGCGAGTGCGAGTATGGGGAGTGGGGGTGTGTCAGGGATTACAGAATACGGCGTGCGACCCTCCGGTTCAGAGGGGACACCCAGGTCCTGCGAAGGAACAGTCAGATTTTCAAGGATAATCTCGACGGGACGACGAGTCTGAATGGTAGAGACAATGGGAGTGGTAGTCATAATGAGAGTGGGGTGTTGACGATGTTGGAGGGGCGTATCTTATATCTTTCGTCCAGCCCCTTCGGCGGTAGGATTTAGGCGATAGAAATCGGCGATGAGATCTGGGGAGTGTCGAACATTCTCAAGAGGTTCCCACGTGCTGTCACTTATCGGGAAGCCCTTCCATTGGACGAGGAATTGAAGTTTGCGCCCTCGTCCATGTGATCGGGACTGAAGGATGCGCTCCACTTCGAACTCTTCCTCTCCATCAATCAGATCCGGGGGTGGGCGCGTGAAGTTTGCGCCGTGTAGCTCCGTCTCCTTATATGGAGTAAGGAGATTCGCATGGAAGACCGGATGTATCTTCCACGTGTTCGGGAGTTCTAACTCGTACGAAACATCGGAAAGGACCCGCTTCACTCGGAATGGTCCATGGCGTTTTGGGGCGAGTTTCGCAGTGGGGTAGAAGGTTCGGAGGTTCGTACCCTCCAACCAGACCATTGCGCCTTCTTGATAAGGGATGAAGCGCGTCTTGCCCCTTTTCGCCATCAATTCTTGCGCGTGTCTGATGCAATCTTGTGCATGCTGTCGTCTGATGACCATGTCTTCTAGGCGTTGTTCGACAGATGGGGATGATGTGGGCTTCGGCGTCCACACGGTACGTGGTTCCCACCCCATGATGAGCGAGAAGGGCGATTCCTTTGTGGTCGCGTTGGGCCAGGCGTTGTGCGCAAATTGGGCAACCGGTAAGGCTTCCGCCCAATTATCCTGCTGCACGTTACTCCAGTGTCTGAGGTACTGCTCTAGCCATTGGTTTGTCCGTTCTGACTGCCCATCGGTCTGAGGGTGGTAGGCGGATGATATATTCTGACGGATTCCGAGGACCTTACAGAGGTTGGTCATGAATGCGGAGGTGAATCGGGGGTCTCGGTCCGTGATGATCTTTCGGGGTATGCCGTAATGTGGGTACACGTGATGAAGGTATAGTCGCGCTACTCCTTCCGCTGAGATCGACTCGTTGCACGGAATGAAGATTGAGGCCTTCGAGCAATCGTGGTCCGTGATTGTGAGTATAGAGTCGTATCCGTCGGACGGAGGGAGTTTGGTAATGAAGTCCATAGCGACGACCTCAAATGGTTCAGCGTGCGGGTCTGTGGTGATGGGGAATAGGTGTGGTTTCTGACGGTGGGGGTTGATTTTGTTCGCTTGACATGTTGCGCATCCTTTGACATAATCTTCCACATCTTTGCGCATGTTGGGCCACCAGTAGTCGCGTCGTAATAGTTCGTAGGTGTTTGCGATTCCTGGGTGTCCCATGGCTGGCGTATCGTGGAAAAAGGTGATTACCCCCCGTTTAAGGTCGTTGTCGCCCACGACAACTAGTGCGTCGTTCTTCCACCACAGCCCCCCCACTTTCCGTAGGTTATGGGGCTCGACCCATCGCAGTACTTCCTTCTCGTCAAGGTTCTGCGATATCTGGGTCCAAATGTCCATATCGTGCATGGACATTTCCGTCGCTCGAAGGAAACGGTCCGCGGGGAGGACAATAATGTCATTGTTGTCCTCTTCGTGGGCCGCAGTAGTCTACTCTTCGCGATAGGGCGTCCGCGCGACTGTTCTTGACTCCAGAGACGTGCTTTAGGAGAAAATCGTACTCCGAGAGTTCCAGGAACTCGCGCGCGACTCGTCTGCTGATCTTTCTGGGCTCCTTCCAGTACTGAAGGTTGGCGTGGTCGGTGTGGATAATAATCTTGTGAGGGGAGCCGACTAGATATGTGCGCCACGCTCGTAGGGCCTTAACGACTGCCAGTAGTTCTCTGTCGTAAATATCATAGTTGCGTTCCGCCTGGCTGAAGGACTCTGAGTGGAACGCAACAGGGTGTAGTTTTTTATCCGGGCCGAGCTGATTAAGCACGGCTCCGATGGCGACGTTGGACGCGTCGACCTCGAGTTCGAATGGTTTAGTAAGGTCAGGGAATAGGAGTGTGGGTTCGCGTTCGATGCTACGTTTAACGTTGTCGAATGCGTCTTGTTCCCGTTGCCCCCAGTACCACGGGGGTGTCTTTACGGGTAAGGTCGTGTAGAGGTCGCGCGAGTGCGGAGAAACCGCGGATGAATCGCCGATAGAAGTTGCAAAATCCGAGGAAGGCGCGTACTTCGCGGAGATTCCTTGGAGCGGGCCATTCTCGGATACCCCGTACTTTAACGGGGTCCATCCGGAGATTTCCATGGCCTATGATTAGTCCCAGGTACTCGACCTCCAACACCTCGAATTCGCACTTCTCGGGTTTGATATAGAGGTCGTGTTCTTCGCACAAGCGGAGAACTTCGTGTACTACGGTGCGATGATGGGGATAGTCAAGGGGTGTGGCAATTAGGATATCGTCCATATAGACGATTACTTCGTTTGTCAGGGTGAGTGGTCGGAAAGTGTCGTCCATCATCGCTTGGAACGTGGAGGGAGAGTTGGTGAGCCCGAAGTACATGACGAGGGGTTCGTACAACCCCTGGTTGGTCTTAAAGGCGGCTTTCCACTCATCCCCTAGTTTGATTCGTACGTTATTGTACCCCCATTTGACGTCGAGTTTCGTATAGAGGCGTGCGTCGCGTATCCGGTCTATGAGTTCGGGGATCAGGGGGAGCGGGTAGTGATTCCGGACTGTGAGTTCGTTTAGTCGTCTGTAATCTTGGACGGGGCGTAACTTGCCAGTCCTTCTTCTTGATGAAGAAGAAGGGGGATGCGTATGGCGACTTGGACGAACGAATGTACCCTTTCGCCAGTTGTTCGTTCAGGAAGGTGGTCAGGGCTTCCTGTTCATTCTGCGCGAGTGGGTAGACTTTACAATCCAGCGAGGCGGGGGCGTTAGGAAGGAGGTCTATAGCATGGTCCCAGGGGCGAGATGGAGGGAAGCGGTGAGATGCCTCTTCGTCAAAAATTTTACGGTGACATCGATACTCCTCGGGGATCATCTCCTCGAAGGTCCGCTCCTTCTTCTTTGCCGCCTCTTGTTGTGCCAACTCGGACGCGGTTGTGGTTTTGCGTAAAAACGCAATCTGGGGTTCCCGCTCGTCGTCCATGAGCTGCTCCCACGCTTCCTCGTCAAGTTCATACGTCTCCAACGCCCGGATGGAGGCTTCCATGGGCGTGGCTTCGTCTGACAAGCGAAGGCTCGAGACCACAACCGGCTGAAACTCTTCGTTCAGCGTTGCGTCTCCCCACTTGATCTTGGGCTCAAAGGCCGTAAACCAAGGGTATCCTAGGATCACTTCGTCCCTTCCCAAGTTAGTAACCAGGAAGCGAAGCGTCCTTTCTTCTGTTCCCGTTCGTACGGTGAGATCGGTGTAATGAGTGATGGCGCCGTCCTGGTTGTGGGTGCCATCTACGTTCCAAATACGGATGGGATGAGTTACTTCTCGCGTCCCAATTTGGAGTCGTTTTAACAGTGAGGAGCATATGAAGTTGTCGGTAGCTCCTGAATCGATGAGGACTTGTCGTTCGGCCATTGCGTGTACTGATTTGAACAAAACTGGGATTCGCATAGATCGAAACCTACTAGTGTACACGTTCAAGTTTAATGCTCTAGCCCAGGCCGCCGGGTTCAAGCGTCGAGAAAATCCTCCCGTCCGAATAACTTTTCTACCATGAGGTCCCGTACCTCCTGGGTTTGTGCCTTCATCGCTGCGATCTGTAGATCCGCCTGCTCTTCATTCGATAGTACGCGACTAGATTGTATGGCGAAAGAAGAGACGGCGGGAGTTGGTAAACCTGAACCCGAGGGAGTCGGGGCTGGTGATCGCGTGGACAGGGGGGGTTGCGCCAAGGCAGACGTAGTGGCAGCCACTCGCACGCCCTTTTGAGGACAGTTACGCGAGATATGCCCTTGCGCACGACATCTAAAACATCGTCCCTCCTTCTGAAGGGAAGCTTTGTCGGCGTCGGTGAGGGCCACGGAGGCTCGGGCGCGTCCAACGTCCATGGCGTTGGGGTCGCGGGTTCCTTTGAGGGCTTGGACCCACTGCTCTCTGCTCTGTCCTCCCTTCCTTCGCTGAGGCTTGCCCTTGCCGAGGCGGTCCTTAAGAACGAGGTATTCAGCCTGCTGCAATCGGGCGGCCGCCTTCCACTGCTCCCAGTTGACTGGGTGCTGGAAGCGGACAGCGTTAACTACTAACTGGTTCGGGAGTCCGTCCTGGAATAGCTCCAAAGTTGTGGCCTCGTCAGGGTTGTACCCTGCTTTCGTGACGAGGTTCTGGAAGGTCGCGACGTACGTGTCCGATGTCTCCTCCCTTCATCGTGAGGGTCTGAAGCGCCTTGCGCGCATTGGTCTGTTCGGACGTGTCGGTATAAGCTTGTACGAATCGGTCTCTGACGGTGGTCCACAGGACTTCGTTTTGTCGGAGAACACCGGCCGCAATTTGATCTTCAAGCCATTGTGCCTGTTCGTCGACCCAATCGTTTACTAATGGTCCTCGAATGTAGGACAGGAATGTCATGGCTCGCGACGCTGGGATTGCGAGTTGGTCGACGGTGGGGTTCATTTCCTTGTAGAGTCGAAACGCTCGCAGGAAGGCTTTGCTTTCGTCTCTGATTCCGGTGAACTCGGGGGGAGGGTTCCCTCCCAATCGTCCGTTCCCTCCGGGGGCTGGTGCTGCAGGTGCGGCTCCTCCTGGCACACCGCCACCGCCACCGCCACCGCCACCGCCACCCGCCACCGCCACCGCCACCGCCACCCGCCACCGCCTGACGGTGGTACCAGGCGCGCCGCCGCTAGGCGGGTTCGGTGCTCCTCCTCCTGAGCCCGATGCTCCGGAGGATCCTCCCCCTCCACTGGTGAGGGTCGTGCTAGCCGAAGCCTGCAAGGTCTGGGACATGACGTGAGTTTGAAAGTGAGTTGTTGGGTCGATGGTGGGGTAGGTTTGTCGTGGGTACAGACACACTGGGTGATGGGGCGTCGTCGTCGATGGCAATACCAGAGGTAGTTTTGGTTGTAAGGGGTCCGACTCCGAGTGCTTGAGGTACTATGCTGATGGTGTACCACTGGCCCTTCTTTGCGGAGTAATCGATATACGCCCACTGTCGTAGGTCCTCGAGATAATGAACCTGTCGATATTCTGCGTGTTAGGGTGGAAGAGAAAGTATCCTTCCACTCCTTCGTGTTCCTTCCAAACGACGGCTCCTTTGACTTTATCAGAAAGCTCGTCGTCGCTGTATCTGTCGATGTATTCTGCCTGGAACTGGGATCTGGCGCGACTGTGAAGGTTCGCCACTGTGAGAGACTTGACTTAATGTAACGCCACCACAGGGGCGTTAGGTACGACGTGTACCGCGTTAAGTCAACGGGATCGGAAGAGCACGAGTCGGTTAAGACTCAGTTCGGTGATGCACAAGTGTCGCTCGGTATCCCTGGTACCGAGCGCAATAGTAGAAGGAAAGGGCTCAAGCGCAAAAGGCGAGCTAAAACAGAGACTCAAGCGCAAAGGCGAGTCGAGACGTTCGTGAGGCTAAAACGATGTGGTTTTACACAAGAAGTCAAGTCTACTGTACACGCTAGGTAGGGCGCGACTTATATACTGTTACAGGGTGTTTGTGCTACACAAACATATGGCGCGAGTCTGGTGTAATCGTACAAGAACCGGAACAAAGGGAATAGTCATATGTGGTACAAGGGAATCCCGCGGGGCGACGCGTGACTGAGAAATGGTCAGCGGATGAAACAAAGCGTAAAACTGGCCATCCTATCGCCGAGGCGCAAGGCGCGGAATGAGAGCCGAGAAGCGCAAGTCACGAGAACGTATCGTAAAAGTACAGGAGATGGGAGACGCAAAGGAGGAAGTCAGGACAGTTCGTAACAACCATCTTTAATTTGTGGATCCAACTAACCCAAGCCCGCCTCGACGACTCCGCGCCCATGGCCTCTCAGTTGGCCAAACTCAATGAGCTGCGGGTCGGCCTTTCCAACGCACAGATGGGTGTCACTGACACCCAATTCTGTCTCATACTTCTCCACGCTCTGCCAGCCTCTTACGAGGTTCTGGCCTCTACCATCCTCGCCAGTGGCGCCCCCTCCAAACTCAAGCACGCTGAAATAATTGCGCGCATCGTTTCGGAGGAAGCGCGTCGCTCTGGCCCCTCTGGTTCCTCGCTCAACAAGGCTGCCCCCATTAAGCCTAGCAGTGGCCCACGTAAGAAGAAGGATCATTCTCAACTTACCTGCCACTACTGTAACAAGAAGGGGCATATCAAGCCTGACTGCAGGCAGAGGAAGAAGGATGAAGCTGCGGGGAAGCTTAAGGACACAGGCAACAAGGCTGCCAACTCACATGTACTAGTACCTACCACCGCCTCCATTAAGGAGGTCGATGAAGAGCCCGCCATTAACTGGGCGGACAATGCAGTTGGTGTTGCCTTGTATGCTGCCTCGCGTGTGCGTTGGATGATGGACAGTGGTGCAACACACCACATCACACCGCATCGGTCTGACTTCAAGGACTACAACCCCGTGTAAAGGTGCTGTGCGCCTGGGTGATAAGTCCACTATCGACCAAGTTGGTGTAGGCTCTGTCGTCTTCACTACGAGCCAAGGCATTCCCATCACCCTCAGTAATGTGCTGCACCTTCCACAGGTGAAAACACGCTTCTTATCGACGCGTGCTCTAGCACAGAAGGGTGCGGAAGGTGGCCTTTGACAGTGGCTCATTCAAAATATCTGTCAGTAAACAATGTGTAGCTGTTGGCTACTTGGAGGACAACTTTACTGGTTGGACGCTTCAAGCATTGGCCTCAATGCTCACAGGTCAAAAGTGCTGCCACCACTCTTGATATCTGGCATCAGCGCATGGGACACATCTCCCCTGCTGCTCTTAAGTCGTACGGTCCCTCTGCCACTACTGGCATGGACATTGACAGCTCTACTACGCACACTGCTGTGTGTCGTGGGTGCGAGTTAGGCAAGTCCACTCGCCAACCCTTCTCTGCGTCCTCCACCAAGAGGACAACCCGTATCTTTGAGATTGTACACAGTGACCTCGCCGGTCCAATGCAAACTCAGTCCCTACAAGGCTCCGCATACACTGCCACCTTCATAGACGACCACTCCAAACATGCAGTGGTGTATTTCATTAAGTCGAAGGATCAGTTTGTGAAAGCGCTGCAAATGTATTTGGCCTGGGGTGAAACCCAGACGTCACATAAACTGCGCGCACTCCACTCTGACCGCGGAGGTGAGTACATGGCGAGCCAAGTACAGGACATTCTCAAGCAGAGAGGGATAGAGCATCACCTTACGATGCCAGGTTCACCACAGTCGAACGGGAAAGCCGAGCGGTTTAACCGACCATTACGGATAAGGCAATGGCCATGCTGCACACAGCAGGCATGTCTAAAGGCTTCTGGGAGCATGCTATGAGCACTGCGGTACACATCTATAACCGCTCTCCCACCCGTACGCTCAAGTGGCGCACACCTTATGAGCTCTGGTACTCTGGCAAGGTACCAGATGTCTCTCATTTACGCGTCTTTGGATGCAAGGGGTACATGCACGTACCTGCTGATAAGCGTCGCAAATTAGATGCGAAGGCCATTGAGGTCACGCTTATTGGGTTTGAGCCCGAATCTAAGGGCTATAAGCTTTGGGACCGCCAAACCCGCTCTGTCCGTTTGTCCAGGGATGTGACATTCGACGAGAGTAGCTTCCCGTCCCTCCAGGGTGTTGAGCCACACCCACAACCTTCTCAAGTGGCCTCACAGCCACTACCTTCACCAGTGATTGCCGTACCTAGCACGTCGGCGTTACCACCACAGCGAGCACCCTCCCCTGCACACTCAGACAGTAGTGAGGAGGAGGATGTTGAAGACATTCTAGACCCTAAACAAGAGCGTCCACACACGCCACCACCACCTGCACCACCCACTCTTCCTGTTACACCTAAGCGTGAGCAGCCCACTCCCACTTCGCCACCGCCGCGTCAAAGCGCACGCGCATTATGCGCCATGTCCCTCCTCCTTCCCCAGATATGCCGGGAGGTTTTGAGGACCGTGCACAGCGTAGTCAGCTGTTGCGCGAGATGGACAATGCGCCTAGACGCTCTGCCCGTGCACCTGTGCCCAATCCCCGCTATTTCTCAGCGGATAATGTGGCCATGCGCGGCAGACGGTTGGGGATACGCAGAGCTGTTGGCTGCAGCTTACATAGGAAGAGATCCTGCATCTTATGCAGAGGCCATGCGGTCTGTGGATGCAGATGAGTGGACTAAGGCGTGTCAGTATGAAATGGACGCACTTGCCCCATAATGGCACCTGGGAGTTAGTAGATCTCCCGCCTAATCGCAAGGCAGTAAAATCCAAATGGGTCTTCAAGCTCAAAGCGGATGGCCGCTACAGAGCTCGCTTGGTGGCTAAGGGATTTACGCAGATCCCTGGCATAGATTTTGATGAAACCTTCTCTCCCGTCGCACGATTTGAGTCGCTACGATTACTTCTGGTGTTGGCCGCGCTGGAGGACTGGCACATCCATCAGATGGATGTCAAGTCTGCTTTTCTCAATGGCGTGCTTGATGAGGAGATTTACATGGAGCAACCACAAGGGTTCATCACTACTGGTGCAGAGACGAAGGTATGTCGCCTAGTCAAGGCGATATATGGTCTCAAACAAGCCTCCCGTGCATGGAACTTGCAATTCCATGGAGTGTTTACTTGCACTCGGCTTTAAGCGGACGTTTGCCGATGCCGGCGTATATGTGTTGCCTCAACGAGAGGGGGATGGACCACTCTTCGTTATCGTTTACGTTGACGACATCACTATATTGGGTGCTTCTTTGGAAAGGATTAAGCGTTTGAAGTCAGATCTTTCTGAACGCTATGAGATGACAGATCTCGGGGAGATAGAGTCCTATCTTGGTATGCGCATTGTGCGCGACCGCTCCCTCAGACGCATCGAAATAGATCAGTCTGGCTATGTCAAGGATGTCCTTGAACGCTTTGGCATGTCTGATGCCACTCCACACTCCACACCCTTGCCCGCTGGTGCTGACGAGCACCTTCATAAATATACGGGTCAGGCTACTGCCTCTGACATTACGCACTACCAGTCACTCATTGGTAGTCTGCTGTACGTTCAGATTGGTACTAGACCGGACATTTCCTTCGCTGTTTCACGTCTGGCGCAGTATGCAGCGAATCCTTCACCTCAACATCTGCAGCTTGCGCAATATGTTCTGGCTTACTTAGTAGGCACTGTGGACATGCGGATAGTCTACGATGGCGCCAGTGGAGACGGCCTTCATGGCTACTCTGATTCTTCCCTGGGCGACCAGGTTGACGACAGACACTCCACTTCGGGTTATGTGTTCCTTTTAGCCAATGGTGCAATAAGCTGGTCTTCGCGAAAGCAAAAGACAGTGGCCCAAAACACTACAGAGGCGGAATACATGGCCATGACCGATGCGGCCAACCAAGCCGCTTGGTATCAGAGCTTCCTTGCGGAACTCGGGTACGAGGTCGACGACCCCATCCCACTGCATGGTGACAACAAGGGTGCCATTGATTTGGCCTTGAACCCTGTCACTGGGAGGCGATCAAAGCACATTGCCATTAGGCATCATGTCATAAGGGAGTACATCGAAAAGGGGACCATCACCCTCATTAGAACCCCCACTGCGGAAATGGTTGCGGACGGCTTTACCAAGTCACTTGCGCGTGTCCTGCTGCAGCAACACAATATTGACATGGGCTTGTGCTAGTCCTAGATTGCTCATCACAGGGAGATGTTGATAAGTGACCCCTGCGCACTTAGCGGCTCAGAGGACAATCAGATATGGACTGCTGTAGATAAGATATACAGGACTCATGTAGATTAGATTATTATGATCACACAATCTCGGACTTATTGTATTTACTTATCTATGACATCACTGTACACTATGACATCATAGGACCTGGACTTTGCGTTGTATTCAACGCCCTTATACTTTCCCTTTGTTCTATCATTATTATGATGTCAGTATGATATCATTAGTCTAGATTCTCCTTGTACTCTTGACCCTGTTCTCAGAACGTTCACTCCTTTGTCCGTTTGTAGAACAATAACTCTTGTACTTACTGTGACTCTGTGTTACTAGCGTCACCCTATATTTTGTATAAGTAGTGCAGCTTGTACGCTCCTGGTCCACATCAGTTCTCATCTGTTGTGTGCCAGGTATGTCTCCACCTCTCTAATGTAACATCAGTTCTCATCTGTTGTGTGCCAGACACTACCTCTGCTTCACTTGCAAGATTACTCTGTTGCTGCTTCCAGTCACCTTCTATATCTCACCACAGTCTATCCAGTCACTGTGAGTATAGTCCCTTATGTGCACTGTTCATCATATTCCCCATCCCAAAATTCCCCTCCCCCATCCCCATATTCCCCTCCCCCATGTTCCCCTCCCACTCCCCCATATTCCCCACCCCATCCCCATACTTCTCATCCCCATATTACCCACCCCCATCCTCATATTTCCCTTCCCCATATTACCCACCCCCATCCCCATATTTCCCTTCCCCATCTCAATAGATCCCACTTGCATCACCACAATTGATGTTTTTCTCTAAGTCATTATGACTTCTAATCGACTACAAGGTGACTATAAAATGACTACTTCTTGACTTTGGTGAAAATTTTGACTACTGCCTGACTACTACCTGACTAAGCCTGACTACTGGCCGACTTCCCTTTTTTACTGAGGCTTACATCTGACATAAACACAGATTCACAGTAACTCGAGGCCATTAGCAACAAATTGGCCTATTAATAGTGTCAAGGCGCATACATAACGACGTATAACTTGCACAATCTCTCTGGCTTTTCATTCTGGTGGGAATGAATAGCCTGGATCAAGTATGTGCATGATTTGCCAGAAGTAGGTGTCCCAAGACCCGTCACCTACGGGGCCAGCGTCAGAAAACGACGAAATTGAATAGAACAAGACTGGCGGGGCGCACAGGGTCCCATCCGACGATGGCGGAAAATCCATCGGTATTGCAGCCCGGGTTCGAGCCAGACACGATGTCGTTTAGGCCGTCGAGGCCACCACCGTAAAGCCAGGGGTTCAGAAAGCCGAGCGGAGGCTTGCCATGCGAAATTTGGTAGTCATTAACTAGGGAAATAATTCCCGCCACGATCTGTACTTTGGCGGTCAGTGTGACGCTCGAGGACGGACGGCGCATATAGTAAGGAGGAAGGAGAGACGCACCGGCGTCGAGCAGCTTGTTCCTTCCGAGATACCCTCCCCTCCATTGTTGAAAAACGGGACTTTCTTCGCCTGTGCGGCAATATCTGGGATGCCACGGCCTAAAGAGCTGCACAAGTTACAACGGAATATGTCGGCTTAAGTCACGTGCGGACACACTTGTAAAGGCCAGAATACTGCTGGCCGAGGTGGCCGAGGAAGGTCGACACTGCCTGCTGCTGGTACCAAGGGCGCGGAAAGTATTCCGAGAAACCGCCACCGGAGAAGCTGGTTGCGACCTCTGGCCTGAAGCTCATCGTTCCGCCAACGGCAGTGACGTAGGGACCTGCGAAATGTGGCCGTGTGGTGAGCAGCCTGTACCTGCACTTGTGCACTGCTAGTCGCACTGCCTGCGGGTAGTAGATAATAAGAGCCACACGCACAGGTTGCAGGGAAGATAGGAGTGAATCGGGCGGTGCAGTGACCTTCGCCGACACCGTGGTCACCGCTTGCGAAGAGAACACTGGCGCCAGCGCGCGCCGAGCTGCGCGAATAGGTGGCACACCTGTATCGCATAGTCCATCGGATAAGACATCTCATTAATGCCATACGAGGTGGTGATCGTTTGCGGGACGTTCTGCTGGCTGAGGACGGCGTCCAACCAGGCAAGGTAAACATCGCCGTTCTGCGAAGCCTTTGTGCTGTAGAAAATGTGCGGGGTCGGGTATGTCACGCCCTCACTGAGTTGAAGCTCGACATTCGCATCTCCTCCAGGGTTATTCGGGTCGTATTCGCCGCCGTTGACTGATGTGATGGTATAGGTCGCATCTATCCCGTCGGGGCGGTATTTATGCATGTACGAGGTCAGATCCGCTGGGCTCGGGTACTCCTCACCATACCCCGTAATCCCAACCATGTTTCGGTCCATTGCACTGGGCACGTAGGTGACTGTGTTATACAGCCAGCGCAAGAATGCCGGCGTTACGTTCAACAACAGTATCCCGTCTCGCGATGACGGCTTCCCCGGCCCACCTGCTCCCACGCCGGTTCGCTTGCGCGGTCTCTGCCACTGCGTGAGTGAGGAGGAAAAAGAACGTCGTAGGTGCCACAGTCTGCACATGTCCATGCAGCACTACAGGAAGCGAGTACCCAAGTGTGCGAATAATCGTCTCATTCGTCTTCGTGTGTGTGTAGAGCTGGTATGACGCCCCGAGCAGGTCGTTGGCTTGGGAAACGGACACCCCCGTGACAGTCAGAAAACTGCCGCCATGTGTCACCGAGACCGAGGAGGAAGTCATGCGATGGTACTCGAGCCAAAAATGGACAAGTTGGATAGTATCTGGGTGGGGAGCGACAATATCAGCGACTTGCTCCCTAGACAAGTGCATGCCATATCTGTACCGGAGTAGCGGCACGTATGAGAACATGCATAGCGAAGGCATAGTGGAGAAGACGTGCCGTGAATGTCCAGGATCGCTGACTTCATTGAGCGCATCGACCAGGGCATTCTCGCGGTAAGGCTTGAGCGCGATGTTGAGATCGATCATGGTGTCGGCTGGCGGGAGGCCCAGGGACTCCCAATTCTCCGGGATAATCTTCCAGGAGTGTTTGGAGCGCATATCGTCCCAACGTGATGTCGCAATGCCACCAAGAGGAGCAGCGGCAAGAAGGAAGAGTACAGGGATCCAACGGTAGCGCATGGTTACAGGAGGTCACCTTAACGGTGTCTACGGCACCCTGAGTTGTGGGTTCAAGTCACAGAAGGCAGGAGGGTCAGTGAGCGGTCGGATCTCAGGGCTGGGAGACGATATAGTACATCCTCCAAATAGATAAATAAGAAAACACGAGTGGCACTAGATTGGAGATTGGGCCGTTTTTGGTACTTAGTCAATGAGGCGATCCTTAACCGGCGAGATATAATTGCCAGTGGGGGCGGCATAGTCCAGCGTGAGGCTCTGCAAAAACCTTGGCGGCATCAGCCAAAAAAAACACGTTTACATCCCGAGTCTTTGGCCTGTGGTTACAGCGAGTTGCATAACACCTGCTGACGACCACCTTACACATACAGGCGGGGTTTTAACAGGACCATGCCGAATTTTTTTCCCACCAAAATTAATCGTAGTAATTAATAAAAGAATTTATATATTCTACTTATCGGTTTTTAAGTGAGAAAACTGACATTCAATGTAGTGGGGCAGATGATGATAAGTGATCTGGTCCTTCTGACTTTTCAGGATTGTCACAGGGATGCAAGCTGTAGCGCCCTCAGCCAGGGAGCTGAGTTCACTATACAGTGTTGGGTTCATCAGATGAGCGATCGGCTCACGCTTGTTGTTTCAGCCTCGGGATTGGCAATGCAGATCAGACAAGGACGCGGAAGTGGTCGACAAAAACTTGGCAAAAGCTAGCAGGGAAGAGGGCGATGTGAGGGTGATATTCTTGCTGGTATTCAACTACAAGGTGAGAGTCCACTCACCCGCACCCGCTATTGGGGCCTCATACATATGGAAACTGTCTACTTAGCTATGTCGCCCAAGTCCTGTCAAAGTCTCAATGTACTTGCATGAGAGGCCAAGGTCACCAGCGACGCACAGCTCTTTGAGGCCAGGGAGTAGTGGCAATTGAGGGAAGGTGAAAGCAAGCTGCAATGCAGCTCATTGCCAAAATCTTGTGCCAAGTAACGGTGATACCTAAACCATCCCTGAATGCTAGGAAACGGTCTATGGCGCGCGCAGGATTTGGGGGGTGTGAAGTGTTGTGAGGTATTGTGCAGGCCTCCGCGGGGCACGAGCTGTTGTATATGGGTCCGCGGCGATTGCAGACGCGTCGGTGTCGAATGGCTAAGGACGCGCGTAAGTGCGGCGACGTCGGGAGAGGAAACGGTGTCGGTTGGTCACAGAGGTCGGAAATGATTGCGCACGCTTCGGCGCAGCACGAAACTTCGTACAGATGGCCACTGGGGTCGGGAACGTGTCGGATTCGAGTCACTAAGGTCGTGTGCAAGTGTGGCATGCTGGGGAATGCAAGGAATGAGCTTTACTGAGCTCAAAAGTCCGAGGGGAGAAGTCTACTATTAGAAATCTAAAGTGTAGGTTGTAAATACATGGCCTATATACTAAGGAGAGTAAGCTGAGGAATGGGGGTGAATTAGGAAAGGAGGAAGCTAAAACGCGAAGGGAAACAACCAGAGTAAGAAGAAAGCCAAGCACTCACAGAGTGCGGGAACAAAGCACTTAGAAAGCACGCAGAAGGTTTGGGAGAAAGCAGGAAAGCGCAAGAGAGCGCGAGTGAGTGCAGGAGCGTATAGTACTGTTAGAAACTGTGAAAATTGTAAATTCACTGGCCAGGGAGAGCATTGGCGTATCAACGGGCCGCATGGATGTGCGTGCGTGGATTAGTACTCGGGGAGATAGGGAATGTCAGGGTCATTAGGCATGTGGTGACAACAGAAAGACGAGTGTTGAGTGACGAGTTGGTGTAAGATGTGACACGAGACAGCCCCAACACGACACTAGTACTGTTGGGATTCAGTAGAGTAGGAGGTTTAAACAGGAGGAACCAATAGATACGGGCCCAGGTTGGCATGGAGAGAAAGTAAGAGAATGTGCTAGGAGAGAGAGGGAGGGGAAAGAGCCGCTTTGAGCTGTGCATGTTGCGTTAGGCCTATCTAATGTGCTCGACTTGAGCTGGATACAGTGGCAAAGTAGGCGTGAAGCGACTTAGCAGAAGTAGATACGCGTCTGTAGTAAGAACGCGATCATCCACAGCACTGGGGCGACGTCCACCAGGCGTATACGTTGTCTTGCGAGCTGCCAGACAAAGGCCAGCTGCACTAAGAGGCAGAGAGAGAGAGCAAGGCAGACGACTAAGAGGAATCAGAGAATGATGCTGGTGATTCAAGAAGACCAAGCTAAGGAGCTCAGTCTTCGTACAGCCCAGTAGATATACAATTGACGAGGAGCTTTGAAGCTCCTCCTGAACGTAAGGTACCCAGTAGCAATAGTAGCTCAAACCCTACTACAACTGTCCTAGGTATGAGTCAAGTCCGATACATGTGATAACTACTACTTCGCTGACTGATACGACTGTCCCTGACTAATACTAGGGTAGTCAGAACCCCATGAGTCCGTACTTTGTACCGATGAGTCCGATCGCAACAGTGCACTTGGCTGTGTATGTGCATGGCCGCATCAAGAGGCCTCCGATGATGATGGCAAGTGAGGACTGGATAGAAATGCGAGGGGAGATGGTGGTTAGCAGGCTCACTGGTGGTTTTCCTGGGAAACCTGCAACTGAGGCCAGTGGCGAATACTTGCTAGCTGCTCATGCAAGCACTCAATGGGGGTTTGTGATAATGATTCAGCCAGTTTTGCAGTTGTGGGTGGTTGGTTTGCAGCGTAAGGAGTGGAGTGGACTGTGTCAGAGATCGCAGAACAAGTGGCAGAGTGCCGAGCGTAGCAACGCAGATAACTATTCCATAACACTATTTTTTCGAAATACCTATTCCATAACCCCAATTCTTTATGATAGCCCTATTTCTTGAGAATTTCCCACCTACTTAACTATGAACCCCGCTCTTGAGTTTTGAATGTCCATATGTCTGCTAAAAAAGGCAGGGGCCAAGTGTTTTGCAACTCGCTGTAGCATCAGGAAAAACCTCCCACGCTAGCAAGGGATAAATTGACTAAATTAACGAAGCCTAGTGAAATTAGCTACATTATCGATTATTTTGCCACGACTAAAATAGTGCTAATTATCAATATTTTGCCATAAATCAGGTATTTCTCAGATAGGTTACCAATAATGGGGCTCTCAAATATCACATCATTATCATGTTTAGCAATCATTATCAGATTTATTATAACAATCAAATACAAATCCATAAATTCAAGATAGCTGTTTTTTCTTTTATTATTTGTAATATCTTATATAAGCTGTTCAAAATTGTGAGGCTACCCGTGTACCCGCGGGTTCGAGCGTGGATCTTGTACGTTGCGGGTGTGAAAACCCCCGCGGGTTGACTGCACGCACAGTGGTGTCCCAAATGGTCCGAGCACCGCTACCCTACCTCTATCGTTGTCGCATCACCGTGATTGTCCGATTGTTGTAGGGACTCCATTCCCGATGTCACTGCGTTCAGTGCGTTGCCATTGTGCTGAACTCTAAACAGCTGGAGTGCCAGTGCCGCTGTCGTCGTGTTTGAGGGGGATGAGACGCAACCAGCCCTTCGTTGGCAGGGTGCCGGTGGTAGTCTGTAGCTTGTAGCTCGTTTTGAATCATTCAGCCCAGGACTGCGTCGGCCGTCACCGTGACTGCATTAGTGGGTTTACTGCTGCCAGTGGCACTGCTGCCGTCCGGGTGTACGCCAAGGTGAACGGCGTACGCGATTGGCAGCTTACTAAGGGAAACATACTCCCTAACGCACTCCATGGGGTGTTGCAAAACGTTGGTGGGGATCCGTTGGGCCATGGTTTGATTGCAAAAGTACTGTCACGGTACTACAGTATCATG
Source organism: Lactarius hatsudake (assembly GCA_024734325.1). Taxonomy (NCBI): domain Eukaryota; kingdom Fungi; phylum Basidiomycota; class Agaricomycetes; order Russulales; family Russulaceae; genus Lactarius; species Lactarius hatsudake. Next base: position 113,671 of record JANSJP010000070.1, read on the forward strand.
ACGATATTGTAGGGACAACCGTTGCCTTCAAGTTACGGGTTCTAGTAGTATTGCATCTGCAGTGGTACTGAAGCGACAGTATTGCTTTCGTATCGAGGACGGGCACGCACGCACGCGGCCGTGACGCATGCTTGGACGGACGCTGCATAGATTGGATGAACGTACGAGAAAGATTGAGTCATTACAGAACGTCGAACATAGGAGAAATGGAAACGGAAGAACAGAATGTTGAGTCATATGTATCGATGCGTAACAAGGGAAAAGCGAGGCCAGGACGAACCACGTCGCATCTCTGAGTCAGTGCGCGAGAGCAGTCCACATGTCCTACAGTTCGTCACATTTCTTCTTGATCTCTTCATCAAGATCTTTGAACCGTTGGGCTCCTTCGTGTTCCAAAATGTTGCAATCCCAGCGGTCCAACGGAGCAGTATCAGTCTCAATATCGGGGTGAGAAGATATGCGGGCAGGGAGGAGACGCCTTTGGTTGTCATATGTGTAGAAGGAAAGCTGCGTGCCGAAGGCGCTCACACCGTTGAGCGTATCCAGAGTAAGCAGGGGCCAAATCCCGCAGCTATTTTCTCATCTGATTATCTGGCCCCTCACGAGCAGACTTAGAGGCTATCTTCCTCTGCTCTTTTATCTCTAAGAAAAAGACTGGTTTACCCTCCAAAAGCACTTCAAACTCGATGACGAAAACCACTGAGTCGTGGGAGGTCAAGACGGGGTGGGATTGAGGAGCGACTGTGTAATCGGAGTCGGGCGGGAAGAGGGTGGAGAGGAGTTTATTGTACGGCCCATAAAAGTCGTTTTCACGAGCATTGGCAGGGACGTTACTGAATCGCTTTGTAACCTTTTGCGGCCAAGGAGCAACCCAAGGAGTCATTTTCTGTCAGGTCGTCATGAGATAGAATGTAGGGATACATGGCTGGACATACGTAGGGACGATCCGACCACAGAAAGTGCAATTGCAGCGAGCAGACGATAACTTAACCTGAACGATCTCGGAACAAACTTACTACAACCCCCAGTTGCCACTTTTCCGCATCCGGTCATCCGGTGATTCCGTCACACCACACACACTCGTCCATTTTACGTCATCTTCCCTCCTGACCCGTATTGGTACAGCTCCTCAGTAAAAGAAAATCCCGAGCCATATGGCAATGCTCGCGCGTGTCGTTATATTCTTCGACCACTACCCTCTAGCCAAAGTGTGTGAGAGATATTAACCCAGAGGTGGTGTTCTGTTCATGCAGAGCCGCTAGTTACGGCGGCGTTAGAAACATCGACCAGCGGAGCGGGAGACCCCCGCCACCGCCCGATACCCATCCCCACGCGCACCAGCGTCTCTAGCGCTGCACGTCCGTTGATCAGGAGGTCTTCGTCCCACTCGACAACATTCTTCTCGAACACACACACGATCGTTGAGCCTCCTGCCATGACAAACGGGAAGTCAGCACCACAGCCCGGACAAGGTCCGTCGGTAGAAGCGCGGACGCACCGAACGCAAAGTAGCCAAACTCCTGTCCGCGCTTGACGAAATCTCCTTCCGAGACAGTCGTCTTGATACTACCGACCATCATCGCACCGATGCACACCGCCATCACGCGCCCGAACTGTGGGCTATCGATCGGGACGATTTTCCGTGCGTTTTCACTATATACATCCAAAGTCGTCCGGATCGCTTGTGGCTTCATAGATGCAAATACTCATCAGTCGCTTATGTTATGGAAGAAGCGCTGTTGCTCACGTTGACGGTGTAGTATTCACCAGCGATGTATGTCATTGGTCCGACAGTGCCATCTACTGGCGAGTGGAAACGGTGGTAGTCCTGCGGTGCGAGGCGGAAGATGACGAGAGCGCCGCCGGCGTAGCGTTCTACTTGGTCTTTGTACGCGTCTCCAAGCAACCGCGCGATGGTGAACTCGCGTCCCTTGATCCACAATCTTGTCGCCTCGCTGATTGTCTCGAACGCCATCAATCGGCAATCCGCCCCGCTCACGAGTCGGTTCGGGTCGTCGGGCATCTCGACGGGCCTAGCATCGGGCTTCAGTTTCCTGAAAACTCTGTAAGGGCAGTTGTCCATGTAGTAGTGATGGGCACAACGTACCGGTAAAAGAATTGATTAAATGTTTCTGGAGTGTTGTTAAACCGTCTGCCGAGCGGACAGAGAAGACCACATACGAAAGGATGATACAGGATCTAGGATCTCTTCCACATTTAGTTTGTGGAACTGGATAAACGCTGGGATATCCCGGGCCGACTCGGGAGAATCGTACTTGTTGCCCTGCTTGATCGAGAGCGACTTGAGCAATTTGCGGGCTGAAATCCCAGTCAGAAGTGCAGGTCAAAGGACAAGTTGGATACGCACCTCGAGCACCCTCTAACCTCGAGCGGGCACCCTGGCCGAAGAAAATAGTATAAGACAAGGCTCCACTGAGAGCGGGGCGTCAACTCACCTTGTATAGTAGGCGAATGCCGAGTCGCACATATACCTGCATTTTTTCTTCCTCGAGCTGACCTGTCATCCGATTTTGCACGATAATATTGGCTGAATTCTAGTCGCACATCCCCGAAACCATGACTTAACTGGGGGGAGTAGCACGATATGCCGAGCAAGACACGCACCGCGCCAATCTTATAGTTCCCCGCAGACACCTTGGACAGGACGTTCGTGTACCACTTGCGCTGTGCCTGTATTGCAGTCACGAAGTTGCTGACCATGACTCGGTCGACGCGCGCCCAGTCCTGGACTTGCGCATACTGCGAGATGCGTGACGATGTCGCGCTCCGCCTTGGCGTTCAGGCGCGGGCGATGACACAGAGGACAGTTCTTAATGTTGATCACGCGCTCGAACGCTTCGTCGCCGCTCCTCGTCTCGCTGCCGGAGCCTGAGCTCGAGCCCGGCGTTTCAGTATCCGAGACGAGCGAAGACGACGTCGAGGGTTGTCGCACTAGCCCGCGGGTGCTTTGGCGCAGGTACGGCATCATCTTTGTGCAATAACTCCGTCACGTGCTCGGGCTGCGGGTGCCGTTGCGCTGGTGGTGTAACGTCGTTGATGTTCAGTGTGGGGCCAAAGAAGCTCAACGTGTCGAGGCCCAAAGGTGGGGTTTGGGTGCCAGGGGCGTGAAGGTTCGGCGTCGGGGGGGTGCTCGTGTCCGTACCTGTTCCGAGCTCGTTCTCGCGCACGTCGCCGTCCGACCTGAGTATGCGCTTCTTTTCCGAAGTCGGCCTGCAAATCTCTGTTTCGAGGCACTGAATCGCTTCGGGGAACGTGAGCTCGTCGGTCTGGGGATTTTTGTTCCAGCGCGTGAAGAATGAGTCGATCGTTTCGGTGCACAATGTCGATCCGAGCGAGTCGAGCATTGATGTGAGTTCGAGGTGCATGATTGTACGTGTGTCGTCCGTGTCGTATTGTTTGAGTAACTGTGACCACAGTCTCTGCCGCAGAGCGTCGTATGGCTGATATTTGGCTCTGCAGGTGCATCAGTGATCGTTGGCTTGCCGCGTAGCATCACAACGCTCACCGGAATGTGATTGTTGGAGTGTGCTTCGAGTCCCATGCTGCTTCCTTGGCCGTCGCCAGAGGAAGCTTGAAAAGTTGGAAATTGCGTGTGCCGTCTTCTTCCTCAGGATAAAGCCCTGTATTTGGGTCCTTCTTAGGAACGTTCGCCGCGAGGTCAGCAATCTCGATCGCGGCATCACCGACGAAGTCGTTGGAGGAGAGCTTATCCCAATCGAGCACGGTGAGCTGCATACGGAACGACCGCTCGTACTTGCGCACGTGGAAGAGCAGCTTCTCTTCCCACACCGGGTTGAGCGAGTGCCGGATGACGCGCGTACGGAAGACCTTCTTGCCAAATGAGACGACCACGAAAGGGTCCATATCCCAGCCTGTACGTGTCACTTGCAATCCGATCAGCGCTAATGCGGTTTTGGAGGAGAAACAACTCACTGTTTCGCCATCGCGGAAGGTCCGATGCGCCTTGGATCTCGAGCATGACAATGCCAACGACGTCGTTGTCAGCATCAAACTCAAACGCGTCGCCTTTCTGTCCGTTCCAAGGGAGTCTCTTCTTTTTTCCTCCTGTCGTAGTCATCGTCGTGACGCTCGATTGGCGCGAGCTCAACTGAGGAGGCTGTGGTAGCCGTGGTGCCGGAAGAGGGACTGGCTGGGGGCTGCGCTGAGCGCCGTGAAAGTATCTTTGGGATTGACGGTCGGAAGTACCTCCCTGGCGGAGTGGGAGGCACAGACGGAGTCGTGGTGGTTACTGGTGTCAAATCGGGCGATGGCGATGCCGAGCGATGGCCTGGGAAGACTTCCAGCGTAACGGTCTTGGGCTCCGCATCGTCTTCATCATCCGAAGCCGAGCCGTCCTGACCCTCCGCCTCATCGGAACTAAGCCCGTCATCCTCATACTCAGGCCCATTCAGATTAGAGCGGATTGTGCCAATACCTTGGGTCTGTAGTAAACATCGTAAACCACATGACACTCGGGACTCGGGAGGTCATGGATACGCACCGGTGGTGCCGAGACAAGACTCGGACGAGAACGCTTGACCAGTGCATTGTAGGTTTCCACAAAGTCGGGGAGGGTCGTCGAATTGAGAGGGCGGACAAAGCCAACTTTGATGTGCATGGTACCACTTACGGTTATGGTTGCACGTGAAGATATGAGGCTAACAGAGAAGGACTGTAGGAGCATAGCAAATTCCCTGCTCTGATGTCCTTCGATAGCAGAGAGCGACATACCTGGTTATCGGGATCGTCGAAGGCGAACGCGGTTCCCTTGAACCACTCGTCTAATGGCAACGCATGCTCACCCATGTACTCCTTTTTGAGCATGTCCTTATCCCAGATGACGAACTCTAGCACGCCGAGCTTGTCCGCCAGAGACATGTAAATCGGGAAATCGAATGTGGCATCCTTGGCTGCGTATACGGGGTTGAGGGTGCGCTTGCATACTGGGGTTTGGAACCGTGTGCTCAGGACAGAGACGGTCACGAAGCTGGATAGAATGAAAGATGAAAGGGTAAGCAAGCAACGCTGTCAGACAAAGAGGGGCAGGGTAACACTCACGGATCGCTATAGCCATTGCGATCTTTGGGTTCTAGGTTCTGACAGGAAAGTATCTGCACGCGGAGGACGACAACTGGGGCTTCGCCAGGGCCAGGGAGGAAGGCGTTTCTGCCACTGCCGCGACCCGCGGAGACGCGAATGGGAAGTAGGGCGGCCGAACGCAGGGCACGGCCAATTTTGAGTCCTTTCTTCGAAGTAACCATATGCCGTTTGTTATTCTGTTGGGGGTCTTTGTTCTAATATATAGTGGAATTGGCGGTGCCTGGTGATGGTGGTTGTAAGTTATGATGCGTCAGAAGAGGTGCTGTGCGGATGCAGTATCATCCCCCTATTCATTCTCAGTGAGCCTGAGGTGGCCGTTCTTCTTCGATTTCACTCCTTCTATTGCGCACACCCTCAACCCATTTCCCATAACTCTTAGTCCGACCTGTCACAATCAGACAATGATTATTTCCCACTTACAGTATTAACCTCTGTCACGTGAACGGACCTGCCACACCTCCGAGTCCTTCCGACCCGTACAGTCACGGTAGTCTCAGATCTCACCGGTTTCACCGCTCACTAGCGCCTACTATTTTTACCTTGCTGCGCACATCTGCTGACGTCATATAAACGTGCTTATTCGAACAAGGCCGCATAAACAGACAAATTCAATCAATTGGCAGTCACCAGAAATCTACTACTGCACGCGGTCCCAATGCAGGTGTCCAGTGAGCGGGAACAGGCACCCCATTGAGTACAGGTTGCAGCCGCCGCAGGACCATTTCTAACCCCCGAGCACGGTACCCCGTCTCGCGCGTGGTTCGCTCAAGGTCCTCCACGCGCGCCCAAAGCGTTGAAAATGCATGCCTGAAGCTCTGCCGCCGCGGCCGCCGCGCTGAACTTGTTCACGAGTCCCAGCGTTACGTAGAGCAACTGGTGCCGCGGCGCGACGTTTAGAACGTGCGTCCCGACGGGCACCAGGTCTCCCGCATCACGCTCGCACAGGTCGTCAAGCGTGTCCTCGATGAGCCCGATAAAGTTTGCGAGCATCACGCTGTCCCCATTCCGCAGCCACGCCTGTGCGACGCCCTCCGGCACGCCGAGGTGCTGTGCCAGCGCGCCGACACTGCCGCCGGGCGGCCCGGGCGTAGCGGTGTAACCATGGCGCCAAGCCACAACGAGCACAGACGCGACACAGTGCGCGGAAAGCGCGATATCGCGGTTGGAGTCGTTGGCCATGGAAGCGGCGACGGACCATGCTTCGGACGACGCGAAAAGCGGGTCGCTCGCGAAGAGGGTCGGGTCGACCACCGTCGCGCGCATGTGCCGTGAGACGACGCCGGGGAGGCAGTAGAGTGCCTCAAGACACGCAACGCGGCGATGCTTCTCCAGCGCGGACTTCGGGGGTTCGTCGGGTGCCATGCCACGCGGACAGAGCAGATCCAGGATGCGTGCTTCAAGCGGCGAGTCGAGGCCATCGTAGTGTATCAGATGCTCGAGCGCCGCGACAGGTGACGGCACCGTGGACGAACGGTAGTACCCGGGTATGGCGACTACGAGTTGCTCGAGTTCATGATCCTCGTCTAGCGCGTCCAGCGTCCACTCCAGAGCCCGCGCATCCATTTCGGTGGGCTGCCCCAAGGCGATCGCTTCACGGCTACGTGAGAAACCTTGGGCGAGGCGCCTTGAGTGATCCTCCAGCAGACAGATTAAGCGCCCATATAATTTCCAGGCGACCCAACCCGTGTGCTCATAGACGAACCTGACGACTCGTCGCGTCAGGTCAAGAGCGCTCAGAAATGCCCCTTGTTGCAACACCCAGAGCAGAGTCGTCAACGGTGTCTGATACGGTGAGTTCGGGTACATGAGAGGAAGCGCCGTGCATAAGAAATATGCTGATGCTCCTATAGCGACGGCCGAGATGAGGGAGATGGCCACTTTGTGATTGATGTTGGCCAGGAAGTCGACAAGACCCGCGAAGAAGAGGAAAACCGACGCGTGAAGAAGAGCAGGGAGAGCCTCCACAGCACGTGGGAGGCCAAACCGCTCTACGCCTTCTGCAAAGAAGGTCCGTATACGCGCCCGCTTGTAGGGCCCGTACCAGCGCTGTGAAACCTGAAGGTACCGCCGCACCCACTGTTGCATGAGCGTCGCAAGAAGCGCACATGTCAAGCTCAGAGTGAGGCTGAGGAACCACAACGTGTTCACCCGGACAGCGGATGCCGACGGACGAAAGGTTTGGCTGGGTAATGTGAAGGGGATGGAGATGGAGGTACCATTTGAGAGGGCTGCGAGCTGCTGTGAGATTTGGGCGAGGAGAAGAACGGTCGTGTCGCTCGAGTTGGGCTGTAGCTGCTTGTAGCTTTCGATAATGAATGCGGCAACGGTGGCAGAGAAAAGACCTGTCTGAAACGCAAAAGAGTCAGCTGCGATGGCTAGAGATGGTTCAAGAGAAAACAAACAAAGACAAGGATCCCTTCCGTGTCCCCCTTCCAACTCTCCGACTGCTCCTTGTCAAATTTGTCCGCCTGCGAGAGGTAGACCGAGAACAGCTTGTCTGAGGAGTCCCCGTAATTCCCCTCGGCAACGTTTGAATGCGTATAATCAGCGGGTACGTCTGTAGCCAAAGGAGGTTGAGGAGACGGGGGAGGTAGCGGAGGCGGTTGGAGCTGGCCATGTTGAAGGCCGGAACCGAGAACGAAACCGGAATCGAAAGTGGAGTACGTCGGCGCGCGGGAACTTGGCCCTGCGTCACGGGGCGCTTCATTATTGGCTGTGTCACTCTTGATGAGCTCAGGAGCCTGAGGGGGAGACGCTGTGGATCGTGTTCAAGTCCCCTGATGTCGAATTCGGATGGAATGAAACGACAGACCTACAACAGAGTGGCCCGTGTACGTTCCCAATTCAATATCTGGGCTGTGCGATCGAGGAGCGTTTGAGGTCATACTGACACGGTGACCTAGGTGGGCAGACACGGTGTGTTTACTGTATACGAGCTGAAGAATACAGCGACCCACACACTCCGAGTCGCGGCTCACTTCGAAACGACCCCGGGAAGTTCGGTCCCTGGTTCGGGTAGCGCTCGTCTACCAGATCACTTCGATCACTGCTGCAGGATCATACATCAAAGAAGTTCAGGAATATCTCCTAGTGGCCATCATACTATAATCACGATAGGAAAACCGAACAATCACTTGAACGTGCTAGACCGTGACGGGCACTGCACTGGGGTATTCCGAGTCACGTTGCTGTACCGGAAGAACTATGTCTCCGAGTCAGGCTCGACTTGTCAATAAATTATCTCGGAGTATGTCGGTGACGACGACCCATAGTAACATTTCATCCAGCACCGCGTTGATGCCGGATGGTCGCTGTGCTAACTCAGGTTGAGAACAGGGCGCTGCTGACCTTTTTTTTTTGGGCCATGTTTATTCCGGGACAGTACGTAGTACAAGACCAGTCAACTCCCAAGAGTTATTTAAGTAAGGTATCGTAGCTGAGCGCTGAGCTCGCATGCGCGCAGGGTTGGGAGACGGGCTGACCTTCAAGTTGCTGCTGACAACTTCAGTTTGAGGTTGTTGACATGAAATTCCACTGGCATGTCACCCTGATGCGACCTCCCACACGTTCACTGGCAAGTAATATCTCGGTAGTACCATCGCGATTTAAACGTGATGAGCCCCACAAAGAGGTTTTGTATTTTTTTTTCGCCACCAGTTACCAGTGACCGGTGACCGATGACCGGCTCCGCACCTTTGCTAGGGAACACGAAATCTGCGTGAGGCTACTACACAGGTATCCAGTAGTACTCGCGATATGGCTGGCATCGCTCTTGCCTATTTCTCGGCGAACCTTTGAATCTCGAAGAGCTCTTGCTTCGAGACGGAAGGTGATTCCGATTCCGATTTTATGTTCTGAACAACTTACTGTAATCTTAGCTTGAGGTACTTTGACAGGCAAGCGCCAGCCTGAGTCTGCCCCGGATTTGTAATCTGTATAGGCTTCCCGACCAAATCCAAGCCGCATGTTGGCGCTCGAGCGTTATTAGGGTTTCTCACTATCAACCATTATCCATGTCGCCCTCAATGGCCCAGCATGACATCTTTCGTGACCAGCTTGCGATAAAGTATCCTACTTATGGTCATGCCTTATGGGAACCGAATCCGGGTGGACTTTATCACGCCATAGAAGTTGGCGACGTTGGCTGCATTCTCAAAGGCAAATTTTTACGCCTCTTCAATATTCTGCTTCCCGCAGACCATCCGTCTCATCAAAAATACGGGGTGCCAGAATCGCATGAACCACTGAAACCCAGCATCGTGGATCATATCGATAGTGGCACACCGGGTCCTGAAATTTTCTGTTCGGTTGGGGTCACGGAGTCCGCAGCTCTTGCTAATTCGCAAACATCTGTACTAGAGTAATTGAGTTGCGCACGGGAAACGTTTCGTCGCTAATTTGTTCTAGTCCTGAAGGTCACGTAGAAACCTCGTTTTCGTGCACGAAGAGCCGTGGCGCAGCACTTTTCCTTCCTGTGCGGGCACAACGCGAGGACACTGTTGCCAGAGGAGATTTTGCCGAATGGATGGTCCAACATGTCGATAGCTGGTTTTCATTTGCTAAGACTCTTGACTTAGGGATCGAGAGCATAAGGATGGAGGATATTGTTCTAGTCACTGGGCATCATCGCACGAGATCGTGGACTAATGTCGCTTTCACAGAGAGCCAAGGCCTCATCCAGAGGCAAGTAGCGTTCGGGGTTCACGTTTCAGGGACTCCCCCAAGTCATATCAGTGTGGACTGGAAGTCCCCCCGTGAACTGGGTCAAGGGGTGGCATCAAACATGGGGCCTAGCGGGGAGGTACGTCGACGCTTAGCTTGCACTCTGGGTACATGATCCCTGAGACAGCATCTACATGGATTCGTACCTGTGCTCACTAGGACCTATCTGAGAATCAATGCGTATTTATGCGAGGGTTCCGTGTCACCCACACCCGCCAAGTATTGAACTGGTTCAGAGATACAGCAAGGTCAACTTCAGGTTTAAACGAGAACCGTGACAAGCCAGCCAGGCAACAGACTTCCCAGTCAACACCTACTGTCACGGTAAAAATCGCCTTTCGAATGTCCCCAGCCCTTCTAAGCCTTTAAAGTATCGGGACCCTCTCAGCTCCTTGCTGGAGTATATTGCCAGTGTGAATATCTCAGACCGAAGCCGCGTCTGCCTGAATTGATTCTCACTTGCACGGCTGCACAGCGGGACCCTCACTCAGACATGGTCCTCGTTCATGACGACGACTTGGCGCGATTTCACGAGATCTCTGACGTCAGCGTGAGTAACTGTCCGCACGCCGGCTTGGTCCTTCTCTTTATGTGTTTAGTCCCTTAGAAACCCTCCAGCGGGACGTGGTTTTGGCCCGCCTCCGAGATGTTCAGCCAAAGATTCAGCAGGTTTTCTCTGGTGAGTTCCTATGAGAATCGCAGCTTGTTAGGATACTCACAGAGAAGGGGTCAAAAAGGTTCGCCGTCTGCCAACAATGACCGGAGGGTAGCAATGTTTTCGAAAGAGCAAGCAAAAAGTGAGTACTAGGTTCCATAAAGGGAAGTTCCTACAATTAGCCGGTCTATGGTTACTTATTACCTTTCTACACTTTCATCGCCGACGTTTCGTGTATCTCACACAAGTTCCGTCGGACGAGTCGGCAACACCTACGTCGAGCATTGGGAGTGAGCACCAAAGCTCCTTGTCAACATTTCGGGCCTATAACCTACTTTCTAGGAAATCTCTCTCGGCTCACGTTCTTTTCCAAGGGTGGGGAACCTAAACAACGGAGACACACATTTCAAGTTACTCACGGTTCTTTCAGCTCCTCGGAAAAACCTTTCCTCTACATCCAACTCTTCACAACCAGCGCTTCGGCATGGTACCCGCCGCGCCAGACACGATGCAGGTAGTTCCATGAACGCACCTGTCCGCCTATCTGCCTACATGGCGGACATGGAATATGCTCCTACTCACTCGGTGACCATCATTTCGCTACGCATTCTGACCGGTCACTCAAATGCTGCTAACATGCTACCAAAAAGTCTCTTGATATCAGACTGGAGGCCCCCAATGCTGGTACCACGCAAAACGACGCTGAGAAGAGTACTGAACGGCCCGACCAGAGCCGAGAGTCCCCATTTACTCGTTGGATTCCCACTTTGCTTGCGATAACGCAAGACGTAGAGCAGTTTGCTCAGGGCTCATTAGAGGAAATCGCTCGCTTGTGTCAGGTATGCATCTCTAAGTGAGAGCTACTAATGATGAAAGACTGAAACGTTTATACCAGGATACCGAAAGGGAACCATCGAACCTTATCCTTCGACGAAGTGAAGTACGCTTGCTGATGTGCTGTGCTTCACTTCCTCCTGCCGAATTTGCGTCTACCAAAGGTCATTCCCAACCATCAGCCGCTCAACCCTACTATCCCACCGGCGATCCCGAACAGGACAAAAAAAAAGCCTTCACTATGGCGATGGAATGCTGCGAGGTTTTAAAGGACCTTCATTCCGGAAATGACGCCGCCAGCATCGCTACCAAGTACTTCGAGCTCTCTCAAGCACTCAGTGACCTGGGTTTGCTTCACTACGCATCTATCACGTCCGGTTTTGCGTTGGAGACTTTTCGAGCCTTGCACACCACAGCGCCTGACAACTTCGGCCTTTCTGTTGCGTCTGTCCTATCTCTCCGTGCCAACATTTTGGCAGACCTCGGACAAGATGAAGAAGCGGTCAACGTAGCAGATGGAGCTATCGCGCTTTGCCAGCACCAGAGGGCTGACTCCGTCCCCGAATTAGTCTATGCTTTGCTCAAATGTGCCGTGTTACTCTGCTCTGTTGGGCGAAAGCAGCGAGGCGCTGCAGTGGCACTCGAACTTGTAGGACTCCTTGGCGACGCGAACGGATCACGCCTTGATACGATGCATATCTCCTCACTTTGTCATTTATGCCGTTCTGACGCACACGTCGGTGTTAACGACGCATTGGCTTTGTCCACAGCAGAGGAAGCGATCGAAATATCTCGAAACTCGTCGGGTATAGGCCCGCAAGCGGTATTGGCCGGCGCGCTCTTCACCAAATCGAAAGTTCTCTCGTCCCAAAATCAGCATCTTCTTGCCCACGTCGCCAGTGCCGAGGCGGTCTCTCTCCTTCGCGGTATCAGCGCCCAACGACATGTCTTCTCCCTCATCCTCGGGCACGTCCTCGATACCCTGTTCCCGACAGCTCTTGAGCGCGAATCAAATCGCTGACTTCGTACTCAGTCGCAAAAGGAAGCGGTCGAACTCTGGAGAGCTCTCCTAATGTCCGCTCCTGGTCCGATTAGACGGCCTCTGGGCTGGGCACTGGTCCACCAGGCGAAGTTTCGCGACAGAAGAAGCAGGAGGAAGGCGATCCGGGAGGAGCTGGGACATGCCGAATTCGCAGTCATGTTGTTCCGTCTCGTTACGCCGTTGGATGGCGCCGGATTGGCCAGTGCTCTTTATCTCGTCGCGGATCGCATGCGTGAGCTGGACGAACGCCGAGCTGCAGCCGCCCTCGTAGAAGAAGCTGTCACGCGCCTCCAGGAGCTGAGTTCTGAAGTTCCAGATGTATATTCCCTCGACCTCATTTTCTCGCTTTCACTCGCATCGTCCTGCCTTTCCCGCACTGAACGAGCGAGCGATGCACTCAAGTACGCAAAGGATGCCGTCGAAGAGCAGCGAGAGCGAGAGGAAGCGGCAGATGTCCAGTACAGCACTCACCTTCGTCAATTGCTGAGAGACGTCATACTCCGTTTCACGGAGATGGGTAGGCAGGAGGAAGCGCGGCCTTGGGTCGAGGAAATGCAATCCCTTGGTCACTCAGGAGAAATAGGTGGGTTTTCCTTACTCGAAAGTGAATATGGTGGCTCAAAAATGAAGCTTCAGGCGAACTGACGACGGCATGCCGGAGCAGCGCCTTGAGTGGGGGTCACGGCGACGGGGAGATAAGAAAGGAAACGATTTATTGGATCGATAGTACAAGTGGCACATCATCGCTCTCTCAAGAGTGAGGTCCGTGAGTCGACCACGAGGGGCGGCGATTGCAATCTCGGTCGCGACAATGAGATGGTAGCAACGACAACAGCCAATTGAAGACATTGGCACAGGCGGGGCCGGGATGGTTTGAGGGGATGTGTATGAGCCTGGGAGGTCCTGATATTTTTCAGTGCAGTGGAATTATTGATGATACTGCAATACTGTATTGTATGATAACTGTCCGACCACGGCATGGTGGGTGGAATCGATCTGTTGAGCGGACCGGGCATCCGTTTTCCCATTCTGTTCCTCGAACTTTCCTCGCCGACTACTCGCAGCGAGCTGTACACCCCTCATTTGTCAGGGTAGTGCGCCACACATAAGCATGGGTTCTGACTCATCGAACCAGACTCCCTCTTCGAACGCGGCCATAAACCATACCACGATTGACGAGAGTTGGGAACCCGATGACGTCGACGGTGAAGGTGACCCCTGCGGAAGCAGACGACGACGGCAGGCGAAGAGGACGAGATAGACGAGGACGCGGATGCAGAAGCAGAGGATATCGCGCGCCGTTTGAACGACCAGCTATGGGCCGAGATAAGCAAGGCCCAGGCAGAGGCTGCAGCTGCCGCTGCGTCTAGTCACGGCCCACCCGCCTCTGTGCCGACTGAACCTTCTGCGATCTCCAGTGGTCTTTCCGTGCCTGATAGGAGAGTGCAAGAGGCTCTCAAGACCATGCGAATGGTCCTCAAAGACGTTGCAAATGATACGCTCGCACGCTCGACCCTCTCCACTACTCTGATCCCAGGCATGCCTGGAGTCTCCGTTCTCGACGCTTTCAATAATGCAGTCTCGTCCGGCGTTATTCCGAAGGAAATCGCCAAGCCTCTGAGCCACCTCTTGGTTTCCCTCGCCCGCTCTCATGCCCTGTTCTCTTCTCTACGCCATTCCGAAGAATCCTCCATCCAGTTAGAGCTCGGGAAACGCCAGCGCGACGAACTCGAACACGACGCCTCCCTTGACAGCGCCCCCCTTTCCAAGCGCCCGTATACTGTCCCTGTACATGCCGTCCCGTCATTACCGATTCCCTACGCGTTGCACACACACCTGGATTCCGCTACCCGCGCCATTATCTCCGCGCTCACTGGTCCTATCGTGCCACCCTCAGGCCCACCGCCTCCATCACTAATAGTTTCTATCCAACTCCCCCTGCATCAAGTCTTCTTGTTCGCAATGACCGCCGCAGGCCCGGATTGCAAGACACAACAAGAGCTCGGCGGCCTTATCCAAGCCCTTGGCGTGCTCTCCGGCGTCCCTATCGGTGGGCCAGGCCCCACAGCATGGGGGCTGCCTGGGACGTCCGTGCACCCGTGCACCTTCCCCGGGTGTGGGAAAGACCTTCGCGCGGCTCTATAGTTTACGCACGCACGCGCGCATCCACTCCGCGGAGCGTCCCTTCCGCTGTACCCGCTGCCCCGCCGCCTTTGCGCGTAACCACGACCTGAAGCGGCACGCGCGCATGCACGACGATAAGGCATGGCAATGCACCGGCTGCGCCAAGGCCTTCTCGCGACGCGATGCGCTCAAGCGCCACCGCGACGCCGCCGCTGCGCGCCACGGCGCCTGTGCGACTGCCGACATCGCGGAAATCTACGCCCCGCGCGGGCCTGCAGGCGCAGAGGACGAGCTGCGTCGCACGCGCATGTGGCACGACGCGTCGGAGGCAGCTGCCGCGGGCCCCGGAGGCATCCTCGAAGACGGCGAACTACCCGCGCCGGTCCTCGCTGCCGCGCACGCGACGGTAGCCCGACTGCACCCTATCCTGCAGGCCTGCGTCGCGCGTGCACTGGGCGGTGTGGCGTGCGCGGACAATGTCGTGGATGCTGCGAGCAGTCAGGCTACGCTCGCTAGCGTGCTGGCACGGGCGCAGCTCCCGCCTGCCGCTGTCCCCGGTGAGAGTCTGGCCTCTTCGGCCGCCGCCGTGGCGAGTGGGGCACCCCCCGCGCTTGCGCCTGCCGCCGCGGGCTCGTCGCTATATGGCCTTTCGCCTGAGCAGGCGCAAATGCTCGAACAGGCCATCGCGAGCGCTGCTTCTGCGGCACAGCTGCAGGCCGAGGCCGAGGCAGCACTTGAGGAGGAAGAGGAGTCCAGCGACGACGAGGACGATGACGGTGATAACGTCTACGAAGAAGTGGCCACATCCTAAAACCTAAGCAAGTGATCTTTGTCGTCTGCTCTATCGAGTCTTACCTGCGTGTGCACAGAGGCTCCTCGACGTGATGCTTGAGTGCCATCGCCAGTCAAGCAGACACATCGATGATATTGTTCACTGCTCTTCTGTATCACCTGTTCCAAGCTCAACGTTTAGGCAGTTAGGAGGTGACAGCGTGGCGTTCCAGTCCCACGTTCCACTTAATTCACGCCATTTCGAGGGAAACCGAAGCAACTTGGCTGCCCAGATGCGCCATTGATAGATCACCGGACCCCAGTAACTCCCCACAACCTGTGGCGGCTCCACTTGCAGCTTAACTGCGCCCAAACATCGCTTACTATATGGGTCCTCTTCCCAGAAACATATCTATTCGCGCGTAAACTTCGAAGATAGGTACAGTATCTCCAGTATCTGTCAAATAGACTCTCACGTTGCGATCACATTCCGAATGCCACCAATAGTCGCTGGTGTTTACGCGATATTACGCCCGTACTGTCTCCAGAACTTACATGACATTGAGTTGAATCTGTCTCGCCTCAAAGCGAATGGGACACGTTGTCAGGATCGACAATGTCCTTTTGGTAAGTTACGTCGGTTTCACCCACGTCGGGACCGCTAAGATTTGCGCCAAGGACACCCGTCAGGAAGGATTGAACAGTTTGTTCCAAATGGGGTTACTGGGGACATGTACAGCATTTTGGTTCAGTTCACTACAGTACAACAGCATGATGAGAACTTGAGAAGAGAGATCATGAACTCGATATTCATTCAAAATCTCATGCACCTGGTGTCTTTATTTCTTATTCTTCTTCACTGCCATAGTTGTTTCAGCCCAAAATTTTAGGAGACGAAGTAGAATGCATAGATCATATGAGATCATAAGAAAAGAAATGATGCAAGAAAGAAAACGAAGGGGCGGTAAAGAGCAAAGACCCACTGCCCGGTCCAAAAAATTACAGCCTAAGCTTCACATGTACGGAAAGAATTTACAAATCACACGCCCACGCGTTTCACAAGGAGGTGGCTTTGGAGCAATTATCATGCGTGGGAAGCGTCGGGCTGAAACCAAAACAACTGGCGCTATATACACCACACATTCACCAACGGTCGGGTCATGCTGCCCCTTATCTAAGTTACCTCTGGACTGTGGCATTACACTGTAGCAACATTACCGTAACGTTT
The DNA here is from genome assembly GCA_024734325.1 of Lactarius hatsudake. Taxonomy (NCBI): domain Eukaryota; kingdom Fungi; phylum Basidiomycota; class Agaricomycetes; order Russulales; family Russulaceae; genus Lactarius; species Lactarius hatsudake. Next base: position 130,168 of record JANSJP010000070.1, read on the forward strand.
GTTTCATGTCCGGGGTCAACCACTTTACTTTCCTCCACTCCGACCTCACCGTATCGAAGTAACGCTCACCATGTCGACACTTCATTACAAAAGTATTGTCCATGCCAGGCTGCGGGCTCTTTAACGCCGCTCGCCTTCTCGCACGAAGGCTCTAATTGTCACATGCATTACGTTTGGTGGTTCTCAGCGCCTGTACTGCCTGCAGGCGCTCTCGTGACCCCTAGCGGCATATATGCAAGAAGCTGCCACCAGCGTCAGCCAGAACGGCGAGCGATACGGCGGCGCGTTTATATGAGCAATAAGCTTTCATTTGATAAAGCGTCGACGAGGCGGCCATGGCCAGCAATTGAGGTCTCACAGTAAGTTACTGTAACAGTCAACTTAACTTACTCTAACCGAACTCCGGTATCGATGCCGACACCGAGATGAGGGCCCATCCAACGTCGCTCACATTCAAGTTGCAGGCGTATGTGCCTGAATTTGTCGCTACCGTACAGTAAGTCCGATCCTCCTTCAATGGTCAATTCACGATGAAATTTGCTGTAGAAGTCTCACTGCTGCACCGTTTGCGATGCACGCATAATGCAATTACCGCTCTACATGCACAGGCAGGCAGGCAAGGATGGACGATGGACGACCTGCGTGAGCGCGCCGACTACTGCGCCGCTTGCGAAAATGACCCCGAGGACCTTAATATTCTCCAAGCGAATCATCCAATAAACTTGACAGAACCAACGCGATATCGATCCCACCCGCTGACGTAGAAGATACGTGTGACCACGAATGAAACAACACCTGGTTTAGCGTCGGATTTTCTTTTCGAGCTTGAAGTGCGTATGAATGTCTGCAGAGACGTCTGACCACCTCGTTCATCACACACTGTCGCGAGCGTTGTAACTCAAGTCCGACTCCGAGCCCTAATGCACTGACATTTCGACGAAATTATACCTGTGACCACGCGACGCTCTGGGCAACAACAGAAGTCGCAATTCGGCCGAGAGTTACTCCTACACTGTAACAACGTGGATGAGTCGCCTATTGCACCGCGGGGGCGTATTCATCTCGCTCCATCGATTTGCAGCTGCTGACCATGATAAGCACGGCAGGGATGATGCCCACACGTTGCACGGCTCGCTACCAGGCTCCACTTTGGGCCGTGTTTACCGTATCTACAACCGCCGACGGCTGCACACACTCGCCTGCCCGCTTATCAGTTCTGGGCGTGAAGCCTAGCTTTCGTGCCCGCGACGATCAGACAGCGGCCATCCCTCACCATGCTCCGTCGGGCCCGTCGTGCGCATCCAGAACGCTGTTGCGTGTCACCCCTGATCCCCCCTTTTCCCCTTGTACTCGCCTTGACTGCGAACTGGTCATGATTCCAATGCGACAATTCCTGCACCAGCGCTCGGTTCGGGGTGTTGGGGCGGGGCCGCTTGCGTAAACCGCGCCATCAGTCCATGCTAATTTACTGTACTGTACACTTCAACTGCAACGCCATTTTGGCCAGATTCAAATAATGGCAAGGGACGATCATTGGATGAGTTGGGAGTTTGGGTCCAGAGTCCGGACGGCGCAACCTGACGTGCCCGGGCCAGGGCCGCTAATGTGTACATCAATCAGCATGCCAAGTTTGCCGACAAGTTCCCGTCATAGTCAGGTCCAAGGTCTCTCTGCAAGAACCACACCGTACAGTAAGTTACAGTACTCGTACATCCTATACGGTGCTCTACAGTGCTGTACTGTACAGTTGGTAGTTGCTGTAAATTATCAATAAGTAAAAGATCGGCCTGTTCCGACTCCGACTCCGAGTCGGTCTCGCCAATCGTGTATCTGACGTCTCTCACTGTTCGTAAGTTGTAATTGCAGCAATGTATTACATCTCCGTACGCCAGTGCTGAATAAGAGTCCGTGCTAGGTGAGAGATAATAATCTGTTTTACGTGTCTGCGACCCCCGAAGTCTGGATTTCCTCCCAAGAACGTCGTCGTCGTGAGTTCTATGATAACGTGCTGTACTCGTACAGTATAGCCGTTTTGTTACAGAAGAAAGCGTCCGTTTTTGGGAGATGTTTCGACTGCGGAAGTGGAGCTGCCGCCGAGCCGAGGAATTATTGCGGGGCTGTCTAAGACAGGATGAACACAACATGACGCCCCTGGTGCAGCACCACCCCGATTAAGTGATTTGGCAGTTTCCATTCAGACGGGGGGTGCTCGCGAAGATGAGACACGGCCAGTGGATTTCCCTCCCTCGCATCCCAAGTCGCGCATGACGGGGGGCAAACGCGGAGTCTTGCAGTCGAGGCTCAGGATCGAGACCGGCGACTTGCTTTACGCACTGAGGGGGCTTCTGTGGGCGATGCACTACTACTTTAGTGAGCAGTGTGCTGTGTCATCAAAGCCCTGGGGGCAAGGACAAGCGAACGACAGAAAAGGGACTAGCGAGTATTACTGTATCAAAAAGGCAGACGAGATGAAAGTGTCATACTTTGGACAAACGACGGTGCTTTCCATGCATTATAGCAGAGGCAGTGTTGGGTGTGATATCGACAGTGCAGGAGGAAAGGGATGTTGTTATGATTGCAGGATGATGAGGGCGGTAACTCAACAAAAGAATGGTTACGTATGGAGAAACGAACACGCAATCTCGATTGAGTGGCAGGGATGGCATGCAAGGAAAGTGTTTCAGGGTGGGCGATGTCGGCATCCGCCTGCGGCGTGCCAGCATACTTACGTGGAAGGAGAGCAGACCCGACGTTCTTCTTCTTCAGGAAATAAGAAGACCCGTTGGTGGATGGTTCGGCCGGGATTCAGATTGCGTTAGTTCCGTTCCTGTCAAACGCTGATCCATTAAAGACTTGGCGCGCTTCTTTTGAAGCACAACGCGGGAATCGCGTGCGACCTGGGCGCTTCTGGCCTAGTTCGCCGAGCGTGTCAGTTATATCACCTATATCACCCCTCCGTCGCCTTCACAACCTCCTTCCTCCTCTTCTCCGCTTTCACATACACGCTCTCCCCCCCTCTCTCGTCCCCCTCACCCCATTTCCACGCGACATGACTGACTCCTTCGAGTATTTTTGTTTTCCTCATCGCTCCCCTCTTCCTTGAGCTGACTCTTTCCCTGGTAGCTTGGTCTTCTCCACATTAGCGGATCCCTGCTTATGGCCTGCTCCTTCCCCTCTCGACTCGCCAGATCCTCTCGACGCGTTCGATTCGATCCTCTATCCGACGTTTGAGCGCGAAATCGTGAGTGGCTTGCGTGTCTGATGAAACAAATCAGTTACGTGTTACTAGTGTTCCAACTTTAACTGTTGCGGGCTCAACATCCCAGACTTGCATGAATTGTTGGCACACTTCGAGGCCACGCATGTCGAGTCTATCCCCGTCATCCACGATGAGCCACCCTACCTCCCTCCAACAGACGCGCTGCATGATGAAACCCATATGGTTCTTAGCTTCCCGCAGCCTCGCACACTGCCGGAAGGCGCTCGTCCTTGCACTCCAACCCCATGTACCCCTACACTCGAGAGCGAGTCGGAGTCTGCGACCTCACCCTCGAGTATAGCGGGCCCTCCGAGTCCGCGAGATTATTTAGCCCGCACACATTCACCCGAGCTCGTCTCTCGTTGCACGTCAAAAGAGCCGATAGCGCTCGCACCCTCGTTGTTAACCACACCACGTGAGCCCACGTGTGGACCCAAGCGCGTTGAACGACGTGGTCCTCGTGGTCGCTTCCAATCACACGAAATTACGACAGCCCCGCGGAAACGTGAAAAATTGTATCATTGCCCGGTTCGTGTTTGATTGATGCCCTCAAATTGCGTACTTATGATTATGTGGTTGCGCTTAAAATAGAAGCCTGGTTGCTCGAAGGTTGGTTTGTCTCAGGTGTAACTAGTCTAAAAATGTGCGCTAACGTCGGTCTAGTCGTATCTAAACCCGAACGGACTAAAGTATCACTTGGACAAGGGGACGTGCCAACTAGTGTCGAGTGACGCTTGACGGAGAGAACCATGCATGATGCGGTTCTATTATAGTCGACCCTTTTTACCTCGAAACGGAGTAATCACGTTGAGCGGGATCGACCCGATCGCTGGCAGAGATACGATACCCCGACCTAGAGCGCGCCGCTGCAATGCTTGCGTTGAACGCGGGCGTTGTGAGACCACGATAAAACACTACTCTGTCGTTGCGAGAGGCTTATCTTATTGTTTACCCCGCTGCTGTACGCCATGTATCTTAGAATTCGTTGTCGAACCTGCATAATACAATTACGAGTCGAAAAAAAAAAGTCTCACAGAGCCCCGTGCTAACCGTTTGTAGTACCCGATGTCACGACAAATAATGCGGGGATGTCGTAGCGCCTGGCCTGAATTGGTAGGCCGCGGGGCGCGCGGCAAGTGAGACAACGACTGACATTTATGCGGGTTTTTCCATATTCCCACGAATACGGGCGTCCGGAGCGGGGAGCGGACCGAGTGTGTGGTGTGATTGCAGCTGGTCAGTCGCAGGCAGCGCAGAACTCGCTCTCCCAAAAAGTGACAAACAAGGTCGAGTTCTGTCTTTTCCTTTCTTTCCCTCTTTCTCTATCTCTATGTCATGGTTTCGCATTTCCCATCCCCCGTTCTATCTCTTGCTTCGGACGCCCTCAAAGATCTAGACGGTCACGACGCCATTTCAGGCCTCTGGACAGGTACCTACATCTCTCTACCCCACCCCCACACTTTTTTTTCCCGCTTTTCCTTTTACGATCGCCATTTTAATTCCTGACTTTGGCTCTCGTTTAGTCTTCACAAAGTGCAAAGAGTCTCTCCAAGACGGCCGACGTCTCGAAAATATCTCTTGGAGACTCTGGTATCGCGAACTAGCCACGCACACCCGTGCCCAGCGCCATCTTCCTACTCCTCATGATTCCCCTCCCCATTCTCCACATCCAAACACAGTCACTTGCCCTCTGACCCCCGTATCAGAAACGGATAGCAGCGAACGACTGGGCAAGTTCTTTCTCGTCCCATCACACTTACCGACACTCACACCCCCGCCATCCAGAATCGCGTACTGTCTTCCCAGTCTCGGGCCTTAGTGGCCCTACTGGTTTCTTCTCTTCAAGTACTAGGTCACTACCACCATTGTCAATACCACAGCTTCAGTCCCCACCGGCCGGACGCCGCCCACGTCCGCTAAGCAGTCGCTCAAAACCAAATCCCCCCCCTGTAGGCAAGATCATATGCGATATGATCCCGGACAAGCTCGACCTCGCTGCCGCAAAAACCCCATCCGTCCTTGTTAACCCCGATCCTGTCATCGTTGCGGCGGATCCCGGCGCGATGCTCGTCGCTCCGATCCCGAGCATGCTCCTCCCTCCACCATCGACGCCACCAACTACTGTCGGCATCTTCCCACGTGTTGTTGTTGTCAACCCGACGCCGCACCCTACTCCTCCAGCCACCCCTGTACCGGCAGGCCCCCCTTCCCCCATCCCATCGAGTGCCCAACATCTCGCGCCGCCTCCTCGGCTATCCGCGGCTGTGAGCCGGCATCATCCCCCGGACGCCACAACTCCTTCCAACCCCGTCCCACCAGTCTCTTCACCACCCCAGCTGCTTGCTCCGGTCCCGGTTGCTACCCCTCAACCTCAACCTCAACCTCAACACCAGTCGCAACTACTAAGACAGCAGTCTCAGCCCCAGCCCCAACCCGAACCCGAACCCCAGCGCCCCGTGGACGACACACTCAAACCTTCAGATCGACGATTTTTTCTGCAACAGGATCAGTCGCCTTCTCCGGAGCGTGATATCCAAGACCGAGGTTCGAACGGTTCGATCAGCACCGGGAAATCGCCGTCAGAAACGGGAGAGGTGCAACCGAGCAGCGTCACGTCCAATCAGACACGCGTCAGCGCGGCCTCGGCTTCTTCCCACCCAAATGGCCGCGGTCGCCCCTCCAGGAACGCACCTGCTCGTCCGACGATGGCGCGGCTCAACTCGGGTCGTCACGTTGTGCAAGTGACGCGGAAAGAGCCTAGCAAAGCCCGTACGGCATCGCTTCTGACCAAGGCAGATAAAGCTGCCGCCGCATCCAAGGCCGCTGGTTCCTCACGTCAGCAACGTTCCCCAATTGAGCCCCAGCAACCACCGTCGAAGGCCCAACACATGAACGGTGTGACTGCTGTCGCCCCCAAAGAGGTGCCTTCCAATTTTGGTGGTACTGGTGCTGGTGCTGGTACTGGTACTGGTACTGGTGGTGCACCGAGACGCGGCATCGTCGTATCGAACAGCTCGTCCGAATATGAGACGACGGATACTGAAGAGGACGACGACGATTCTTGGGCATCGGGCGATATCAGCGAGGGGCCTGCTGAGGCCGCGACTATGCGTCCGACAGACAAGCGGCCACCGACAAAGGAAGAAACTAAGCTACGCGAAGCGGTGGTTGAGGCACAGCGCCAACGCGAGCTGTTCGTCAAGCAGCCCAAACGGTCCTACTCCAACCTCGGCCGCACACAGTCCGGTTTGTTGTCTCAATTGCTCAATCCGGATCCGACCGTGTTTCCCCCCGCGCGCCCTTACCGCGTCTCGTCCACGCACGATGTGACGCGTCCGAGTATCCCATCTGCTCTCACATCGAGCAAGTCGCCCGCTGCGCTCCCCCAGGCTGCTCAGGTCAATGCACAAGCGCCCATGGGGGCGGCCACGTCATCCGGTCGCAGCAATGGCAATGGCAACGTTAATGGTAGCGGCGGTTACCGACCAAAGGGCCGTCCACAGGGCGAGGAGCTTGAGGACGAGAGCGACAGTCCGGATGATCCGGACGACACGATCCAGGTATCCCACAGTCTCGCCCAGCAGCGCTTGGCGGCGCTTGCGAACCCGGCGCGCCGGCGGGCATCGGACAACCAGGTACAACCGCAGGCACCGGGAATGGGGATAGGCGGGCGACCTCTCCTCCAAACCGTTGCGACCGCGCCGATCCCGCTCAATCACCCGTGGAACCTGCCCGTGCCAGCACCACCGACGACCCCGCGCACGACGCGCCGGCAGATGCTCGCGACGGAACTCAGCGAGAGCCTCCGCCGGAACTTGCTCTGGGAACGCCAGGTGAGCAAGACGAACTTGCTTGGCAATGGCGGGAGGCGCAACGTCAGCGTGTTCGGTGGCGGCGGTGGCACCGGTACCGGCGGCATGCGTGCGGCGGCGACGGTGAATGGGAACGCGCAGGCGGGTCCGTCGCAACAGCAGCAGCAACAGCAGCAGAGGCAACCGCAGCAACAACAACGGCAAGGTATTAGCGCCGGTCCTGGGGATGGTGCCACGGGAGCAGTAGTTGAAGACAACGTCGCCGAACGACGGAGACGCGCTTTGGCGCGGAACCGAACGTGGGACGACTTTCATTATTTTGGCTGGTAATCGAGTGTTAAAGTTGTGCATATCGCACGTCCGCATCTTTTCTTATCATTTTTTGGCTCTTTCTCTCATACGCACGCAAGCAGGTTTCTTCTCTCTCGTCTTCTTTTCTTGTGGATCGCATTGTATATCAGCATGTTTTTCATTGCATCGTATGGTCGCGGTGTATTGCTCATCTCTTCCCGTGTCGTTTCGTCGAATCGTGTCTGCCTCATTCTTCACTCGTTTTGCCTCTACCTTTCTTTATATCTTTCCTACTCTCATAGTTACTCATCACAAGCACGTTGGGCTAGTTCTGTCGCATATCTGTACTACCGAGTCGATCATAGTATATATAATGTTTAGGTTTGCTTTTTTCGTTATCGCTTCAGTGTGATGGCCAATAATCACTCGAAGCAACTGCAGGTCATTTTATAAGCGAAGACACAAAAACAACTGGATAGAACACGAGCTCTTGGTGAGGGTCATTATCCATACATCGAGGAGTAGCCCATAGATAGAGCAGATAGATACAGCGGGTCCTTGAAGCAAACTACAGACAACAACACGATTTGGCTTGATCTGTCGCTAGATGCTGAATGTGTCTCTGCGATGATATTAACGTACTCACTCGATCAAGTTTCCAGCACAATTTCCACAGTTTCAGCTTAAGCATCAGAATCAGCGTCCGCGTCACCGTCCCCGAGCTGCGCCAGAACACGCGCCCTGCGCACCCTGAGCTCGCGCGAGATGGCCGACTGCTTCTGGTTACGGCCGTCGACGTCGCAGTACTTGCATTCGCAGCGCGGCGCGCGGCTCCTATCAGGCGTGCGGTGCGCGCCGCGCATGAGCCACTCGGCATGCCGGACAAACTCGAGCGGCGACGAGAAGAACGGGACGTCCGTCGAGCCTGGGGAAAGAGCGCGTCAGTGATTGGTTTGGGCTCGCGGGGGGGGGGGGGGGGGGGGGGGCATCGTACCGTAGAGGAGGAAGTCGCGTCGTAGGGTCGAGCCTGCGCGGCCCTGAGGCCGTGGGGACTTGTGGAGGAAGAGCTCGTAGCCGGCCGGGAAGGCGGCGAGGGTCCAGGGCAAGCGGCCCATCGTGGCTGTTGCGCGCCCAATTTGGTTTTCGCGATTGTGAGCGTGTGCATTTCCCAAAACAAATACGCGACGCGTATACGAGTGCGCGACTTACCGCCTAGCACGAGCGGCGCGAGGTACTTTGCGATCTCGGAGCGCCAGCGATCCGAGTCGGGGTGCTCGAGAGGGATCCGCAGGTAGTAGTTGTCCCGGAGAGGACTCTCTTCGTCCGGCTCTAGAATGTCGTGCTCCGTTGGGCGCCGGCTGTTGTCGCCGTCGCTGAGTAGGAAGACAAGCTCGCCTTCGTCCGTCGCTTGAAAGTGCGGCCCGTCGACAATCATGGACAAGTTGGCCAGTCACCCTGTGATACTGTATAGTGATAAGTGGTGGTCGGTGGGCAAAGGAACCTACCCGGCGACCGTCCCTTGGCTCACCTGTGTCCAACACCCACGTGACCATTCCATTATTATTATATTCCCTTCCGAGTCATGGCCTGCCTGCTCAAGGCCTTGTTCACACGGAGTTGACAGCACGGAGTTGACCGTCTTACAAAAGCAGTCGGGCATCAGCACGAGCGCTCACGTCAGCCAAATATGCAGTAGGTCCTGTCCTTGTACCTTCCCTCATCACACAGTGGGGGTGTATCCAATGTCTTATGGAAGAAATCGCTTCATCGGTGATCCGATCATTGCCAGTACTAAGCGCTAAGACCGTGTCGGGCTTGGTGCACTGTACGCTCGATCCAGGAAAACACCTTGGAGACAGTGAAAGTAAATCAGACAAATACCCAACTCGGAGAGAAAGTGACGACAATATATTGAGACCTTCCAATGACCTGTGTAGGTCTTGTGTTTAGTCCATTCTCTGGTCCGTTTTCATCCGTGGGCTCACAACACTCAGTCTACGGGCCACGCAGCCGCTCTATGACAACGGAGCAACGTATGTGGGGCGCATAGAACGTACTTCATGATGACTTGCCAGTGTTATATTGTGGCGCCAGCAACAACTCCCCTGCGTATTTGCGTCTTAACATCCGCGGATTTCTTTGATCGATACCGGCCCTATTACCGATGCCGGACCCAAGTCTTGGGTAGTCTCACATGACTGGGAGACTTTATGGCGTCCGGGTACAGAACTCGAGATTGGAGCACAACGGCGGGACCTGTTTTTGGTACTCGGTCAACGACGCGTTCCTTGACAACGAGACATGTAGATCGGGTGCGACTTTTTTTTTTTTTTTTTGAATCCGTTTTTTGCGCCTGAGGGCAATTAGCCCTATGAGGCCGGAGGTTTCCAAGGGCCTTCTAACTCTCGTGCCTTCACCAAACCCCACAACTCGATGCGCTACCGTTGGATCTCTGCGCTTTTCCTTCTTTCCGCAGTTCCTCTGGACGGTCTTGCGACATCACGCTGGGAGGATATGCGCTTCAAACACTCTTGGAAAACTATCCCAGAGAATTGGGAGTCCCTGGGCCTCCCGCCCGCCGACACCGTGATCGATCTCTACATCGCGCTCAAGCCCTACCGCGAGAATGCCCTGATAGACGCGCTCAATGAGATCAGCGATCCTAGACATCCAAGGCACGTCTTCTCCACTATGCCTTCGTTACGCATGTACTCACGTGTGCCGCTTCTCCGGTACAGATATGGTGCACATCTGTCTAAGGATAAAGTCGCCGATCTTGTCGCTCCCCACCCAGATACTGTCCAACTCGTGCGTTCTTGGCTCGAGCACCACCGCGTACTTTCCTCTTCAATCTCAGTGACACATGGCGGCAGTTTTCTGACCGTTACCGGGATGTCCGTTTCCCAAGCCAACGACCTGCTCGGGGCGTCATACCATCTCTACACGCACACCAAGACGAATGAGACGATTATCCGCACACTTGGGTACTCGCTTCCTGTAGTTCTGCATCGGCACGTGCAGACTGTGGCTCCGACGACGTACCTTTCCTCCCAACGCATGCCCTGGCAGACACAGAGCAAGCGCTCCAGGGTGGCAGCAGCTGGGCTGGGCAAGTCGCCACCGGCAGAGCCCGTGACGATGCCGCCTCGCCGCCGTGGTGATGTTGATGATGCAGACGTAACGCCGGCATTCCTGCGCTGGCTGTACAGCACATTCTCCTATGTGCCCAGTGCGACGGACCGGAACATGGTCGGGGTTACGGGACTTACAGAGTACCCGAGCCCGGCGGACCTGACCTCGTACATGCGCGAATACCGCCCCGACGGGATCGATGCGACCTATGTCGTCGCACTGGTCAACGGCGGCGAATACGACCCGAATAACCCTGGAGGAGAAGCGAACGTCGACCTTCAGCTCAGTGAGGGCATGACATACCCGACCCCGCACATTTTCTACAGCACAAAGGCATCCCCGAACGGCGATGTTTACCTTGCTTGGTTGGACGCCGTCCTCAGCCAGACATACGTCCCGCAGACGATCACCACGTCTTATGGCAATTATGAGAAGCTACATCCGATGGAATATGCAATGCAGGTATGCCACCTCTTCGCACAGCTTGGTGCTCGTGGTACCAGCGTCCTCTTCGCAAGCGGCGACTACGGCGTCGGCGAGGGCGACTGCAAGACCGACGACGGCACCGTCCACTTCACTCCTTTCTTCCCCGCGACCTGTGCGTGTGGCGTTTTTGCTCTGCTCCCAAGCAATACACAAGGCGCGGGTACAGGTTGCTCACCACACGGTCACACATTTGCAGGTCCTTACGTCACTGCCGTTGGCGGAACGACGAGCTCCGATCCAGAGGTCGGAGCGAGCCTCTCCGGGGGCGGTTTCTCGGAATACTTTGTACGCCCGTGGTACCAGCAGCAGGCGGTGTCCGCCTTCCTCGACAAGCTCGGCCAGCGGTATTCTGGCCTCTACAAGTGTGTCCGCGTGTGACTTAATCTGACATATTCCGTTGTAACCTGTGCAGCCCTTCTGGCCGCGGCATCCCAGATATTTCTGCGCAGGCGATGACAATCCCGTTTTTCTACAGAGGACAGGAGACAATCGGGAGAGGAACAAGCTGCTCAACACCGGTGCGTCTCTCCTTCCTCTCTCCTCTCTGCGCCGTCCATCCTCGAGCGTCACGCTGACCGCCAAAGTACAGATCGTGGCGGGAATTATCTCCCTACTTAATGACCACCGACTTTCGGAAGGCAGGTCTCCGCTTGGCTTTCTGAACCCCTGGCTTTATGACGGCGGCCTCAACGGCATCAATGACATCGTATCTGGCTCGAACCCGGGCTGCAATACCGATGGATTCTCCGCCATTGCTGGATGGGACCCCGTGCGTCCCGCCAGTCTTGTGTCTCGTTTGCTGACCCTGGGCCCCTTAGGTGACAGGTCTCGGGACACCTGACTTCGAGCAACTATACATACTTGACCTAGGTTCTTGAATCCGCCAGACCAACTGGTCAGAGAGTTATATGCCGTCAGGTTGCACAATAGTACTATTTATACGCCTGTTTACTAGCGGCTAATGGCCCGATCTACCGTGATTTTCCCATAGCGATCTGATTCGCCTGTTATGCAAATGGGGTGGCCTCGAACCCCTGTCCACGCAGTTTGTATTGGCGTTCGCAGCGCAATTTTTTGCCCATGCAGGTGAATGAGGTCAGAAAAGACCCACTATGAGTTCCGGTTTGAAGGACTAGCTCGAGCGAGTCCTCAGGGTATTTACGTCGTATGCAAGCTGTAGGGGTAGTGCCGGGGTTACCCATTACAATCGTATCGTACAGTAAAACCTCACGAAAAAATTATTTCAACAATTCCTGCATGAACTACCTCAATCCTCAGATCTCAGGCTTTCCGAGTCTTGCCAGTGCCAGTGTGACCTGTGTACTAGGTCCATTGGTAGGTGCTGTATCTAGTCCCTTCTCTGGTCCGTTCTCGGGGCTCACTGCGTCTCTACGCTTTAACACAGTCCGCACACTCCGAATGTAAATGTATTTTTTTGGGTCATGCCGCCACGGTTCGTTGTAGAGCCTTCCGAGTCGACGTTGCACTCCTGTCATGCTGGACTACTCCGCCCCCAATTATATCTCGGTTAAGGACCGCCTCATTGACCGAGTACTACTAGAAACGGCCCAATCTCCAATTTACAGTAGTACCATTCGAGTTCTCAGATTTATTTATTTTGGGAGATTCACGATATATATTCTGTCTCCCAGTCGTGAGATCCGACCGTTCATTGACCCTCCTGCATTCTCTGAACCCACAACTCTGGGTGCTGTAGACACCGTCTCGGTGACCTCCTGTAACCATGCGCTACTGTTGGATCCCTCTACCCTTCCTTCTCTCTACTGCTCTTGGTGGCATTGCGACATCACGTTGGGACCACATGCGCTCCAAACACTCCTGGAAGACTATTCCGGAGAATTGGGAGTCCCTGGGCCTCCCGCCAGCCGACACCATGATCGATCTCAACATCGCGCTCAAGCCCTACCGCGAGAATGCCCTAATATACGCGCTCAATGAGGTCAGCGATCCTCGACATCCAAGGCACGTCTTCTCTATGCCTTCGCTATGCATATTCTCATACGTGCCGCTACTCCGGTACAGATATGGTGTGCATTTGTCTAGGGAGCAAGTCGCTGATATTGTTGCTCCGCACTCAGATACTGTCCAACTCGTCCATTCTTGGCTCGAGCACCATCGAGTAACTTCCTCCTCGGTCTCAGTGACACATGGCGGCAGTTCTCTGACCGTCACTGGGGTGATCGTTTCCCAAGCCAACGACCTGCTCGGGGCGTCATACCAGCTCTACACGCACACGAAGACGAATGAGACGATTATCCGCACAGTTGGGTACTCACTTCCTGTAGTTCTGCATGGGCATGTGCAGACTGTGGCACCTACGACGTTCTTTTCCTCCCCACTCACCCAGTGGCAGACACCGCGGATGCGCTCCGGCGCGGCAGCAGTTGGGCCGGGGAAGTCGTCATCGCGACAGCCCGGGACGCTGTTATTGAACGTAACGCCGGCATTCCTGCGCTGGCTGTATAACACAGTCACCTACGTGCCCAGTGCAATGGACCGAAACAAGGTCGGGATTACGGGATATCAAGGGCAGTACCCGAGCCCAGCGGACCTGACCTCGTACATGCGCAAATACCGCCCCGAAGGGATCGATGCGACCTATGTCGTCGCACTGGTCAACGGCGGCGAATACGATCCGAATAACCCTGGAATAGAAGCGAACATCGACCTTCAACTCACTGAGAGCATGACATACCCGACCCCGCACATTTTCTACAGCACAAAGGATTCGCCGAACGGCGATAATTACCTTGTCTGGTTGGACGCCGTCCTCAGGCAGCAGAGCGTCCCGCAGACGATCACCACGTCGTATGGCTTCAATGAGAAGGATTTCCCGATGGAATATGCGGAACACGTGTGCTCCCTGTTCGCGCAGCTCGGCGCGCGTGGTGCCAGTGTCCTCTTCTCAAGCGGCGACCACGGTGTCGGCGAAGGTGACTGCACCCGATTCACTCCTGTCTTCCCCGCAACCTGTGTGTGTGGCTTTTATTATCTACCCGCAGGCAGTGCACAAGCACAGGTACAGCCGGCTCACCACGCAGCCACATTTTCGCAGGTCCCTACGTCACTGCCGTTGGCGGAACGATGAGCTTCAGGCCAGAGGTCGCAGCCAGCTTCTCCGGTGGGGGTTTCTCGGAATACTTTGTGCGCCCGGGGTACCAGCAACAGGCGGTGTCCGCCTTCTTCGACAACCTCGGCGGGCAGTATTCTGGCCTCTACAAGTGTGTCCACGCGTGACCTAATCCGACATATTCCGTTATAACTTGTGCAGCCCTTTAGGCCGCGGCATCCCAGATATTGCCGCACAGGCGAAGAAAGTCCCGTTTTTCTACAGAGGACGGGAGAGAATCGCGGGAGGAACAAGCTGCTCAGCGCCAGTGCGTCTCTCCTTCCTCTCTTCTCTCTATGCCATCCATCCTCGAGCGTTACGCTGACCGCTAAAGTACAGATCGTGGCGGGAATTATCTCCCTACTCAATGACTACCAAATTTCGCAAGGCAAGCCTCCGCTCGGCTTTCTGAACCCCTGGCTTTACGGTGGCGGCCTCGACGGCTTCAATGATATCGTGTCTGGCTCGAACCCGGGTTGCAATACCGATGGATTCTCCGCTGTCGTCGGATGGGACCCTGTGCGTCCCGCCAGTCTTGTGTTTATTCAGTTCCATCGTTTGCTGACCTGGCCCCGTAGGTGACAGGTCTTGGGACGCCTGACTTCTTGCGACTAATGCACATACTTGATCCGGGTCCTTCAAACCCGCCAGAATAACTAGCCAGAGAGATTGCGTGAGTTATGCGCCGTCATGTATGCGCCGTGACACAATTTATAGGCCAATTAATTGCTAATGGCTCGAGTTACCGTGAATCCGTGTTTATGCCGGATGCAAGATGCAAGGCCGACATAGCAGTTGACCCTGATGTAGTTCGTGAAAGGTTCAATTACCCTGAGCAAGGGACTATGCTGCTATAACGATACGATTCAGGGCCGCCGCTTCTCCTCTAGACGTCTACGGAGCGAGGAAGAGTGTTGCACTGAGATCAGAATTGGCTCATTTCAGTTCGTTATCATCCAGGTTGTCCAGGCAAGATTTGGCGTTACGACCGAAGAAATTAAAAGCTGATGCGAGCGTCACTTACTCTGCTGTACCAATGTCACGATATCGGATTAGTATCAAAGCAAAAGATCACCTTTCTTTTCTGTAGCTTCAACAATACATTGCGGTTAACTCGACACGTACATGTCCCACTCTACGGTGATTCCATTTTATCCTCCCTGTGTTTCTGACCGTGCCCTCTGAGCCGCAGTGCATGCAGCCGAACTACTAAGCGTACTGCGCTGTAGATAGTTGAGCGAGTATAGGGTTGTCGACCCAAGGGGGAGTGTAGATAGAGTGATAGATAAGATAATGGGAAACACGGGAACGTCACGATAGACGGAGGCAGACGGGAACGCAGACGGAGACGGAAGTCGTTAGAGCATAAGTGAGTTGTAAACTGAGTCAACTGAGATGTGTATTTCCGAAACCAGACTTAGTAATCGAATAAGTTATGTACCGTTCCGAGCCCAGCAAGGACGTAGTCCTTACAGCGCACCGACCGCCGAGGGTTGAGCGAGATGGCGCGAAGACGCGTGTTCCCGACCCGAAGAACACGGCAGGATGACCCTGGGAGGAATGTGTCAAATCCGAAGACGAGCTCAACATCAGGTGGACGGGTGCATGCATCGGCGAGAATTACACGCCCGTTGTTCGTGCTGCGGCGACTGGGGGGGGAGGAGGAGATTGGGACGGAAAAGGATGAAGTGAGCGCCAATGGTTCGTAACTTTACATATCGCGGATCACACAGCAGACGCACGATGGATCGGGATTACGATTGGGATTGGGACATGCGCACCTCGATCCGAGCTGTTCCTCGCCTAGGCCCCCCGCTTCTCTCCAGCACACCCCGCGAAATCCTCCACGAATGCGAGAGGAAGGAGAAGATTCGCGGTCCAACACTTCCTTGGTCGGCCCTCAGACGCGTGTTTTTGAACGTGTGTTGATCGTTATCGATGTTATCAACGACACGTGTTCGCGTCCCCTTCGTTGCACTATTGCACTGATGTTATTGCTCTCTCATCCCTCCCTCATCATTTGTGGCGCGGGTTTACACAACGCCCGCATGGCAGAGCATAACGAACTCAAATAAGTTAAACCTTGACCGAAAACTTATCTCAACAATTCCTGCATAATACCCAGACCTCCTAATGACCCGTGTAGGTCTGTGTCTAGTCGTCCGTTCTCGGGGCTCACTGCGCCTCTGCGCTCTAACACAGTCCGCGGAATGAAAGCATGTTTTTTTGGCTGATGCCGCCAAGGTTCGTTGCAGGGCCTTCGCCCGGTTGCACTCCCGTCACGCCGCTGGCCTACGCCGGTCTAGCCCCGCCTATTTCAGTCAAGGATCGCCTCATTGACTGAGTACCAAAAACGGAACCGGCCATTGTGCGCTCCAATCTCCAGTCGTGTACGTTCTCTTCTTTTTATTTTGTTTGGAGAGACCCGTTCATATTTCGTCTCCAAGTCCTGAGATCCGATCGCTCACTGACCCTCCTGCCTTCTCTCAACCCCACACCTCGCTGTGCCGTAGACACCGTCTCAGTGACCTCCCGTATCCATGCGCTACCGTTGGGTCATTGTCTTCCTTCTCTCCTCTCTTGGTGGCATTGCGACATCAACTTGGGACCACATGCGCTCCAAACACTCCTGGGAAACTATTCCGGAGAATTGGGAGTCCCTAGGCCTCCCGCCAGCTGACACCATGATCGATCTCTACATCGCGCTCAAGCCCTACCGCGAGAATGCCCTGGTCGACGCGCTCAATGAGGTCAGCGATCCTCGACATCCAAGGCATGTCCCCTCCACTATCCATTCGCTACGCATCTTCTCACGTGTGTCGCTACTCCGGTACAGATATGGCATGCACTTGTCTAGGGAGCAAGTCGCTGATATTGTCGCTCCCCATCCAGATACTGTCCAACTCGTCCATTCTTGGCTCGAGCACCACCGCGTAACCTCCTCCTCGGTCTCAGTGACACATGGCGGCAGCTTTCTGACCGTCACCGGGGTGACCGTTTCCCAAGCCAACGACCTGCTCGGGGCGTCATACCAGCTCTACACGCACACCAAGACGAATGAGACGATTGTGCGCACACTTGGGTACTCGCTTCCTGTAGTGCTGCATGGGCACGTGCAGACTGTGGCACCTACGACGTTCTTTTCCTCCCCACTCACGCAGTGGCAGACATCACGCACGCGCTCCGGCGTGGCAGCAATGAGGCCGGAAAAGTCGCCAAGCCGCCGTGATGATGCCGACGTAACGCTGGCATCCTTGCGCTGGCTGTATAGCACAGTCGCCTACGTTCCCAGTGCAATGGACCGAAACAAGGTCGGGGTTACGGGATATAATCAGGAGTATCCGAGCCCAGCGGACCTGACCTCGTACATGCGCAAATACCGCCCTGACGGGATCGATGCGACCTTCTCCGTCGCACTGGTCAATGGCGGCAAATTCGACCCGAAAAACCCTGGAAGAGAAGCGAACATCAATATTCAGCTCAGTGAGGGCATGACATACCCGACCCCGCAAATTTTCTACAGCACAGAGGCTTCGCCGAGCGGCGATTATTTGCTTGCCTGGTTGAACGCCGTCCTCAGCAAACAAAACGTCCCACAAACGATCACCACGTCATATGGCTTTTTCGAGAAGGTTTTCCCGAAGAGCTATGCGATGCAGGTGTGCTACTTGATCGCGCAGCTCGGCGCGCGTGGCACCAGTGTCCTCTTCTCAAGCGGCGACGACGGTGTGGGCGGAGGTGACTGCACCCGATTCACTCCTGTCTTCCCCGCAACCTGTGCGTGTGGCTTTCGTTCTCTACCCGCAGGCAGTGCACGAGCGCAGGGACAGGCGGCTCACCACACGGTCACATTTTCGCAGGTCCCTACGTTACTGCCGTTGGCGGAACGATGAACTTCAGGCCAGAGGTCGCAGCCAGCCTGTCCGGTGGGGGTTTCTCGGAATACTTTGTACGCCCGGAGTACCAGCAGCAGGCGGTTTCCACCTTCCTCGACAACCTCGGCCAGCAGTATTCTAGCCTCTACAAGTGTGTCCACGCGTGACGTAATCTGACATGTTCCGTTGTAACTTGTGCAGCCCTTCAGGCCGCGGCATCCCAGATATTTCCGCGCAAGCGAGGATGATCCCGTATTTCTACAAAGGAGAGGAGGTATTCGCGAAAGGAACAAGCTGCTCAGCGCCAGTGCGTCTCTCCTCCCTCCCTCCTCTCTGCGCCGTCCATCCTCGAGCGTTACATTGACCGCTAAAGTACAGATCGTGTCGGGAATTATCTCCCTACTCAATGACTACCGACTTTCGCAAGGCAAGCCTCCGCTCGGCTTTCTGAACCCCTGGCTTTACGGTGGTGGCCTCAGCGGTTTAAATGATATCGTGTCTGGCTCGAACCCGGGCTGCAATACCGATGGATTCTCCGCTATCGTCGGGTGGGACCCTGTGCGTTCCACCAGTCTTGTGTCTATTCAGTTTCGTCGTTTGCTGACGCTTGCCCTGTAGGTGACAGGTCTTGGGACGCCTGACTTCTTGCGACTAATGCACATACTTGATCAGGGCTCTTCAAACCCACCAGAGTAACTAGCCAGAGAGATTGTGCGAGTTATGCGCTGTCATGTATGCGCCATGACGGTCACTTCAAGTGTCCAACGACGGCCTCCTCGGGGATGGGTGTTCCCGCACCGAACTCTCAAAAGGACTCAGGGTTTGTGCCTCAGTCCCTCGTTAAATGGTTCCCGGTTTCCAGAAGACAAAATAAATATATTTGGATACATATATATAGTTATATTACAAGGCTGGATGGTGAGGACTTCACGAGTTCGCACGCAAGTGCGTTTGAGGCCTGTTGAGTGACCAAATATAGCCGGTCTAAGGCAGAGCGAGGAATGAGCAGCGCTTTAGAGCATTGTCTTTGAGTGAGCAGGCGAAGCGGCACATGCTCATTCCTCTTTTACGTGCCGCCACCTGTGACTTTCCACGAGCGAACCGCAGCAGCGGCGCGTCTTCTCGGACACCTACTTGCTCGCGCGCATCTGGCACGCAGCACTGAACATCTCACTCTCCTGCGCGAACTGAAGGAGAGCGCACGCGATCCCGTATCGGACCACGCCTGGGACGCGGGCAGCGACCACTGCTTGCAGGGGCGCGTCGCGTCACCAACGGAGCTATCGGATGTGCCGACTGTCGCGTCATTCTCGGTGTCCGTCATGCATGGGCGGACGGCGCAAGTCGATTCTAGTCTCGAGGAGGAGGAGGATGAGTTCGACGTCGACAACATCTGTGAAACTGGTACCTGTCAAAGCTGTCAAGGACCAATCTTGACCGGTCCTTGACAGCTTTTGACACCCTCCATTTTGACAGATGAAGGAGAGCGAGCGGTTGCCGGGGGCGTGGAGCGGTGGGAAGAACGGCTTGTACCCGAGGTGCTGTTTGGTGGGAGCAAGAGCGTTGAGGCTATGTGTATGAGCAGGAACGCTCGGCGCGGAAAGAGAAGTCCTCGAGGGAGTCGTGGGGCAAATACCGACGCTCGAGCGCGCCACCACTCGGTCTCGACCAGGTGGCGCCCGACACTGAGATGGCCGCAAGCGGGCGCTCTGCACGACGGTATCTGCAAACATGCTTGATAGCATGCGCGATCTCATTGTTATGGAGGAGCCCGAGGAACTGTAAACACTCGTGGAAGGAGATGACAATGAGGACGACGGCGATAGCGACGACGAGATATCTGGCATGGACGACGACGATCTCCCGCGATGGCGAGGTGGAGTGCCTTCCCCGACGATCCGCTCATACACAACACATGCTGCTCGTCGCGTTCCCGCATGTCTCCTTGATGAGGACGTGCAGGCGACGTCGACAACGACGACAACGGTGGGACAGTACAACAACGAACCCTGGCGGCGGCGAGACAGTACAGCGACAACGGCAGGTCACGTGCGGTAACGACGGAGATGATGAAGGTGCCGGGCAGCAGCGACGGTAGGTGAGCGATCCTGTACTAGCAAATGGTCATCCTACTCACGACGATGAGACGGCAGTGGCGACGACTCGATAATCAATATGACCAATGACGACGTCGAATCGCTACCGCGTGGCATGGCGACTTCGCTCGCTTCGGGACTAAGCGCGATGGACGTCCAACACATCGCTCCAGCCTTGAAGTTTGAAGCTTAAACTCCTAAGGCATGCCAAGTGGCCTGTGCGTCATACGGCGTCTAGTAGTCCGGCCGCATGTACTGTAGCTCAGAGGGCGCGGTCAGGAACACGGGGAAGATAAAATAGAATCACTGTAGGATGGGGAATATGTACGTGTTGAATTAACCGCGATGTGTTGTTGAAGCTACAGAAAAGAAAGGTGATTTTTTGCATTGATACTAATCCAATGTCATGACAGCGTCGGTAGTAAGTGAAGTCCGCGTTCGCTTTTACCATTTTTTCGGGCTCGTTTCGCCAAATCTTGCCTGGACAACTTGAATGATAATGAGAACCACTTTCGACCTCAGTGCAACACTCTTCTCTCCATGGACGTGAAGGAGAGGCGGTGGCCCCGAATCGTATCGTTATAGCAGCATGGTCGCTCGCTTGGGGCAATTGAAACTCTCACGAACTAAATCAGGTCAACTGCATTGTCGGCCTTGCAATCTTGCATCCGACATCAATACAGATTCACGGTAACTCGAGCCATTGGCAACAAATTGGCCTATAATTGGCCTATAAATACAACTCGCGCAATCTCTCTGGCTAGTTATTTTGGCGGGTTTGAAGAGCCCGGATCAAGTATGTGCATTAGTCGCAAGAAGTCAGGCGTCCCAAGACCTGTCACCTACGGGGCCCAGCGTCAGCAAACGACGAAACTGAATAGACACAAGACTGGCGGGACGTACAGGGTCCCATCCGACGACAGCGGAGAATCCATCGGTATTGCAGCCCGGGTTCGAGCCAGACACGATGTCGTTGAGGCCGTTGAGGCCACCAGTGGTACGGTAAAGCCAAGGGTTCAAAAAGCCGAGCGGACGCTTGCCTTGCGAAAGTCGGTGGTCATTGAGTAGGGAGATAATTCCCGCCACGATCTGTACTTTGGCAGTCAGCGTGACGCTCGAGGATGGACGGCGCAGAGAGGAGAGAGGAAGGAGAGACGCACTGGCGCTGAGCAGCTTGTTCCTTCCGCGATTATCTCCTCTCCTTTATGGAATAACGGGATTGTTATCGCCTGTGCGGAAATATCTGGGATGCCGCGACCTAAAGGGCTGCGCAAGTTACAACGGAATTTGTCAGATTAGGTCACGAGGCCGACACACTTGTAGAGGCCAGAATACTGCTGGCCGAGGTGGTCGAGGAAGGTAGACACCGCCCGCTGCTGGTACCCCGGGCGCGAAAAATATTCCGAGAAACCGCCACCGGACAGGCTGGCTGCAACCTCTGGCCTGAAGCTCGTCGTTCCGCCAACGGCAGTGACGTAGGGACCTGCAAAAATGTGGCCGTGTGGTGAGCCGCCTGTACCTGCGCTTATGCACTGCCTGCGGGTAGATAATAAAAGCCACACACACAGGTTGCGGGGAAGACAGGAGTGAATCGGGTGGTGCAGTCACCTCTGCCGACACCGTCGTCGCCGCTTGCGAAAAGGACACTGACGCCGCGCGCGCCGAGCTGCGCGAACAGGAGGCACGCCTCTAGCGCATACTCCATCGGGTAATCCTTCTCAGAATAGCCATACGACGTGGTGATCGTCTGCGGGACGTTCTGCTGCCTGAGGACGGCGTCCAACCAGGCAAAGAAAAAATCGCCGTCCGGCGAAGCCTTTGTGCTGTAGAAAATGTGCGGGGTCGGGTATGTCATGCCCTCACTGAGCTGAAGGTTGACGTTCGCTTCTCCTCCAGGGTTATCGGGGTCGTATTCGCCGCCGTTGACCAGTGCAACGACATAGGTCGCATCGATCCCTTCGGGGCGGTATTTGCGCATGTACGAGGTCAGGTCCGCTGGACTCGGGTACTCATTTTTATATCCCGTAACCCCAACCTTGTTTCGGTCCATTGCACTAGGCACGTAGGTGACTGTGCTATACAGCCAGCGCAGGAATGCCGGCGTTACTTGGGTAATACGGCGGCTCAAGGGCATTGTCACGGGCTTTCTCGATGGCGACTTCCCCGGCCCCACTGCTGCCACATCGGAGCGGTTGGGCGTTGTCTGCCACTGCGTGAGTGGGGAAGAAAAGAACGTCGTAGGTGCCACAGTCTGCACATGCCCATGCAGAACTACAGGAAGTGAGTACCCAAGTGTGCGCACAATCGTCTCGTTCGTCTTGGTGTGCATGTAGAGCTGGTATGACGCCCCGAGCAGGTCGTTGGCTTGGGAAACGGTCACCCCCGTGACGGTCAGAAAGCTGCCGCCATGTGTCACTGAGACCGAGGAGGAAGTTACTCGGTGGTGCTCGAGCCAAGAATGGACGAGTTGGACAGTATCTGGGTGGGGGGCGACGATATCAGCGACTTGCTCCCTAGACAAGTGCATGCCATATCTGTACCAGAGTAGCAGCACACGTGAGAACATGCGTAGCGAATGAATAATGGAGGAGACGTGCCTTGGATGTCGAGGATCGCTGACCTCATTGAGCGCATCGACCAGGGCATTCTTGCGGTGAGGCTTGAGCGCGATGTAGAGATCGATCGTGGTGTGAGCTGTCGGGAGGCCTAGGGACTCCCAATTCTCCGGGATGGTCTTCCAGGAGTGTTTCAAGCGCATGTCGTCCCAAGGTAATGTCGCAATGCCACCAAGAGGAACAGCGGAGAGAATGAAGAGTAGAGGGATCCAGCGATAGCGCATGGGAAGAGGAGGTCACAGAGATGGTGTCTACGGAGCAACGAGTAGTTAGGTTCTAAGACGGCAGGAAGGTCAGTGACAGTGACTCCGACGGTGAGCGGTCGGATCTCAGCCTGAGGACTGGGAGACGAAATATGAATGGGTCCCCCCCCAAAAAGAGAACTCGAATGGTACAAGTGGAGAGCACAACAACGGGTTCTTTTTGGAGTGCAACTGGGCGAAGGCTCTGCAATGAACCTTGGCGGCATCAGGCAAAAAAAACATATTTTCATTCCGCGAACAGTGTTAAAGACGCAGTGAACCTGAGAACGGCCCGGACGACTAACTACAGTAAGGCAACATGAACCCCTAGGGTCACGTGAACTGACTGAATTTGCGAACCTCACGTCGTCGTCGATGTCAAAAAGTTGAAGAAAAAGGTGTCTACGCATCCACAGTCTCTACTAAGATACATTGAAGGGGTAGTGTACAATTACCATTCTATATCTTATTGGCACAAGCCGCTTTTGCGCCCGACAGGGCCTCCCTGTAAGGCGACGGCCCGTCGCGCGGAACTGTGCGGTGACCAGACACGCCCCTCAGGCCTCAGGCCCAGTGGGAAGTCCGTAGATAATTTCATTTATTCTTGACTTGTGTAGTTTACATAATACCATTTCGACTTGGAGTGTCTCGCTGAGACTTGAAATCGAATTCTATCGACACAATCTATGCCATGTTTTCTCCAATGTATGCATACGAGTTTTGGTATTGCTGGTGCACGGGACTACTTCCAAGTTCCATCAAATGCCAAGACGCACTTCAGTACTTGAGCGAAACGAAGGGTATCGGCTCGCAAATTACCTGCGTGCTATTGGGGACGATCCAGACGCTTCTCGGGCTAGGGAATCACCTGTGCGCGAGCGTCAAGTTTCTCAGGGATTGGCACGCAGACAGGTCTTATACCTCCATGTGTTGTATTTTCTTGTGGGTTGACCAGCTTTTGGCCTCGTACTTGGCAGGACCACAACACGACACCAAGTCAGCCTTCTGAGTCTCTTGGGGGGCCTACTGCCAGTACTTCTGCTGCTACCAACGGTCCAGCCGATTCGGAAACTCATGGCGACTCACAGAATAACTCAGATACTGGGGACTTCTCTGGTGCAAACCAGGACACTTCTGGCGTTGAGGCCGAGCATCAAAGTCATATACAACCAGAACCCCTCCGAGCTGAGGAGGAGGATGCAGAAGAAGACCGTACAAACGTCATACACCTTCCAGACCTGCAGACGACACAGCGTTTTATTCAACTGCTTGGAGCCGCAGCTCTGGAGAACTCTGCTATGCTACCTGAAGACATCGAAAGTTTGCGGGATCCTGGTCCAGTTGATCTCGAGGAGTCATCCCCTCTCTTGAGAAGTTTGCGGCATTTTATCAACAACGCAAACTCATCCAGAGCTCATTATGACAACATTCGAGAAATTGAGCTGCTTGATAATCCTGCAGGAGTTTTTCTGTCATTTGATCAAGCGAAACGCCGTCTCCGCTGGCTATCTGGGGTTGTGCCACTGGAACACGACATGTGCATCAAATCGTGTATTGCATTTACTGGGCCTTACGACGAACTTGACATGTGCCCACGCTGTGGTACATCTCGCTATGTCCCAGATACTACAAACCCCCGGAAACGATTTGCAACAATACCTATTGGGCCGGTGATACAGGCCTTCTATGGCTCTCCTGACATAGCCGAGAAGATGCACTATCTGGAGGGGCGTCTTGCTGCAAATATAGACTATGCACAGCGCAACGGAGGCCGACTGGACAGATATGATGACACATCCTGTGGCAAGGACCTACTCGATGCCTGGAAAACTGGGTCTTTTCGGAAGTCTGATGTAGCTCTGCAGCTCTCTATAGATGGCGCGCAGCTTCGTCCTGACCGGCCCTCTGAGGCATGGGTTTTTGTCTGGATAGTCCACAACCTTCCACCCGAGATCCGTTACAAGAAAAAGTTTGTCATTCCCGGTGCCATTGTCCCTGGTCCGAACAAGCCAGGGGATATCGACTCCTTTCTGTTCCCGTCTCTCTTCCATGTGGCAGCCCTTCAGCGCGAGGGTCTCAAGGTCTATGATGCTTTCCTAGGTGCTCACGTTGCTCGCTCTGTACCGAGTGTTATCTTTGGGACGGCTGACAGTATTGGCAGTGCTGCTATGACTGGGATGGTCGGGCATAGTGGGAAATATGGTTGTCGTCTTTATTGCAATATGCCTGGTCGGCGTCGCAGACGCGATGGCCATTATTATCCCGCTATGACCCAAGTTAGCCAACCACATGACTATGACGTTGCTGGGTGTACCCATTCTGATGTGCGCGTCGAGGATCTGGGGCTCTATCGCAGCGAACTCCCTCAAAAGTACACCAGAAATCTAAGGTATCTGCTTTCTGCTGCTACTCGACCGGACTACCAGACTTGTCGCCTTGAAGTTGGTCTTTGCAAACAGACCCTGTTTAGTGGTCTCCCCCACCAGCCGCTTTCTGTTCCAAGCATATTTCCTATGGATATCATGCACCTGACTACGCTGAACGACCCCGACCTATTCTTGAAGCTCTTCACTGGCAAACTCAATGTCTTCGCACCAGATGATAAGTCGACATGGGATTGGGCCATATTCTACAATAATAATGCCCTATGGAATGCGCACGGGGAAACTGTTGCAAGAGCAGTGCCCTTCCTCCCCTCGTCGTTTGGAAGAGCTCCTCGAGACCCCGCTAAGAAGCTAAACACTGGCTATAAGGCGTGGGAGTTCCAACAGTATCTTTATGGTCTGGGCCCTACACTTTTCCGACATCTTCTCCCTCGCAAATACTGGCTCAACTTCTGTAAGCTAGTTGCTGGTGTTCGTATTCTTCAGCGTCATTCCATAGGTTATCAAGACCTTCTTCGCGGTCACCGGTTGCTCATGGACTTTGTCTATGAATTTGAGGAGCTATACTACCAACGCATGGAGTCGCGGATACACTTTGTACGGCAAAGCGTGCACCTCTTGACTCACATTGGACCAGAGACTTTCCGAGCTGGGCCCCTGGCATGTTATGCACAGTGGACGTTGGAGACTGCGATCGGGAACCTTGGGCGAGAAATACGGCAGGATCGCGACATCTTTGCAAATCTGACCCAGCGGGCTATCATACGTGCACAGGTCAACACACTGTGTGCTCGATTTCCACGTATCAAATTCGAAGTTGGTGGGGTGTCTTCTCAATCAAACAACACGCGCACATTTGAAGAAGCCGTTGGATATGTCTTCAAGCCACGCTGTGAAGAATATCCCTCCCCACTCATGGAAGATGAGTTCACCGCCCTTAAGATATACTGGGACGAACAGGGCTGGCCAAACAGAGATTTGTGGCCAAATGCCATCTGTCGGTGGGCAAAACTGCAACTTCCCAACGGGCAGATGGCACGGTCAATTTGGCATGAATCCAATATCACTGTCAAGCTTCGCCGGACCTCTTGTGTCGAGGTGGGTCTACTTTCCAGCCAAATCCGATTTCCGGTGCTAATAGATATGATGCAGATCATTCACAATAATAGCACGCGCATAGGGAATGTTCAGTTTTATTTCTGCATTCGCTTTGGTGATACTCGGCACCCCTTGGCCATGATCTCTTTATTTTCTCCTCCAGATGCCAATATCCTTTCAGATTCCAGCGGGACAGTGTATCTTTGTGATCCAATGATGGGTCCCGAGGGGCTTCTCGTCGTTCCGGTCACATCCATCCTATCCGTCGTTTCTATGTTCCCGGATATGCATGTCACCCAAGACGGTCATATTTCGGAGACTGGGAAGTTCTCACTCATGCGGCATGCTTATATTGGGCTTGCACCCCTCTCCGATGGTGGTCTATTCGACGACGACGACGATACTGTGTAATCCATGCCATTTCCATTTTCTTTGTTCTTCCTCTTATACTTGTTGTATACGTCGCATGCAAATGTAATTTCTGGTCGACATCAAAGGAAAATAAATAGTAATGTGGTTCTAAACAGAGTATGGAATACACAAATGCACTCGTGGGACGTTCTTGACTCTAGTAAAGTCACGGGATAATGTGATTGTTCGTTTCACATTGGTGAATACGCCGACACATTGTGGCGAAGCAGCTGCATCGTACCAGTATTACCCGATTCATCCCCACCCTGGTGTCACAAAACGAAGTTCCACGCCATACTAGGGTCGGTGAGATGTGCGTTGCTGCAGATTGAGCAAGCGAAACTTGATGGTGGTGCGGGGTTGCCGGGGCCAGGTTAGGCATGGTGTGTACTTTATATCTGTTGGGAAGGACGGCGCAGACAACGAATGGCGTGTGAGAACGGGTGAGAGAAAGTGCATGGTAGACGTACAGGGCACGATGTCCACAGGGTGGATGAACTTGCACTTGTCGCCAGAGTGTGGGCAAAGGCCTTGGATGTAGCCCCAGCAGTGCGCGCTCTGGCTGCTGGACGAGCGCACGGCGGCGCCGGGCTCAGCTGCAGAAGTTGCGGTGCCATTATGCAAGGGTGTATAGTTGCCGCCAACGAGCATCGTCGAGCTGGGTGTCGACTGACCTGACAAGCCACGATCCGGCGCGATAGAGCGTGAGTCCGCCTGTTGCTGCGATAATATCAGCCATTGCACAAAAAACTTGTGACGAAAGACGGATAGATGCACGGGGGGTGAGAAAGTAGCTACCTTGGGCCAGAGCATTCGCATCTACGGTGTCGGAAGGAGTGGCGGCACTGCTATTTATATCGCGCGGACCTGGTGCGAGCACTGCGTTTTCGATAGAAGGACGGATATGCTGCGCATAGACCTTACCGTTGCCGCACCAGCCATGTGTGCTTTGTTCAGTGGAGGGAAAACAAGCCCTTGTGGGGCTCAAAACTGGCGTCGGAGGCGGAGGTACTGCGCCTTTGAGCGCAGTGGAGTAGAAGATATGAGTGGGCGTCGAGTGTTGGAAGCGACAATTACAGATGGGACAGTCCTCGCGTGTACCATCTCTACACAGTTTAGCTGAAGGGTATGGCATCAGTATCATTGTGGTGAAAAAGGTGTAGGCCCGAACGCACAACCTGTTTTAAACCGAGACTGCATTATGATAGTAGTTGAAGAGTATTTTGCGGGGAGGTGAGAGGTTGGAGCAAGGAAATGAGAAGGTCGCTCCCATCTTAAATGAGCACACTTGCAGGACACGCTTGTATTGGTCGCATAATTCTCATGGTAGTACACTGGCATTTGATGACAACAATAAGTAATACAGGCGCATCTGTAAGCATGTGCGTGCCTAATTCGAAACCTTCCTTTTCTTATCCTTGTGTAAGTTGCGTTCCTCGCAAGGTCCTTTGCCGTCGTCTAGGGAAACCTGAGCCTCAGAGCATAACTTGGGGTCAGATGCCAGTGGGTCGTTCCTGTAATGCCACCACTGGCGTTAGTCCGACTTGGACTGCAAAAGGGCGTTCACGACTTAGCGAAAGTATCCCTCGAAGTCACGTGACGTATGGTCATGAGATACACGGCGCTTATCGGGGCACGTGATCTTAATGCGCGCACTAGGGCGAGTCGTGCCACTAGGTAATCCGATGATCGATAAAGTCGACCTGCGCGACAAGGCAGGCGAAACACGCGTGAGAGAGAAGAAGAGGAAGTGGTGAATTGAAGAAGACCAAGATGGCGTATCTTGGTCTTATCGAGCCACTATTTATACATATACGAGGACGCTTTAAAGCTCCTCTCCAATCCGTACGACGAATGGCTAAAGTAGCTCGAACCCTACTATAGCCGTCCTAGGTATGACTCATGCCACATCGGCATGTGATTGTACTACTGCGCTGACTGAGACGACTGTCCATGACACATTACTGCTTACACACGGGGTCATCACCGTAAGTAAGAGTCCGAGACGTGCAAACCGTGACATCACCCCCTTTTCAGCCGCGACGACCACGGCGCCGGGGGGCTGCAATACCTCCTAACCAACCTTCCTGAACCGATTCCACCCGATTATGAATGTCCGCCATCTCCAACCTGAACTTCGACTTGGCGACGTCCCCCTGAACTCCGCCCAACGCCTGGGAGAGGGCCAAGAGCCGGTGCTCGATGCGCTCAGCTTCTTTCTTCAACGCTCGGAATCGGTGTAACTCAGCTTTAAGCCCTACATCCCGCAGTTCGTTCACCGCCGTATCGAGGCGGTGCTGGTTGGCGTGACCCGCGGCGAGGGCTTGGACCTCGAGCTCCGTATAGTACGGCTTGCCCCGCTCCTGAACTTGCGGTTCGGCGTACAGTGGTTTCGAGAAGGTCTTGTCGCTGTCCACGGCGAGCGCGAGAACCAGCGGGTCCGGGGTCATGATGACCTGGACGTAGGCGGCTTGGGTGGTGACCCCCTCGGAGTCGGTGATTGGGAAGTGGACAAACTTATCCCCTCGGTTATGAACGTAACCGTAGGGAGCGAAGCGGGCATCGGAAAGCCGGCGATTGAGCATGGCTGTGTGGTGTGAAGTGGAAGGGAGGTCCACCCTCAGGGAGCCTCGGTAGAGGGGGCGGCCTACGGTATCGAGTGTGTAGGGGGTTTCGTCGGGATGATCAGAGTCGGTGGTGGAGATGATAAACGGGTGCTCAGCTGGGTACCACTCTTTCAGCTCCCGCTCGGGTTGCTCTTGGATTTGGCGCGCATCGTCGCGTCGAACAACCTCCTCCTCTCCAGGATCCGCGTTCTCCTTGTCGCTGCTTGCGCTAGCTGCTCGATCCTCCATCTCGCTGCTACTTCTCGCCACTCCTCCCACCGTCGCGTGCTCGGGTTCTTGGCCATTGTCGACCCAGTACTCCACTCGAACCGGGAGAGGTCCCGGTGAGGAAGCCGCACAGTCTCTGAGAGCTGCGCGAAGCCGATCAACCTCGGCCTGCGTATAGGGCGTGACGTTGAGGCGCTGTCCGTCGGGGCCGAGCATCCAGTAAGTGGTGGGGGTGTTGGGGTTGTCGAGGTCCTCGATGGCGGCGAGGTTGTTGACTGCTGCGGTGAGCTCTTCGTGGGTGAAGGATCCCCGGAGACGGGGAGCAGCATGGGAGGAGAAGGAGGAAGCGGGAAGGGACATTGTTGCCTGAGTGAGGAGTCCAGTGTGGTAGGATGGGGAGAACTTAGCGTCGTTGGGCTGGCTTATATGTGCTTTGGCTGCAGTTGAACTCCGCTTGTACTCCGCTATGGCTTCGTCAGCGAATACGTCATCCTTGTTGACCCACTGATTCTCCGAGTCGGGGTACCCCCTCCATTTCACGAGATATTGGAGCTTCCGACTTCTGCCGAAGTGTCGTGAGTCCAGTATTCGCTCGACTTCGTATTCTTCTTCGCCGTCGACTAGATCCGGTGGCGGGCGTTGAAAGTTTTCCCCATGAAGGGGCGTCTCGCGATAAGGTGTGAGCAAATCGATGTGAAATACAGGGTGAATACTCCACTGCGTGGGAAGTTCGAGTTGATAGTTGACCGGTGACAGCACTCGTGTGATTTTAAAGGGTCCGTGCCGTCTTGCCGCTAGTTTAGCGGTTGGTTGATTGGTTCGGAGGTGACGCCCTTCCAACCACACTTGATCCCCTTCTTGATATTTGGGCGTATCTCGGTGTTTGACCCATAGTGCCTGGGCCTTCTTGATAAGCGTCTGAGCTTCTTTCCGCGCTTCTCGGAATTGCTGGAGTCGCGTGAGTACTTGGGGAATGGGGGATGGCTTATCGATCCAATCAGCGCGTGGGTCATATCCCATCATGAGTGAAAATGGGGACTTCCTTGTTGCCTCGTGCGGCCAGTTGTTGTGAGCGAATTCTGCCATGGGTAGGAATCGCGCCCAGTTATCTTGACGCTCGTTAGCCCAGAACCTTAGATACTGTTCCAACCATTGATTGGTTCGTTCCGATTGTCCGTCCGTCCGGGGGTGATAGGCGGTGGAAATGTTCTGATAGATGCCTAGGATTCGGCATAATTCGCGGGTGAACTTGGACGCGAAGCGTGGATCTCGATCACTGATGATTTTTGCCGGTAATCCGAATCTTCTGAAGATATGGGTGACGTACAAGGCGGCGGTTTCCTCGGCGGAAATTTCTTCGTTGCATGGGATGAATACGGAGGCTTTGGTGCAGTCGTGGTCTGTTACTGTGAGGATGGAGTCGTATCCCTGGGAAACGGGTAGTTTAGTGATGAAGTCGAGTGCTATGACTTCGAACGGTTTGGCGTCTGCTATTGGTGTGATGGGGTTCAACGGTGCTCTCGTCGGTCGGTTATTGACTTTGTGGCGTTGGCATTCCGCGCATCCTTGGACGTACTCAGTCACGTGCTTCAGCATTTGGGGCCACCAGTAGTTGCGTTCGATGATCTGGGCTGTTCGCTTGATCCCTGGGTGTCCGTATACCGGAGGGTTGTGGTGATTAGCGATGATGGTGCGAATCGCGTCTTGTCCTCCTGTGACTACTCTCGCCTTTCCGCGGTACCAAGTTTCATCGACCTTCTTGAGTTTGTGTGGGTCCACCCAAGGGCGTAGGATGTCTTCGTCTTGGTCATGATTCTCCGGGGTTTGCGTTGTGAGGTTTCGTACGAACACCGCTTCTGGCAGTACTACGACTCCTTCGTTGTCCTTTTCTCCTCGGTCGTAATCGGGTCTTCTCGATAGTGCGTCAGCTCGTCCGTTGTTGGTACCCTTGATGTGGTGGATCTCGAAATCGTATTCCATGAGTTCGAGGACTTCTCGGGCTACGCGACGACTTATCTTTTGAGGGGATTTCCAGTGTGTAAGGTTAAGGTGGTCGGAGAAGATCTTGATCTTGTGTGGCGAGCCGGCTAGGAACGGTCTCCAGTGTCGCAGTGCTTTGACGATGGCTAAGAGTTCTAGGTCGTAGATGTCATAGTTGCGCTCCGCTTCGTTCAGGGTGGCGGAGAAGTAGCCTATGGGGTGTCGCTTTCCGTCTTTCTTCTTTTGCAGAAGTACTGCGCCTACCGCGTATCCCGACGCGTCTACCTCGAGTTCGAACTGGTCTGTTAAGGTAGGGTGTGCGAGTACAGGTTCGCTGGTGACGAGTTGCTTGAGGGTTTGGAAGGCCTTCTCTTCGTCTTTGCCCCAGGTCCAGTCGGCGTCTTTACGCGTAAGCTTGTTGAGCGCTCGGGCGTATGTGGCGAAACCGCGAATGAAGAGTCGGTAAAAATTGCAGAAGCCTAGGAAGGAGCGTACGTCGCGTACCTTCGTGGGGGTGGGCCAGTCGCGTATGCCTGCAATTTTGACGGGGTCCATGCGAGTTACCCCCTTTTCAAGGATTACCCCCAGGTAATCCATTCGCGGTTGGTGGAATTGGCACTTCTCTAGCTTGAAGTAGAGGTCGTGGTCGAGTGCAATTTGCAGGACTGCGCTGACGGCATCGATGTGAGCCTGTAAACCAGCTTCTTCGCTCGTGGCGATGCCGATGTCGTCCATGTAGACCCGTATGATCGTTCCGCGTGCCTCGTAGTAGGGAATGATATCGCCGAAGATGTCGTTCATCATGTTCTGGAAGGTAGCGGGGGAGTTGGTGAGTCCGAAGTACATGACGAGCGGTTCGAAAAGTCCGTATTTTGTTTTGAAGGCGGCTTTGGGTTCGTCTCCTTCTTTGACTCGTATGTTGTTATACCCCCATCGCACGTCGAGTTTGGTGTAGATGCGTCCATTTCCCAGGTCGTTGATAAGTTCAGACATGAGCGGTAGCGGGTATTGGTTACGTACGGTGCAGGCGTTGATCTTTCGATAATCTTGAACCGGGCGTAGTTTGCCATCTTTCTTTTGATGAAGAAGAAGGATGAAGCGTAGGGTGATTTTGAGGGTCGTATGTAGCCCATGTTGAGTTGTTCGTCCAGCCACTTACGCAGTTGGTTGTCTTCGTCTTGTGACATGGGGTAGATCTTGCAGTCGATACTTGCTGGGGTGCCGGGTTTGAAGTCGATGGCGTGATCCCAGGGTCGCGATGGTGGGAATCGATGGGAAGCTTCCTCGTTGAAGATTTTCGCGAATCGTTGATACGGTTCGGGGAGGATAGCCGCGACGGTGTTCTGGTTGGCGGCGATGGCTAGTTCAGTGGCTGTGGTGCGTATCTGGCATTCCTCTTCCAGCTCCTGGACGATGTTTTCCGCTTCGTCTTGGGTGATGGCGCTGGCGATGGTGGTTTGTGGTTCTGTTGGGTTGATGGAGCGGAGCACCACTGGGAGTGCGCCTTTGTGGATGGTGGCGTGAGCCCAGCTGATGGTGGGTTCGTAGGTAGCGAGCCATGGGTAACCGAGAACTAGGTCTTCGTTTCCGATATCCGTGACTAGGAATCTCATAACTTTGTTAACTCCTTTGGTTTGGACGTCGAGGTCGACGAAATGAGTGATAGACCCAGCTTTATTCTCGGTGTTGTCTATGTTCCATATCTTTTTGGGTCGCTCGAGGGCTTGTAGCCCGAGGCCCATGCGTTTGGCAAACGCAGGTCTTATGAAATTATCGGTGGCGCCTGAATCAACAAGCCCTTTTATGTCAGCCATGGAGTAACTGGTGCGAATCGAGACTGGAATTCGGAGCGAACGGTAGCGAGTCATGATTACAGAGTTACAATTAACTGCCCTCACCCAGGCCGATGGGTTTAGGCGTCCTGAAAACCCTCTTGGGTCCATAGGTCTTTGAATATGAGGTCTTTCACCTCGTCACTCGCCCCCCTGATGGTATCCATCCAGCCTTTTGCTTGTTCCTCGGGGGTTGTTTCGGCGCGACGGGCGGTAGTCGTTTCTTGACTATAATAGTCGGTATCCGCGCTTCAGCTGGTGCTGGCGCGCGGTTGGTACGGCTGCCTCGGCTTTCTGGGTCGTGTGCAGTCTCGTGAGAAGTGACCGGGGTTGTTACAATTGTAACAAATAACTTCCCTCATGTCGCGGCGTTGTCCGCCTCCTCTTCCTTGTCCTGGTCCCCCTCTTGGTGGGAAGGGAGGGCGTTGATACCCTCCTCGGTTTGGATCTCCTACTTCCGCAAGGCGTGCGCGAGTTCGGTCCGCCGAAGTGTCCATTGCATTGGGGTCATATCGTGGCGGTGGGAATCGTGGTGGAGCCCATTGCGGTGTATACCCGCGCGTCTGGTTTGGTCGAGGTTGCGGCGTGTTTCGCTGATTGTTTGCGGTGAGGCCCAACCTTGCACGCAGGTGAATGTATTGTTTTTGTCGGCGTAGGGCGGCCTCCTTCCATTCGTTGAAGCTTTGCGGGTCGTCGAGTTCGTATATTTTTGTGAACAGGGCCTTGGGTAGTCCCGCCGTAAAACGATCCAACGTTTGGCGGTCGTTGAGTCGGTAGTCAGCCTTCCGGGCGAGCTGTTCGAAATTGGTGACGTACGAATCAATGTCGTCTCCAATCATTTTGAATCCTTTGGCCAGTGTGGCCTGCGCTTGCTCCTGCTCGAGTACGTTCGAGAATCGGTCCGAGAATCCGGCCGTCAGGGTATCCCACAGGAAGGGGTCGTATCGGTTTCGCCCGTGGTGGAGTTCATTGTTGAGCCATTGGAGGAAGCCGAGGGTCCAATTAGACACTCTGGGTCCTTTGATGAAGCCTAGGAAGAGTAGGCATCGCCGATAGACGTTGGTCATGATCGGCGCTTCTGAGTTCTGGCCCCAGTAAATGTGCCACTGGGTGAGGAACGACTCGTACTCATCTCTGTTCCCGTCAAAGGTGTTTGGTGGTTCTCCCACTAGTTTGTCGCTTCCGTGGAGTGACCCTGGTGCTGGCCCTGCCGCTGGTGGTGGTGGTGGTCCTCCTCCAAACGGGTGTCCTCCGCCTCCCCCTCCGAACTGAGGTTGTCGTCCTCCTCCTCCGCCTCCTGGTGGTCCTTGGCCGAAATTCCCTCCGGGTCTTCTGGGTTGTGGCGGTCCTCCTGCTCCTGGAGGAGGGTCGGGGATGTCGGGGCCTACCGCTCTGAATATGGCCGCGTTGTCGGCCGTCATGCGATGTCCTGTGCTTGGGTTGATGGGGCGCAGGTAGGCTTCTGCTTCTTCGGTTATTCTTCGCGCTTCTTCGGTTGCGACGTCTTCTCGGGTGACGGTTGCGGTTGCCATTTCTACAGGTGCGTGAACTTCGATTTCTTCGGGTTCGTTTATACGGAGAGACTCAGCTGTCTGTATGATTTCTCCAACCTCGGATTCGTCGTCTGCGTTCGTTTCCTCGTCTTCTCCGCTGGTTTCAGAGGGTGCGGGAGTTCTGGGTTCTGAGGTGCTTGGTTCCTCTTCTGGTTGTCCGTCGATTTGTCCCCACTCGGTGTGTGTGGGTAAGTTTCTTGAGTCGATGTCGCAGTTGTAGTTCCGTCCTGCTGGGCGTACGGCGTCGTATCGGTTGTCTATGGGGTTCCACGTAATCTCAACCCAACACAAATTGTCGAAATTGAACTCAACGGGGCGGTATCGGGTTGGCCCCGATGCGAAGTCCACAAAGTAACCGGTCTCTCCTCGGTATTCTCTCCACCTGGCAGCTCCTAGGAATTGTGTGGGTACGTTGCGATCTCCCCTACGTTCAAGGGAGTATGTTTGAAAATTTCTCCACTGGTCTCAGGTTGTGAACGCCACGATGGGTAGATCTTGGTCTTAATGTAACGCCACCACTGGCGTTAGTCCGACTTGGACTGCAAAAGGGCGTTCACGACTTAGCGAAAGTATCCCTCGAAGTCACGTGACGTATGGTCACGAGATACACGGCGCTTATCGGGGCACGTGATCTTAATGCGCGCACTAGGGCGAGTCGTGCCACTAGGTAATCCGATGATCGATAAAGTCGACCTGCGCGACAAGGCAGGCGAAACACGCGTGAGAGAGAAGAAGAGGAAGTGGTGAATTGAAGAAGACCAAGATGGCGTATCTTGGTCTTATCGAGCCACTATTTATACATATACGAGGACGCTTTAAAGCTCCTCTCCAATCCGTACGACGAATGGCTAAAGTAGCTCGAACCCTACTATAGCCGTCCTAGGTATGACTCATGCCACATCGGCATGTGATTGTACTACTGCGCTGACTGAGACGACTGTCCATGACACATTACTGCTTACACACGGGGTCATCACCGTAAGTAAGAGTCCGAGACGTGCAAACCGTGACAGTTCCCCGCCAGGGTTATATCGGCGTCCTTAGTTTGAGTGCTGGGGTCAAACTGATGTCTCTTTATAGCATATTAAACCACAGAGGATCCATAGAACAAAGTGGTACTCACATCGATAGCCTGAGAATCGTCCAAAACAACCTGAGCATACGAGCGTGACTTAGAATCAAGTGCGTCGATCTCCACCAGAGTAGTGTCGGCATCTTCAGTTTGGGTGCCAACATCAAACCGACGCCTCTGTGTATGGCATATTGCATCAAGGAAGGTCTACAGAATGAAGTACTCACATCAACAGGATACACTGACCACGGATTCCGAGGCCTAACCCCACGGAACGGGAGGACGCGGCACTCATTATCAACCCACATGGCCATATACAGCAGTGTACACTCTTCGCCAAGTGGGGTGATGTAGTCATACTCGGGGAACTCAATGTCAGTGCCACGCAGTTCGTTTCTCCAGTAGGCCAAAGTCAGTATATTGTGTGAAGTTCAAACCCGACAAAAGAAATACCTTTCACGCATGAGTTGATTGCGCTCTCGTATAATGTGCAAAAGCGGGTAGTTCCTTGCGTTTATGAGTTCTTGTAGTGTGGCCTCATGCAAAGTCCGCACGGCCAGACCTTCTTCGAGGGTTGGAAAACGAGTCACAGGCTTGGTCGGTGTGTCTGTCTGTGAGGACATCGTACAAGTGGGGAGTGAATCTAGTGAAGGGGAATTGTGATAAGAGCTGCGATGTCCCGACTTGGACTATTTATTCGAGAAAGACCAAAAAGGCCAAACTCACTGTCCACGCGCATATTGGAATCCGTCCCCTCTTTTTTTTTTACACCCACCATGGCGTCCTTTTTCCCGGGTAACATAGACCCTACACTGACCAGGGACCAGGGAAATACCCCGTATGATTCTCGTGGCCAATGGCAGTTTGGTACTGCCAATCCCGGTTCTAACACACACGGAGGCTATGTGCGTCTTCCCCCGGGCGTCCTGGGCACCTTACTGATGGTTCATTTTAGTCCCCTGATCTCTCAGAAGTAATCTCAAATGCCTCAGCGAAGGCACTTGAAGTCAATGGACATTTTATTCGCGTTAAGATGATTGCCGACCAAAGAGCCACGGAGATCGAGAAACTCCAAGAAACTCTCGCTAGCAAGACCAAAGAGAACGACCAGTTGACTAAAGAGAACGACCACTTGAATGTGGAAGTCAAGACGCTCAAGTAAGTGTATTCACGTGAGATGTCGAGATATATGCGTGACATGTGCCATCCAGGGAAGCACTTGGGCTCTTCGCCAAGGATTATCACAACAGACAAGGAGGCGCTAGTGGTGGATTCTTGAGTATCACACAGGAGATCCTGGATCTCCCACCAAAGCAAGCGCTTAGAATTTGTACTGATAACACAGGAGTCGTTTACTGGCTGAGGAAAGAATACCGCCGAGCGGCCCGAAAACAAAATCGAGGAGAGACCGATGGTAATGCGACCTCAGTGCAAGTCAAGCAGAAGCCAGGGCGTCCATCTCGTGTCGGTGAGGACGAGGAAGACCACTCATCCCACTTTTACCTCGAGAACCAGGATGGCACCCCAGTTGACAAATCCGTGATCGCAGAGATGAGTAGGAAGGCGCGAATGCTGTGGCGCACCCTGGACAAGAATGGACTGGCTCCAGAGACATTCGGCAAGATATCATCGAAGGCGTGGGACTACTTCTCCCGGACGATCCTTGCTGACAAGGCCCACGAATTCCTGCTTCTCTGCGTCGACGGAGAATGGAAGCTCCGAGAATGGTCGACTAAGTCCTACCCCTCTTGGTATCGAAACCGACACCTACCAGTCAAGATGGACAAGGATTCCACCGATTCGGTCAAGGACTCTGACCCCAGCACAGACAAAGACAAAGACGAGAGTGACCTCCGAAAACAAGCCCTTGAGGACCCCAAGCTTATACGCATGAAGTCACACGACAGTTCGCAGGACGAAGATCATCATTGCGACGATCCCAATGCAGAAGAACACCGCTCAGATGACAGCAACGACGATCCCAGTGAACATGCCAAGAATGACGACGATCCTGATTCAGACGCTGAGAATGACGATCCCGATGCAAGAGACTCAGAGCAGCACACTGAGAATGGCAACAAGACCACCGGCTCTGAGGCAGATGGCCCCACCACAGGGGGGACACAGGGTACTCCCGCACCGCCAATGGGTCCAGTAAGTCTCACCCGCTTAGCTCATCATCTCATTTGGTTATACGGATCCCTTCCCAGTCCACAGGTGCACGCACTTCAACAACATCGGCCCTCGTTGATCCATTGTAATTTTTTTCTCTCTATGAAGCTGGCCATAGCTCACACGAGACCGATCACAGTGCTCCCACGCCGTCCGCCTCACCCATCCCTTCTGTGGGCACCAGCAATACAGTAAAGCCCGCAAACAATACGACACCAGCTACAACAACTGGATTCCGAGTCAAGCTGAAAATGGGTGCACCCAAGAAACCATCGTCTGATGCGGGGGACAACGAAACTCCAATTCTGGCCCCAGTAACGCACGGAACCACGACGTCAAACGGCACCGACCCCGGCTGCGTCGGTCACAACACCGGACCTCCTCCTGACACCCCCCCCAACTCGCACGTTCCATCTGAAATGGGCAAGAAGAGAAAGCCTGCCAGTGAAGGTAGCAACACGTCGTCGTTGACAAACAAGAGACAGAAAGTGTCGAACGTCTTGGCCATACCCACAGAGGGGAACACTATCAGGTATGCCTCGTACCAGTCGCTTCGGATACAGTACAACGCTGATTTCCATCCCAGAAATATCTGTATGCGTCACTGGAACGAAGAACAACCTGGGGGACAGGGCCCCCTTTCGGAGTTTGACGTCTACTTCAAGTCCCTTACTGGTGTGGACAAAGAGGTACGTTCGCTCAGACAAATTTCTCAACGGGATATAGCACCCTGATGCTCCTTAAGCCTTTCAAGAAGGAACAGCGCGACGCTCAGGCCACAGCGGTAGGTTCCCGTCTCATCAGGTCCACTGGCACTCACGTCCCCATAGAGGAAGGCCAAAAAGAGGGCCAATGACACGCCCAGCGCAAACTAAGTGACAAGCCATTGGCCTCCCCCCCCCCATTCCCTCTCGACTGTATACCTGCTTTCGCATGCTCGGCTTCAAGTTTCCTGGACCGTTGTACTTCTACCTGACCCATTGTCAGCCCAACCCGGATGTTGGATCGCTCTCTGTATTCTGCTCGTCACGTTGTCCCCACAATGCCCGCCCGCCAATTTGTGTATCCATACAATGAGCGCTGCCGTTTTTTAAAAAAAACCCTGTAATTAAGAATAACAATAAGAATCGATGTGTCGTTTAAAATTATCAAACGGAAACAAAAAAAAAATGAACGGTTCAATAAAAGTCGATTTAAAAAGTTTGAATGATTCGATAACAGTCGATTGAAGTTTATCGAACAGAAACATAAAAAAACGAACAGATCAATAACAGTCGATTTATATAGATCATAATCTGGCTGGTTTCGAGTCTGGTCAAATCGTTTCAGTTCGTTTTTTTTTTCGACTTGCGGAGAGAATAACGCTGGCAGTTGTAAATAATCTTTTTTTATCGCATTTTGGTATAGTATTATGAACGGAATATCGATCTTAGTTAACAAGTGACAGTATCTACAACAGTCGAAGAAAACCTACCCGAAACTACAGATTTCCCACTGGGCCTCAGGCCTCAGGCCCCGATATGACGCCACACCTTGCCATCGATCTCGATCTCCGTACCTTTCATCCCCCAATCAAACTGGCACCAAGGCCACTTGAAGATAGGCCATGTGTCCTCGTGCTTCGCTTGTGTTCGCCAAGCCCTCTGTTCTCATCGATTCACCATTCATCGGCCATTCATAGTACTGTCACCTCGCTTCGCACATAGAACGCCTCAGCCACATCGTCCCTTTGTCTCTAGCAAAATATCCTCTTGTTTTACCCTGGCTTATCTTGTAGTAGTCCACGACTCCGACTCCACGCACTGTTGTCGGCCATGACGCGCTGGCCTCTGTTCGTCATATCTCCTTATCTCGTACCGGCTCCCTTTTTCCCTGCGTCTCCCTGTCTTCGACCCTATGCCACGATTTCCCTCCCCTTGTTGGTGGATATACCAATCACCCCCTCATTGTGTGAATAGAGTCAGGCCACTTGACGGCACCCGGAATTCTCGCAGGCATTGCTCGCAGGTCAGACAACTCTCATTTGACTCGCTCATCCCTCGCTCAATCGCAGATGACAAGCGTCGCCGAAGTGCCACCTGCTGACTCAAGGAATGAACAGATCATTGAAGTATTGCTTACAGTAAGTTGGATAAGGCATCGTACTGTGATGACTGGTCCGTTTACAGTAGTCACGGCCAGGGGCTGAATACAGGACAGAAATCCCCGCCAACCAAGCACACCCCGTTGATGGCACTGAACGACGATGTTGAAAGAGGAATACCGTGCCGGGGCGAGTCGACTCTAATGCCAAGGCCCCAGTCGCAATAGAGACATGAACAGTACATTTTTCTAAATTTTCTTTGTCGGGTGCAAGATTAAATGTACGAGAGGCCTGAACATGTTGAAGATGAACAATGGGGGATCAAATAATAAGTTATATACAATATCTTCTAGTCACAGGGCCTACATGGACTGGAAAAGAAGGGTTGTGATTCAGTATTAAGGACTCCATTCGAGTCATCCTTCATATCTTGAACCCGCCAGCAAGGCCCATCACATTCGTCGGGTCAACCGCCTTCTTGATCCCATACAGCCGAGGTAGATTCGCCCCATAAATCTCTTCCAGCGGCGTGTCAAATAACGCGTAATTGGGGTATACAGCCGCGCGCGAAACATTTTGCCCGTCCGCAACCGCCGCCGCGGTGACCATATCAGAGAGTGTCCGCAGCCCCTTACTCATAGTGTCATCCAAGGAAGCATTGTTGTATGTGATAGTGGCAGCCGTGGGGAAGAGAGCGCGAGAACGATCGGGGGGGTACGCAGAGTCTGAACCGTGAGAGAACAGATCCTTGAGAAATGCCTCGCAGGCGAGCGAGACGGTGACATTTGGATCTAGTGCTCCGAGCTTACTTCCCCAGGACTACAGACGTGCAGTCGTTGAGAAAGATTTGGACGCGTGAGGCAAGATGGTGCTCACCAAAGTCTGATTCACAATCGCGTCGAAAACAGACGGAGAGTACTGCGTGACCGAGATACCATTGGCGCGACCTCTGTATCTTTTCATCAACCATGCTCAATCGCCAGAGCCGAGAAATAACCGACCGAATATTTTTGGGGAAATTTATGAAGGAGAGGGTGTTGAACATATCAACGAATGATCTCGTCTTGACATCAAACTGATTAGTCGGAATCGCCAAGAAGTCATCGAATATCCCCGGCGCGGGTGTGGGCGCATTGTAGAAAATGAGAGCAACCGTGGATATGGCCTGAATGGGTGATATTTCCTGGTTTGTACTAAATATCGAAACGTAAGGACGTACCCCTCCCGGAGCGTAAACCACGGAGACAGTCAATGCGGCCATGGTGTCATTCTTCTGCTGGAATTTTACGAGGGCTTCCTTCACTGAATCCAGTTGGTCTGCATTGTAGTTAATTGTACCTCCCTATCAAATCGAGTCAGCTTGAGAGTGCTGATGTTACGTCAGTGGGTGCTACTGACCCAGACTTGGCCCTGGGGAACGGTCTTGTAAGTGAACTTGGTCACGATACCCTATTATCAATGTCAGTCAAACTTCCTGTTCTATCGCCTTGCAAGGAAATGTCCCACAAAGTTATTCCCTCCACCCTGAGAATACGGTGTCTCAGTGAAGCATCTCCCTCTGAGGTCCATGTCCACTTACCCGAAGTGCGAACCATAAATCTTTATTGCTTTCTGTCACATTTGTAATGGTCCCGTTTGGTAGGACGAGCTCATATTTCTCCATATTGTCGATGGTTAATCCGTACTGATTACTTGTGAAGGCATAACCTGCGACACGAAATCACAGTCAGCAGTTAGCGTCGTGACATGGGGGTATCACCAACCGCCGCCCAGCGTCAAACCGGAAATACCAACTGTAGGTACGCGTCCTCCAACGACGTTGACTCCGGTTGAGTCGAGAGCTGCGTATACTTGGTCCCAAGTAACGCCAGATCCAGCGTCAATGGTCCCCGTGGCATTATTCAGCTCGATGTTGCTGAATCGGGTCATGGAAATCTGGACCCCGGTCGTGGAAGAGAATCCAGGATTAACCGCGTGACCTCCACCTTTCACCGCGAATGGTGTGCGTGTGGATTCCAAGATGCGCAACTACCACGACACGCTGTGAGTGGCGACTATTATTATAGGGACCCGGAGGTACGTACAATAACGCCAACATCTGCTGCCGAGCCTGGCTCGACGGAGCACGCAGACACCTGAGTGGACGTGATGAGAGAGTGGTCGATATCAGCGTTATACTGGGTCGAGTCTTCACTTGTACGTCAGCCTGGTGCCAAAGGAAGGCGAAAATGAGAGCCACGGACTAGGGTAGAAGAGCTGAGAGGAATTGGATATGGCGTTCGCGATTCTGCGACAGGTACTTTGGTACTTCCCGGACGGTGTCACTGTGAGAACAGAAGCATGCGAGAAGGATGCCAGAGAGAATGCGACAACTAAGAAAGTTGTCGAGAGCATACTGACGTGCCAGTGAGAAAGGACGGCTATCGAGACTGGCTATTGATTTGCAGCACAGTCTCGTCCTTTTATCTCCATCTCCGTCCTTTCACGCCAGCATGACGCCGCGTAAGCTAGGAGCCGTGATCCGGAGTAGGCTTGTGTCCATGGGATGTCAACTCGACAATCGCCGGTGTGTCTACGTAAAAGACAACGCTGCCACTCACTGCTATCCACCGCCTCCATGATGCTCCATCTCTTACCAAATAGGCCTAATAGAGGTCGTCATACCCTCCGATGCGAGCGGACATGAGCATTTTGGCATACCATGGATCTTCGTTCTTGACGGCGATAAATATCTAAGAGCCTCTCCGGGCCAGCGTACAGAAGTCGATACTCAAGCACTCTCCCTAGCCAAAGGTTACTAGTAGTGCCGTTCGGAGATATAACCAAGTAATTTGACACCTTTACGTCTTCTGGCCGCGCCAACTTGAACATAGACTCGAACAAATGAGATGCGCTGAGAGTCCATAAAGATTATCAGCGATCCCATCAGCCCGAGTACGTTGGTGAGACAGTGTTATCTGTAATTTGAATCACTCATTTGGTTTAAATGGAGGGATCAAGGGAGGAAAACCTATGATTTAGAAAGCAAGTCATCACCATATTTTTACAATGACCAACGAATCCTTACGTGAGAATAGTAGCTAGATGAAACCGGGCCGGGACTCGGCAACTTAACTAGCAGGCTCACTTCAGAATGTGCACTAAGATTTACAGTAAGCGACGTGGCTGCATGGGTCAGACCAACTTGACCAAGGTCTGACCCATGCTGTAAAAATGGTCAGTCTGGGACCCGTTACCGGCCGACCAGGTCCAGCCAAGGTCATGACAACACTGTCAGGACCATGCCTTCCTTTGTACCTCATCCATGCCTTCACCATCGTACTATCCACGTATTCGCAATTTCATCTACTCTGTCAGAATTGGTAACTGTATCTACCCTCTGGGATTACACTTTTACGTAGCACTAGGTTACCAGTGGTGCCGAGTGATTTTAGTCGTAGATTTGGTCCTGCTGATGGCAGCAAGGATGGCAGTAGACAATCTGCGCACGATCAAGCAGTGATCAAGTCGGATAACTGAGCCGGGCTTGGAGCCAGGCACTTGGCCAGGCATGAATTGTTTCATCCTTTCCTGTTACATACAGTATACTCTGTAGTCATCCTTACAGTAATGCACGCTGATGCTGATGACCGAGCAAGCACAAAATCTTGAATGGGTGTATATATGAAGTCTGGTCATGAAACATGGGTATTGAAAATGTCACATACTGACGTGCTGACCAGACCGGCGCCGGCACCGTTTCCAAAGTAATACATAGTGTACAACCAACCAGCGGAATGGAGATATGACCGGTCTTGGTCCTTAGTCCTTGGTCTCCGACTTGCCCCAAAAATATAAATTAATTTTTTTTTCACCAACTGGCAGTGACATGTGACAGGCGTCCAGTGAAACTGACCCTGGCGTCTTGCCTGGTGCCGAATGCAAAGCGCTCAGAGAAGGCTGATAATTTACGAGACGGTGGACTGGTTTGACGTAACTTACCAGATTTCCAAAAGAGTGTGCTGCACGGCCAATAGAAGCCGACACATAACCCCTTGACCTGGGAAAGATTGCAGTCATCCCTGGTTCAAACTTACTGTATCCTCTGTCATTGTAAGTGGAGGCGGCGAGTCCTCTTGTTATTTTTCTGCGAAGGTGTGAACTGAGCTGCGCCTGTGGTGGGAAATGATTCAATTTTACAAGGGCTCCTCTCAAGATCCTTAGGGGTGTGACCCTATCATCATCTGAACGAATGGCGATCTTTAACGCTTGCTCGATCTCTAGTATCCCCCGTGGAGACCCACGGATACCACCTCTTTGTGGATCAGAAAGATGACTACCGAATCACCCTTCAACTCGTTTCTCTGACCTCTCAGGACACGATCGGATGTATCCACGGATGGCTAGTATTCCCTCACGCCAATACTCAGGCCTTCTTGTGTAGGAATATGGCGCAGCGGGCA
Organism: Lactarius hatsudake; assembly: GCA_024734325.1. Classification (NCBI taxonomy): domain Eukaryota; kingdom Fungi; phylum Basidiomycota; class Agaricomycetes; order Russulales; family Russulaceae; genus Lactarius; species Lactarius hatsudake. Next base: position 174,967 of record JANSJP010000070.1, read on the forward strand.
GTCAATACGTGAGGAATAGTGCAAGTCACAAGGAACAGTGGAATGTATGCTCCTCGATTAGTACGATTATCTGATATGTAGTATAGTCCGTTCTCGGGGCTTACTGCGGCGTCTCTGCACTCTAGAGTAACACAGTCCGCGGAATGTAAACGTATTATTTTGGCTGATGCCGCAAGGTTCGTTGCAGAGCCTTCGCCCTGTTGCACTCCCGTCACGCTGGACTACTCCGGACCCACCCCTGCCCCCAATTACTACTATATCTCAGTCAAGGATCGCCTCATTGACCGAGTACAAAAAACGGCCCAATCTCCAATCTAGTATCATTCGAGTAGACACAGTCTCGGTGACCTCCTGTAACCATGCGCTACCGTTGGATCCCTCTACTCTGCCTTCTCTCCGCTGTTCCTCTTGGTGGCATTGCGACATCACGTTGGCACGACATGCGCTCCAAACACTCCTGGGAAACTATCCCAGAGAATTGGGAGTCCCTGGGCCTCCCGCTATCTGACACTGTGATCGATCTCTACATCGCGCTCAAGCCTCACCGCAAGAATGCCCTGGTCGATGCGCTCAATGAGGTCAGCGATCCTCGACATCCAAGGCACGTCTCCTCCACTATTCATTCGCTACGCATGTTCTCACGTGTGCTGCTACTCTGGTACAGATATGGCATGCACTTGTCTAGGGAGCAAGTCGTTGATATCGTCGCTCCCCACCCAGATACTGTCCAACTCGTCCATTCTTGGCTCGAGCACCACCGCGTAACTTCCTCCTCGGTCTCAGTGACACATGGCGGCAGTTTTCTGACCGTCACGGGGGTGTCCGTTTCCCAAGCCAACGACCTCCTTGGCGCGTCATACCAGCTCTATATGCACACCAAGACGAACGAGACGATTGTGCGCACACTTGGGTACTCGCTTCCCGTAGTCCTGCATGGGCAAGTGCAGACTGTGGCACCTACGACGTTCTTTTCCACCCCACTCACGCAGTGGCCGACACCGCGGAAGCGCTCCGGCGTAGCAGTAGTGAGGCCGGGGAAGTCGTCATCCGGAGAGCCCGTGACGATGCCGTTGAACCGCCGTATTACCACCGTAACGCCGGCATTCCTGCGCTGGCTGTATAGCACATTCGCCTACGTGCCCAGTGCCATGGGCCGAAACGTGGTCGGGGTTACTGGACTTAGAGAGGAGTACCCGAGCCCAGCGGACCTAACCTCGTACATGCGCAAATACCGCCCCGACGGAATCGATGCGACCTATACCGTCACACTGGCTAACGGCGGCGGATACTACCCGAATAACCCCGGCACCGAAGCGAACGCCGACCTTCAGCTCAGTCAGGGTATGACATACCCAACCCCGCACATTTTCTACAGCATTGGCACCGCATCGAACGGCGAGGTCTACCTTGCCTGGTTGCTCGCCATCCTTAGCCAGCAGAACCTCCCGCAAACGATCACTACCTCGTATGGCGCCAATGAGAAGTTATACCCGATTGACTATGCATTCCAGGTATGCCTCCTGTTTGCGCAGCTCGGTGCGCGTGGCACCAGTGTCCTCTTCGCAACCGGCGACCACGGTGTCGGCGAAGGTGACTGCACTGCCCGATTCACTCCTTTCTTTCCCGCAACCTGTGCGTGTGGCTTTCATTATCTACCCGCAGGCAGTGCAGGTACAGCCGGCTCACCACACGGTCACATTTTCGCAGGTCCCTACGTCACTGCCGTTGGCGGAACGACGAGCTTCATGCCAGAGGTCGCAGCCAGCCTCTCCGGTGGCGGTTTCTCGGAATACTTTCCGCGCCCGGGGTACCAGCAGCAGGCCGTGTCGACTTTCCTCGGTCACCTCGGCCCGCAGTATTCTGGCCTCTACAAGTGCGTTCGCTTCCGTGACCTAATCTGATATATTCCATTGTAACTTGTGCAGCCCTTCGGGCCGCGGCATCCCAGATATTTCCGCACAGGCGATCGCAATCCCGTTTTTCTACAAAGGAAATGAGGTAACCGCAAGAGGCACAAGTTGCTCGACACCAGTGCGTCTCTCCTTCCTCTCTCCTCTCTGCACCGTCCATCCTCGAGTGTCACGCTGGTCACCAAAGTACAGATCGTGGCGGGAATTATCTCACTACTCAATGACTACCGACTTTCGCAAGGCAAGCGTCCGCTCGGCTTTCTGAACCCCTGGCTCTATGACAGTGGCCTCAAGGGCCTCAACGACATCGTGTCTGGCTCGAATCCGGGTTGCAATACCGATGGATTCTCCGCCATTGTAGGATGGGACCCTGTGCGCCCCACCAGTCTTGTGTTTATTCAGTTTCGTCGTTGACTGACGCTGGGCCCCGTAGGTGACGGGTATTGGGACGCCTGACTTCGAGCATCTAATGTACATACTTGATCTGGGTTCTTCAAACCCGCCAGAATAACCTCAGAGAGATCACGCGAGTTATACGCCGTTGCGTATGCACCGTGGTACTATTTATAGGCCAGTCAATTGCCAATGGCTCGGGTTTCCGTGAATACTGGGTGACTTCCCATAAGCCTACATCCTACATTTTCCTATCCTACATGTATTCGGAGTTATGTAGGATCCGCCTAGGTTAGGATAGGATTGGGTGCTAACCATAAGACCCTCAAACCAAAGTTATACCCGACTCCTGATGTGATCATCGCCAACTGCACCTAGATACGGAAATCGCGATAGCTCTTTCGTTGAGACTCGAGAGACAATAGCACATGCCGATGCTTTGGGGTCAAGAGCACACTTGAGCTAGATAAGTCAAACAACTTTACATGATAATATGTGCCTACTCAATCCCGCCTGCGAATGTCACGAAAAGTCATGTTCTCGAAGTTATACCACATCTCTTCATCTTGACCCATCCAGACTGGCTCATAAACACTGCTTATCTGGCTGATTCCAACACAATTCGCACGGAGATTATTCAAGCGGTGATACCACACCCGAACGCTGGGAAACAGTCTGAGAGCGCGCAGGATTTTGGGGGTGTGAGTCGTCGTTAGCAGTCGCGCAGGCCTCCGCGGAGCGCGAGATGTCGTATGCGGGCGCACAGCGAACGCGCGTACGTTGATGTCGAAGGGCTAAGGGCGCGCGTGAGTGCAGCGAGGTCGGGAATGGAAACAGTGGACTACACAGAGCCCCGCTGGGAATGAGGGTGGTTGCAAACGGTCGCACACGCTTCGGCGCGGCGCGAAATTTCGCAGAGATGGCCGCCAGGGTTGGGGTCGCGTCGGGTTCGAGTCGCGAAGGACGCGTGCAAGTGCGGCGCGCTGGGGAACGCGAGGGACGAGCTACACTGAGCTCTGAAGTTCAAAATCTGAAGGTGAAGGGGAAAGTCAATTACTTGAAACTGGGTTGTAGAGAAACCTGTATACTGCAGCATATGCCGCCACACTTTCATGGCCACTGGTAGCACAAGGCCAAACCCGAAGGGCCCGAGGATTCACATATTTTTTCGCGAAATTGTTGCTCAGCGAGTCAGCTTTCCGAGATTTTTGCCTCGATGTGGCATAAATTTTGTACTCCGACATGGTGTAGGATTTAGAAAGGCCCCCCCCCCCCCCTTTCTAAACACCAGTCGTCTAGGATCCGTGTTGTTGAGGTCGGAGCACAAATTATCGAGATTAATCCCCCGATTTCAGGAACAATGGTTTAGGATAGGAAAATGTAGGATATAGGCTTATGGGAAGTCACCCACTATGATTCTATAGCGATCTGATTCTCCCATTGGGCGAAGGATTAGCTCATGCGAGTCCTCAGGGTATTTACGTCGTATGCAAGATGCGAGGCCATCACTGCGGCAATCCTGATGTAGTTCGTGAAGCATTCAATGTGGCCGGTCTATGCCAGAGCGAGATGGAGCGGTGCCATACGGTAGAGCGTGCTTTGAGTGAACGAACGGGCGGCACGTGTTCGTTCCTCTCTTTCGTGCTGCCATCTGTCCGCTCAAGCTCTCGACTGGTTCAAAGAACCAGAACACTTTTACCTTTCCCACCCCCTATGCCCAGTAATTTCCAGGATCGATGAGGTTCCAGGTTTTCCGACCTGCATCGGCTCGCTCCGGAAGGGTCCCACCCGCCCATCGCGACCTTGCCTTGGAAATGCAAACGCCTCATCCCCGATCGAGAAGCACTTGCGCTACCGCCCATTCTCTATGCAGTCCGTCTGCCTAGATATTTGTCGCCAGTAACCACTACTATGCCCAAGAGTTAGTACACTTCCCGACACCGTGCGTCAGTCCCCTTCCCTCCTGGCGCCATACCGAACCTAGAACGGAAAGCAAGCCAGTGACTCGCAGAGACAAGAGATTATGCTGCTATGACAATACCATTCTTCTCCTAGAGGTCAACGAGAGGAAGAGTGTTGCACCGATGTCAGAAACGGCTCCCTTCAGTTATCGTTGTCATTCAACTTGAAGCTGTCCAGACAAGATTTGACGTTACGACTGGAAGAAAGGGTTTATGTGCTGTACTACTGTATCGGGCTCGGAATAGTATCGACAAATGCATTCTCCGTAGCCTCAACTGAACAACATATTCAGGTTGTAGCTGCAGCTACTTCAACTTATACATAGTACAGACGAACGAATGTTCCACCCTACGGTGATTCTTTCTTATTTTCTTTTCTTTTTTACTCCCTGTGTAAGGATAGGCTGTTTCCGACCGTGCCCACCATGCCGTAGTACATGCAGCCGAACTGCCAGACGCACCACGCATCTGCCACCCGGCGTGCCTTGGGGTCCCAGCGTGAAGTCTGAGTCTATTGCGCCTGCAGTGGTCCCGAAGCGAGAAAGTTACTTTCGTATCGTTAGCAAGGCAGAGACGGGGCATGCACGCATACACTAGGTGCGTACTCACGGCTTGAATGAACGGGAGCTACTGTCAAGACGGGACCAACACGTCGCGCGGAACTGTGACACGGCTCGGCCCCCCGTGGCAGATCTCTCCGAGGGTAGACAAACCTTGACTTGCCTGCACTGGCAATCCTGGATTGAGAGCCTCGGACGACTTGAATCTATCGTGAGCTGGTCGCATTGTGCACGCGCATGCCTCATTTACCATTGGCGAGTTGTGTGCGCTGACAAACTGACAACTTCAAGAACATGTATATGGTTTGTCGTGACATTTGCAAGTAGTAGGATCGAGTAGGCAGCTGGTATATTGCTGGGTAAGAGCCACTGGGTCGAGTTAGTACAGGGGAGTACAAAACGAAGTACGAATATCTATTATCTCACCTCACTGGCGGTGTCTGCGCTGCGCGCACCGGAAGGGCAGAAACTGAGGCCTACACTGAGTAAAGGTTTACTACTAGTAAACCTGAACTAATACAAGAACATTACAGATAATAATACCCAGACCTTCTAGTGACCCGTGTAGGTCCTGTGTCCAGCCCCTTTTCTGGTCCGTTCTCGAAATTTCTCGGGGCTCACTGCGTCTCAGCGCTTTAACGCAATCCGCGGAATGAAGACGTGTTTGTTTGCAGAGCCTTCGCCCTGTTGCACTCCTACTATCGCCGCATTAGACTGCGCCCGGGCCGGCACCGGCCCATAATTCCCCCATTATATGATCTCATTCAAGGATCGCCCTCATTGACCAAGTTCCAACAACGGCCTACCGCTAATCTCCAATCTATGATAGTGCCATTCGAGTTCTCTTTCTTTTTGGGGGAGGATCCATTTATATTTCGAGTGCTGTTACCATGTTAACAGCCTGACACACCATAAACTTGAAGTCTCCCAATCCTCAGGGCCTGAGGCCTGAGATCCGACCGCTCACCGACCCTCCTGCAATCTCTGAACCTCACAACTAGTTGCCCCATAGACACCGTCTCGGTGACCTCCTGTAACCATGCGCTACTGTTGGATCCCTGTACTCTTCCTTCTCTCCGCTGTTCCTCTCGGAGGCAATGCGACATCACGTTGGGACCACATGCGCTCCAAACACTCCTGGAAAAATATCCCGGAGAATTGGGAGTCGCTAGGCCCACCAACAGCTGACACCATGATCGATCTCTACATCGCGCTCAAGCCCTACCGCGAGAATGCCCTGGTCGACGCGCTCAATGAGGTCAGCGATCCTCGACATCCAAGGCACGTCTCCTCAACTGTGCCTTCGCTACGCATGTTCTCACGTGTGCTGCTACTCTGGTACAGATATGGCATGCACTTGTCTAGGGAGCAAGTCGCTGACATTGTCGCTCCCCACCCAGATACTGTCCAACTTGTCCATTCTTGGCTCGAGCACCACCGCGTAACCTCCTCCTCGGTCTCGGTGACACATGGCGGCAGCTTTCTGACCGTCACGGGGGTGTCCGTTTCCCAAGCCAACGACCTCCTTGGCGCGTCATACCAGCTCTACGCGCACACCGGGACAAACGAGACCATCATCCGCACACTTGGGTACTCACTTCCTGTAGTTCTGCATGGGCACGTGCAGACTGTGGCACCTACGACGTTCTTTTCCTCCCCACTCACGCAGTGGCAGAGATCGCGCAAGCGCTCCGGCGTGGCAGCAGTAGAGCCGGGGAAGTCGCCATCGGGAGAGCCCGTGACGATGCCACCAAGCCGCCGTGATGGCGATTATGTCGGCGTAACGCCGGCATTCCTACGCTGGCTGTATAGTACATTCGCCTACGTGCCCAGTGCGACGGACAGAAACGTGGTCGGGGTTACGGGATATAAAGAGCAGTACTCGAGCCCAGCGGACCTGACCTCGTACATGCGCAAATACCGCCCCGACGGGATCGATGCGACCTTTACCGTCGCGCTGGTCAACGGCGGCGGATACGACCTGAATAACCCCGGCATGGAAGCGAACGCCGACCTTCAGCTCAGTGAAGGTATGACATACCCAACCCCGCACATTTTCTACAGCACTGGTTTTACATCTCCGAACGGCGAGGTCTACCTTGCCTGGTTGGATGCCGTCCTTGGCCAGCAGAACGTCCCGCAAACGATCACCACCTCGTATGGCGCTGATGAGAAGTCTCACCCATTGGACTATGCGATCCGGGTGTGCCTCCTGTTCGCGCAGCTCGGCGCGCGTGGCACCAGTGTCCTCTTCGCAAGCGGCGACTACGGCGTCGGCGAAGGTGACTGCACCGCACGATTCACTCCTCTCTTCCCCGCAACCTGTGTGTAGCTTTTGTTATCTACCCGCAGGCAGTGCACAAGCACAGGTACAGGCGGCTCACCACACGGCCACATTTTCGCAGGTCCCTACGTCACTGCCGTTGGCGGAACGACGAGCTTCTTGCCAGAGGTTGCAGCCAGCTTCTCCGGTGGGGGTTTCTCGGAATACTTTCTGCGCCCGGGGTACCAGCAGCAGGCGGTGTCTACCTTCCTCGACCACCTCGGCCAACAGTATTCTGGCCTCTACAAGTGTGTCCGCTTCCGTGACCTAATTTGACATATTCCATTGTAACTTGTGTAGCCCTGTTGGCCGTGGCATCCCTGATATTTCCGCGCAGGCGATGGACATCCCGTTTTTCTACAAAGGAGAGGTGTTAATCGCGAAAGGAACAAGCTGCTCGGCGCCAGTGCGTCTCTCCTTCCTCCGTCTCTCTGCGCCCCTTCATCCTCGAGCGTCACGCTGACTACCGAAGTTCAGATCGTGGCGGGAATTGTCTCTCTACTTAATGACTACCGACTTTCGCAAGGCAAGCGTCCGCTCGGCTTTCTGAATCCCTGGATTTATGGCGGCGGTCTCAAGGGCTTCAACGATATCATGTCTGGCTCGAACCCGGGTTGCAATACCGATGGATTCTCCGCTATTGCCGGATGGGACCCTGTTCGTCCCGCCAGTCTTGTGTTTATTCAGTTTCGTCGTTTGCTGACGCTGGGCCCCGTAGGTGACAGGTCTTGGGACGCCTGACTTCGAGCAACTAATGTACATACTTGATCTAGGCTCTTCAAACCGGCCAGAATATCTAGCCAAAGAGATTGCGCGAGGGATACGCCGCACGTATGTGCCGTGAGACTATTTATCACCTCGCTTGAAGGTCATCGCAAATAATGCCGAATTATATTATCATGATAACTACCTTAGAACATGTGTACCGTAGGAACGCATGTGGGGCCATCGACGACACATGCTCTTCGCTCCTCAATATTATATAACCGTTTAACTTTGCGATAATATTGCGATTATCTAATATATCAGTCTGTATAGAACCATCGATTCCGAGTCTGTGTCTAAGTAGTCCGAGCTCACTGCGTCACTGTGCTTTAACACAGTCCGCGGAATGAAAGCGTGTTTTTTTTTTTTGGCTGATGCTGCCAAGATTCTTTGCAGAGCCCTCCGCCTCCCGTCACGCTGGACACGCCGGACCCAGCCCCGCCTCCAATGACTACTATATCTCATTCAAGGATCGCCTCATTGACCGAGTACAAACAACGGCCCAATCTCCAATCCGAGTCTAGTACCATTCGAGTAGACACCGTCTCGGTGACTCCCTGTAACCATGCGCTACCTTTGGATCCATCTACTCTGCCTTCTCTCCGCTGCTCCTCTTGGTGGCAATGCGACATCACGTTGGGACCACAGCCGCTTGAAACACTCCCGAAATCTATCCCGGAGAATTGGGAGTCCCTGGGCTTCCCGCCAGCTGACACCATGATCGATCTCTACATCGCGCTCAAGCCCTACCGCGAGAATTCCCTAGTCCATGCGCTCAATGAGGTCAGCGATCCTCGACATTCAAGGCACGTCTCCTCAACTGTGCCTTCGCTATGCACGTTCTCACTGGCACGTGTGCTGCCTCTCCTATACAGATATGGCATGCACTTGTCTAGGGAGCAAGTCGCTGACATTGTCGCCCCCCACCCAGATACTGTCCAACTCGTCCATTCTTGGCTCGAGCACCACCGCGTAACCTCTTCCTCGGTCTCGGTGACACATGGCGGCAGTTTTCTGACCGTCACTGCGGTGTCCGTTTCCCAAGCCAATGACCTCCTTGGCGCGTCATACCAGCTCTACACTCACACCGAAGTCGAACGAGACGATTGTGCGCACACTTGGGTACTCACTTCCTGTAGTTCTGCATGGGCATGTGCAGACTGTGGCACCTACGACGTTCTTTTCCTCCCTAGTCACGCAGGAGCAGACACCGCGAAAGCGCTCCAACGTGGCAGCAGTGAGGCCGGGAAGTCGCCATCGGTAAATTCCACGACGATGCCGTTGATGAGCCGCCGTATTACCAGCGTAAAGCCGGCATTCCTGCGATGGCTGCATAGTACATTGGCCTACGTGCCTAGTGCAATGGACCGAAACAAGATCGCGGTTACGGGATATAAAAAGGAGTACTCGAGCCCAGCGGACTTGACCTCGTACATGCTCAAATACCGTCCCGACGGGATCGATGCGACCTATGCCACCGAATCAGTCAACGGCGGCGAATACGACCCGAATAACCCTGGAAGAGAAGCGAACGTTGATATTCAGCTCAGTGTGGGCATGACATACCCGACCCCACACATTTTCTACAGCACAAAGGCTTCGCCGAACAACGAAGTTCTCCTTGTCTGGTTGAACGCCGTTCTCAACCAACAGAATGTTCCGCAAACGATCACCATGTCATATGGCACTTTTGGGAAGACGGACTATGCCATAGAAGTGTGCTACCTGTTCGCGCAGCTCCGTGCACGTGGCACTAGTGCCCTCTTCGCAACCGGCGACGACGGTGTCGGCAAAGGTGACTGCACCACCCGATTCACTGCTCTCTTCCCCGCAACCTGCGTGTAGCCTTTATTATCTACCCGCAGGCGGTGCACAAGCACAGGTACAGGCGGCTCACCACACGGCCACATTTTCGCAGGTCCCTACGTCACTGCCGTTGGCGGAACGACGAGCTTCATGCCAAAGGTAGCGGCCAGCCTCTCCGGTGGGGGTTTCTCAGAATACTTCCCGCGCCCCGGGTACCAACAGCAGGCGGTGTCCACCTTCCTCGACAACCTCGGCCAACAGTATTCTGGCCTCTACAAGTGTGTCCGTTTCCGTGACCTAATCCGACATATTCCGTTGTAACCTGTGCAGCCCTTCTGGCCGCGGCATCCCAGATATTTCCGCGCAGGCAAAAAAAATCCCGTTTTTCTACAAAGGAGAGGAGAGAATCGCGGAAGGAACAAGCTGCTCAACGCCAGTGCGTCTCTCCTTCCCACCTCCTCTCTGTGCCGTCCATCCTCGAGCATCACGCTGACCGCTAAAGTACAGATCGTGTCGGGAATTATCTCCCTACTCAACGACTACCGACTTTGGCAAGACAGGCCTCCGCTCGGCCTTTTGAACCCCTGGCTTTACGGTGGTGGCCCCAACGGCTTAAATGACATCGTGTCTGGCTCGAACCCGGGCTGCAATACCGATGGATTCTCCGCCGTCGTCGGATGGGACCCTGTGCGCCCCGCCAGTCTTGTGTCTATTCAGTTTCGTCGTTTTCTGACGCTGGGCCCCGTAGGTGGCAGGTCTTGGGACGCCTGACTTCATGCGACTAATGCACACACTTGATCCGGGCTCTTCTAACCCACCAGAGTAACTAGCCAGAGATATTGCGCGAGTTATACGCCGTCACGTATGCGCCGTGACACTGTTTATACGTCAATTATAGGTCGCCAATGGCTCGAGTTACCGTGAATCCGTGTTTATGCAAGATGCAAGGCCGACACAGCAGTTAACCCTGATGCGGTCCGTGAAGTATTCGATTACCCTAAGCGAGCGACTATGCTGTTATAACGATACGATTCGAGGCCGCCGCCTCTCCTGAGGCTCTAGACGTCCATGGAGAGAGGAAGAGTGTCCGATCAGAATTTGCTCGTTTTGATTCGCATTATTATTCGAGTTGACCAGGCAGGAGTTGGCGTTACGACCGAAGAAATGGTAAAAGCGGACGCGGAGTTCACTTACTCTGTCGTACCACTGTCACGGTATCAGATTAGTATTAAAGCATAAGATTTCTTTTCTTTCCCGTAGCTTCAACGACGAATCGCGGTTAATTCTTCAACATGTACATATGTTTCATCCTACGGTGATTCTATTTTATCCTCCCCGTGTTTCGGACCACGCCCTCCGAGCCGCAGTACATGCAGCCGGACTACTAGACATACCACGCACCGGCTTGGCGTGCCTTCGGAGTTCGAGGGTGGTGCGATGTTTTGGACGTCCATCGCGTTTGGTCTCGAAGTGAGCGAAGTCCATTCGGGTCATTAGCGAGGCGGGGGCACAGGGGCACGCACGCTCGGATCGGACGAACGGAAGCCGGAGACAGGACCGTGCGATAATTGGACATAGCCCCGCGAGCGCCCCGAGGGAGACAATCTATACACACAGGCGCGTCATTTACGATTGGCAAGTTTATTGTATACTACGTGTCGACAGACTTACCCTGGGCGATTTTGCGATCTCTGAATCAGCGCGCACCTGTGGTGCCAGTGTGAGTACCGGTCACTTGAAAGTGTAAGTTGTCGACAACCCTGGGGCCTGACGGCATGGCTCGTTGGTGGCAGCGGTTGGTGAGCAAAGACCTGCTGTTGGAACACCATGGCTCACGCGATACAACATACATCTAATATTATGATCATACACGATTGGTACATACTATGCCATCATCACGGATGAGCCGCCCATGACAGTCGAGGAGGTCGAACCTGAGTAAGTGTAGATGATCGCACAGGCGTCCTGCGGTCCTCTCCTGTAGTACCAGTAGTAAAGACCATCGACCAAGGGCCTTTCATGTCAAACGCTGCCCTGTGCCGACGTCCAGCTCGCGACGCAGGGTCATTCACATGAAACACTGCCAAGACCTCCGTAGAATCAACGAACAGGGATCGCAAATCCTCCGATACACTCGACGCGTCCAACCCGTGGCATATCGAGTCTAAAATCGCCTTGACCTCCACCTTCAGTGAGGTGGCTGGGCCGCCATCGTCCTCCATTTTGCGCAGCAGCGGCAGCGCGTTTGAGAGCAGGTTTGCGGCCACCGCCAGCTGCAGGGAGTCCCCATGCAAGAACCGTTCTACGACGTGAGACGAGACGCCGAGCTGCCGCTGCAGCAGCGCGGACCACTCGGACTTGGGACAGTGCCACCGCCCATATCGCCGCATGATCACGATCAGCGCCTGCACGCAATGCGCGCGCAGCGCCGTGACTGGGTCCTGGTCTGCCGTCATGTTCGCCGCCAACACCCAGGTCTCGGTCGACAGCGGGCACCACGGGTCGCTCGCCCCCTTGCCATGCGTCATCCACTGTTCTCGTACCGCGTTGTAGTGCCGCTCCATCGTTCGGTGGAAGCACCAGATGGCGCTCAAGGAGACCGTCAGCCGCTGGCGGCGGGCGGGTTCGGAGAGCAGGCCGGTCGAGCAGGTGGCGAGGAGCTTGTCCGCGACGGTCTCGATGGGCTCCTCGAGGTCGGTGCGGAGCTCGCGGGCCGGCGGGTGGGATGAGGTGCGGAAGAGCCCGGGGAGCCCGTCGAGGAACTCCTCCAGCTCGTGGTCCTCGTCCAGGGACATCAGCGTCCACCGAAGCGCCGAGGAATCCCACTCCCATGAGAGGCCGGCAGCTGTCTTTTCGAGCGCACGACGCATGCCCAGCGCGATCTTTTCACGACGCTCGGCCATGCTGCGCTGGACATCTTCGGTACGCTTGTGGAACCACAGCTTGACGAGTGGTGCCACTTCTTGGACAAACCAAAAGAGCGATGAGACGGGGGTCTGGTAGGGCGAGTTGTGATAGAACAGCGGCATGATGGACAGCATGAAGTACACCAGGACGCAGAGCGCGACGAGGGAGAGCATAATAAAGGCGACGGTATGGTTGATGTTGAGGAGAAAGTCGATGAGCCCAACGTAGAAGATCAACACGGACGTGTGCAGGAGGACGGGGAGCACCTCGACCGCTGCTCCCAGCGCGAATTTTTCGACGCCGTCGGCGAAGAATGCACGGATGCGCGCTCGCTTTGGCTGTGCGTAGGGCCGATCGGCGATTTGCACGTACCGGCGGGTCCACTGCTGCATGAGAGTTGCCCACAACGCACAGGCAGTGCTCATGCCAAGACTGATGAACCACAGCGTGTTGACGCGCACGGCAGAAGGGGTCGGTTTGAAGGAAGCCGCATCGGGGAGGGACAATGGTGGAGGCGAGGGAGTGCCGTTGGCAAGCGCGGTCAGCTGCTGCGAGATTTGAGAAAGTAAGAGGACAGCGGTGTCGCTAGAGTTGGGCTGCAGGCTTTGGTAGCTGGCTACGATAAAGGTAGCCACCGTCGCGGAGAAAAGACCGGTCTATGTAGGTACAGGTTTCGAGTTGAGTACAACCTCAATTTGGAAAACGGCGGGGGGTATACGCACAAATACCAACACCCCATCCGTGTTTCCTGCCCAACTGTCACCGTGTTCCTTGTCGAACTTCTCTGCCAGCGAGAGATACAACCCCCATATCTTGGCTGATGGATCGCCGTATTGGGCTTGGCCAAGAGGACCTGTGTCTCTACGATGAAAACCGCTCATGACCTGGTCGATGGTCTGGGCGCTCAGGCTGCCAAATCCATCATCTAACGGATGCGATGAGTAGACATGACATGAGAGTGAAACGTTACTCACCAAGAGAGAACTTTTCTTCGATGGCTGAGTCGGAGGTCTGTGCAGACTGAGGGGAACTGATTGGACTGAAACTCGCAGATCTACCAAGTCCCGCCGAGGCGGATAGTGTGGGCACTGTTGTCAAAAATAGACGTGAGTCCTGGCTGTCAAGGGATAATGGAAGAGGAAGGGGGATAAGAACCCTGTATTGGAGATGGTGGTAAGACACCGTGCTCAATATCAACCTGAATGGTATCCCCGTCCATAGTCTTGCGAGGGAAAAGGACAAGAAGGGTGCTCGTGGGACGGGGGGATTAAAGAATGTTCGGGGCGGACGGGGGTGAAGCTGGACGTGAAATAATGACGCTAGCGTAGGGGCGCCTCGTACGAGCCATGGCCAATGGGACAGTGGCAACAACATGGATCGTTCCATTCTCATGAGGATTACTTTAAAAATTCGGAATTGCATTCCCGGAATCGATGAGAGTTCGGAATTGCATCCCCACCGGATTAATTGTAATGCCGGATTGAGTCTAAGGGCGACCCCCCCTCCGCGTCAGTCACACATGTGGCCAGTTCACGCTCGCCCTTGTAAAGAGAAGATGTCCGAACGAGAGACGCAGTGGTGAGAGTCGGACTCGCAACAGATTCCATTCCCAGGAGAGTTCTCGCGTGGCAACCATGTCAACGATCGACGGGCGCCATGCTCAGCTGTCACTATCAATTGGCAAAGAAGAACAGCCCGTGAACGCTAATCAGCTTGAATTACGACGGAGTCGACTGTAACTTAACTTACTACTGTATATACAGTAAGTTATATCCTTGTCCTTGACATATGTTTGCCATCACATCAGGTCCAAGCGTCCGGCATGCATAAGAGGTGAAAGTGACAGATACATAACGTTTGTGATGTTGAGTTCGAATGAATGTGTACATGTTGAGCCATGTAGGCGCCAGGGCGAACAAATCCATTATCGCACGACAAAAGGCTGTGGTCGATCATTCACTTCCGGACATGCTTAACAATGTACAGAGAAACGCAATCCAAGGCCCACAGATTGACGCACACGGAAGATAAATGATAAGAAATAGTTCGAAAAAGAAATGCACGGTATACGCAAATTGATATAGTAAGAGCGTCCGTTATCGCTATGGATACCCGCACCATTACGCCACCAACCCGCAACCATCATACCACATCATAAGAGCGTCAAACATATCCATCTACGCAAGGAACGCGACAGAGAATGCAACACCGAGAATGCTTGAAAGCAGGGAGACGGTGATTGTACCAGCGCCGTTGGACCCGGATGTTGACGAAGCAGGCGAACCACTGCCAGTACGAGTGCCAGTCGTACTACTCGAGCCGTTCTTCCCAGTTGGGGTAGGGGTAGAAGTCGATGCGCCCGTTGGGGTTGGAGCAGAGACGGACACAAGATCGGTGTATAATGCGGAGCTCTGGAAGGTTTGACAGTTAGAGCTGGAAGGGATACGGGGAGTGTAAGGGCATGGTTGAGATTGGGCCCAAGAGACTCGGCAGGCTGAGAGTAGGAAAGCGTTTGTCCGTTTAAGGTATAGACGCCGGGGATATCCATAGCATCAGAGTCGCACACTTCGAAGACATTATTCTGAGCATTGTTTGGCATGTTATACGCAATACCAATGCGATCGAGTGTGTGCTGGCAGAAACCAGCAGGGATTGGACCCAGAAGGATTGCAAATCTTGGCCGCGGTGATGTTACCACCAACGAACCTGACAGAAGGATTAACGCTCGAAATAGGGAAGTTGATTGGGAAACGAACATGTTCCACTCATGGATCTGCTCAATGGTGGTACTATCCTGAACTGAAATGAGTCGAATACAACAAGCCACCCATTGGATTTCCGTTCTCGAGACAACCGATCAGAAGACAACTCTACAGAGGTCTCTCAAGACAACGCACCAGATCCTGCCCGTGAGGGATCAAGCTCGCCACCATAGTCCTGCGAGTTGATATTAATGTTGACTTGATTCATATACGCGACGATTTGCATGTAATTGTTGTTGTTGAGGACTTGAACTCCGGTGATGGTTCCATCGGGAATTAACCGGCCACCATGACCCTTCTTAGTGCACCAAATGACTTCTTCGCCCTCGGTGTCACCGATGGTCGAATTGACAGTAGGAGGAGCAAAGATACAAAAGTCTGAACGCTGCGTTAGCCCTAGGGACATATAACAGCTGAGCCGAACGCACCAGAGATGCTGTTAACAAACGCAGTCTGACACAGGGACTGTTGGTTCTCAGTGGTCGAGTTGCAGATGTTGTAGCCGGTTTGAGTTCCGCGAACGTATGTATCAGGAACGGCTTTATAGGGCTGGCCACCGAATGTCAGACTGTTTGACAGAGAAATTTCGAGCAGAGCTGCACATACAATTTGGGAAGGATAGGCAAAACTGAGCGAGGCAAGGGGCGTTGCCGGGAAGGTAGGAACCTGGGCGGCAACGTATGAAGCAGAGGCGACGGCCACAAAAACAGAAAGAGTGGAGCGGGCCATTATGGCGACCAAGGATGGGCAGTGGAAGAAGAGAATGAGGCGGGTGATTAAAGAGAAGAGAAGAGTGCGCAACAAGGCGGCGACGAGGGTAGTTGAGTTAAAAAAAGGACGTCGTGACGGTCAGAACGTTATATATAGCATTCCCGGCTATTTGCGACGCTTCATTCATTACATAAGTACCGTCATTTATTTTTAGACTCGGTGCACGGACCAAGTACTACTCACTCCATCACACGTGATCTCGCTCTGTTGATCAAACGCGTCCTTATAGGATTCAGACCCCGACTACAATATAAGGTCTTCCCTATGACCCCTTTCCACCTCTTCACTTTCATTCGCCATGGCCAGGACTGCAACAGGTGGGTCCCTTTTCTGTCACTTCTTACTCTTATCACTGACCCTATCCGTAGAGACCACAACCAAGACCTGCAACCCGTCGCGCTAACGCAAAGCCCAAAGATAGGTCAGTGTCTTACACGCATACATGCACGTATCACTTACACCCTCTGCAGCCGAGGGGAAGCCAAAGCGCCCACCCTCCGCCTACAACCTTTTTGTCAAGAACATATGAAGACTTACCTGGCAGAAAATCCTGGAAAGACTAATAAGGACGCCATGAAGCATGTGCGTCTCGACTCCTCTTGTTCTTCTCTTCTTGTCTTCTGATCGTATCTAGATTGGCGCGTCTGTGGAAAGACGCACCCGAGAATCCCAGACGTGGCCAAGATGCGAAGGTGAAGGCCCCCAAGAAAGCCCCGAAGCGGTCAAAGAAGGCTGCGGAAGAGGACTTCTGAGGGCGTCGAGGGCCCCCAGGTGGAGCCTGGCAGCGACGAATGAACACCCTTGTGGCCTTCCTTGCGACTGTCGTCCTCGATAGCTTTCAGGTTCGGTACATTATTGCCATATTTCCCTCCGGTTCTTTGCTGTGTATTCTATTGTGTCATACCCGTAATTCCATGCTGCTTTCTGGGTCGCCTTGCTGTGATTATTTGTAAATTGTTGTCTGACAATTGACATGATCAGTATTCCGTTCAGTGTTCTGGAGACCCTCACTATGTTTCTCTGCTGGTGACGTCCCCTGCTCGATCACAAACCAGTTGTCGGTGCGGCTACAGTACCCGTGAGCCATGAGGAACGAAAGTTTCCATACCTGTCTCGTGCTTGCGGAGAACTCGTCCCCGGAGAGCGCCGCTGGATGTTGGGCGCATGCGTACCGGGACGTGATCCTATACCGAGGGTGCGTCACAGACAAGATCTAGTGCCGCTGCAGCCTTACCACAACCCGCCACGACGAATGGGAGCACCCATTAGGCTTCAGTACTTCAGTGCTGCAGCGGTTCCTGCGTTGGCTAAAAAGATAGACCTTTCTGTAGCTCGCTCCACGACTAAAAGCCTTGCTCTTCATTAGCGTTACTCAGTTGGTCGGCTCAAGTTGCTGACAGCGCGGGACGAGAGATTTAGCAACCGAAGGGTGAAACCAAGCGTACTCCCTCTGGCGTCCTCGCAGGAGAATCTACCAAGTAAGTCAATCATTTGAGATTCCTGGACCCCGACGGGGAGCGATGGCACCGTGAACGGAGCACGAGCGACAGTTGGGAAGTAAGAAGTGTAAGGTTATAGAAATTAAGGGATCACCCGCGGCTGCAGCACCACCGATTGTAAGTCGAGGGTCCAGAGGATGCTTCTTCAGTGCCGCTAGCTAGAGGCTAGATTATGTAAGAAAGAGGAATGCCACAGAGGAGGGATGACGACAAGACAAACCTGATCGGGATGTTGCTCCGATCCAGAGCAGTCCATTTACACGTTTACCACCACCACCCTCGCACCAGCCGTAGCCCCTCTCGTCCTTTGGCTGTCGCAGTCCGCTGCTCTGACACGATGCCAAAAGTGCCCCGGGTATACTTTGCCGTCAGAGTTGGCAGAGAGCCAGGTATATACGAGACATGGTTACATTCGACACCCTTACTACTGAGAGCAGTATCGTTGACTCTTTTTGTGACCAGGGAAGAATGCCGCGAGCAAGTGGTTCGTTATCCCAATGCGGTGTTTAAGAAACTGAAATCCCTCGACAAAGCAACGGCATGGGTGAACGAGCGCGGGACGCCAGACCCCGTGGAGTCCGATATCGAGCCAGCGGACAGTCTCAGCCAGACAAGGGCTTCGGTCGGTCCGAGTTCGCTAACGAAGGCGTCACACTCCTCATTAACAATCGCACCGACCCCCGTCGCCCGTCGGTCCAATGCAGCCACCTGAGCGCCACAGCAGGACCAGTCGAAATCCACCGGGTGCTCCTCGTCGACGGTGTTCGAGGATGTCGTGTACACAGACGGTGCTTGTTCAAGAAACGGGCAGGCTGGGTCCGTTGCTGGCGTCGGCGTGTGGTGGGGCCCTAATGATCCTCGGTGTGTGTCCTCTCGGTCACCGGCGTCCGATTCACTAACCGCACCTCGCGCGCAGAAACATCTCCGAACGCTGTCCAGGAAGCCCGCAGACTAACAATCGTGCCGAGTTGATTGTACGCTTGGTTTACATATTCTCCGCTGAATTCTTCTCTGAAGTACGTCGGCATAGGCCATCATCCGTGCTCTCGAGACCTGCAAGCAACAACACTACCCCTCGTCATCAAAACTGACTCGAAATATGCCATGAAATGTATTTGTTATTTCACCGGCTCACCACTCTTTCTAACTGGGCGAACAGGCATTGACAAATGGCTTCACGGCTGGCGCAAGAAGAATTTTCGTACATCCCAGGGGACGCGGGTCAAAAACTCGGAGCTGATAATGTACGCGGACGCCTTGATATCCATGCGAAACAAGGCTGGCCAGACGGTCCGGTTTGAACATGTAGCTGGGCACGCAGGTGAGCCAGGAAACGAGGGCGCAGATAGACTGGCGGTTAGCGGATGTGAGCTACCTGAGGTGAACACTCCAAATTGGGGTGAGCTGAGGCTTCAACTGGAGAAGGAAACGAGAAAGAAGAAGACGGTCGTGATCGCAGAACCCAAGGTAGAACCTGTGGATGCATCAGTAAGCCCCTCCAAAGATCCTAGGGAAGCGAAATAACTCACGTCACCATGTGATTGATTGGTAGATGTTCGCAGACATGATACTTGATAATGAACAACTTCTGGCAGAGTTGGAGGAAAGCTGAAATTATCTTTGTTATCTCCTTTATATCTACGAGATGTATTTGCTACCGTGCGTGACTCTTGTATTATTACGCAGTACCGGCCCGGATAACCGATACCGTGACAAGACGCGTCGCGTTTGTGACAACGTGACAACGATGGCGGTCAACGGTGAGCTCGAGGGTCGAACAACACCACAGACGCCCCGACGGTCTAAGCGGCATCAACCTACTGTTTTCGCCAGCCAGCCATCCCTCTCGCAACGTCGCAACGACAAGTGGTCATCTCCTCCACTTCATACACGCAACACCATCTCTACAGACCTGATTGGACGATGAGGAGTCTACTGACGACTTATCCACAACCTTCTATGCACAGTTTTCTCGTTCTTCGCGTGCATCTGACAAGGTCGGAAGTGAATGTTTCTCAGTCGGAGACACTGTGCTTCTCGCGACCAACGTTAATAGGCCAAGTGTTGGCATTATAATTGCTCTATGGGAGGTATCTAGACCCGTCACGGATTCGCAGATGCTCGCAAAGGTGCACTGGTTCCTTCGCCCAACTGAACTTGCGCAATTGCGTGCGAAGAGGGGGCATCTACCGGTACGCCATAATCCTTGTTGCCGTCTACATAACCCACAATACTCCCCTTGAACAGAACGAGATCTACCTCTCCCTTGATGCAACTTCTGTCGTCCACACCTCTTCCATTCTCACCCATTGCGTCGTCTCATCTACTCGGACGACAAGTCATACCCCCACATCCTCTCGATATAAGGCTCCACTATCCACGATGGAGAATACTTTCTTCTGCGCCAATGCAGTAGACTCCCGACGTGGACTGTACTACGAACTTGACTGGCACGGCCACCGGGAACAGTCCCTCGAACGCGCCAAGGTAGATAGTGCCGAATGGGGTTCCGGTGCTCCCTGGGTGGTTGCCGTCCAGCCCGTCGTGAAACGGCGGAGGAAGGTCACCGAAGAAGGTCCTGATCCGGCCCAAGGCGCAGACAGCGACGGAGAATACAAGGACGGCGAATCCTCCGGCGTCGACTCCGCCGCGCGTACAATTGCCCGACGACGACGACGCCCTGGCGACTCCCCGCACACCCTCCAAAAGGCGCCGGCGTGCCGCCTCCGCCGCATCAACGCCCACGACGCCGCGCCGCAAACGTGTCGCGCCGGCGGACTCTGGCCGCACCGACCCCGCACTCAAAACGCGCCATTCGCGCCCGCGCGCGGCGCACCGTCATGTTGGCCCCGCCGCCGGAAATGGCTGGTGCGTTCGCACTTGGCGAAGCGTCGACGGAGAAGGACCCGTGGTTGCGCGCGATGCATGCGCTGCATGTCGGCGCGCGCCCGGAGGCGCTTCCTTGTCGCACCGAAGAATACGCACGGGTCATGCGCGCGGTCGAGGAGTTGCTGGAGGAGGGAAGCGGCGGATGTGTTTGTGCGTTGTTTTTCTTTAGAGGCGGTGGCACATATCCTCATTGCTGGCACAGACATCTCAGGCGTACCGGGAACAGGTAAAACAGCCACCGTACATGCCGTGGTGAGAGAGTTGAAACGCATGGCGGAGCAGAACGTATGTTCTTTGATGACTCTAGCGCTGAAGAATTGACGCTATGTTTTTTCCCGAGTAGGAGACGAACCCCTTCACGTATGTCGAGATCAATGGTTTGCGGATACCTGAGCCGAGTGCGGCTTATGGCCTGCTGTGGGAGGCTATTTCAGGACACGACTTCGTCGACCGACGGGCACCTGCGTCTCAGCGCAAAGGCAGCTCTGAAGAACTTGTCGCGGCATTTCGGGTCATTCCGGAGTGCAGGGACCAGGTGGTCATGCTTGGTCGGTCGTTTTGTCCTATAGAACAGGTCGGTTGACTCAAGACAGATACAGTGTCGTGCTGATGGACGAATTAGGACCAGTTGATGACAGCCAAACAGGACGTGGTGTATAACTTCTTCAACTGGCCGACGCTCGCTGGTTCGAAGCTGGTCGTTCTCGCCGTAGCTAATACCATGGACCTTCCGGAGCGCGTCATGTCGGGCCGCGTTCGTTCCCGACTCGGTGAGCCATTGTCACACCTTCACTGCTAGAGTGCTGATGGACGCTGGCAGGCATGGTTCGGATCAATTTCCAACCTTATACGACACCTCAGCTGGAGCAAATTGTGCACGCTCGGCTCGGCGGAAGCACCGACGTACTCTCAGCCGACGCGGTCAAGTTCGCGGCAATGAAGGTATCGAGCATCTCCGGTGACGCTCGACGCGTGCTCGACGTCTGCCGGTGCGTCTTTCGTCTATCCCGATATCGTATGGTCCGCTGACGGTACAGACAGGCGAACCGTAGAGCTCGTGCAGCCGCTCCAGGCGCGCGGCGCGAACCGACGACGTGAAGGACGTGATCCGGGACTTGCAGAACTCGCCGACGGCCGCGTTTCTGCGCGCGCTCGCGCTGCACGAGCGGATCCTCCTCGCCGCTCTGCTCAAGTGCGTGCGCCGTACCGGCGTCGACGAGATCCCCTGGGCGGACGTGCGCCACCAGCACCACCTGTACGCGGGCGTGTTCGCGGACAGCGCGCCTGCGCCGCGCGAGCTGGAGGGCGTGCTCGACGCGTTGCTTGCTGCACGCGTCGTGTTGTCCGAGGCGCGCGGGGCGCGGCGCATCGTGCTCAATCTGGAGCCGACAGAGGTCGAGCGTGTACTCGGTGAGGTCGGTGGACAACAGTGGCGGAATATGCTCACCGCGTAGGGGGCACATGTATTGAGTGCGAGGTTTGGGGTCCCTCTCGGTTACTTACAAAAAGACACGATCACACACCGCTCAAGATGCGGTCTACCCCTTGTGACAGGAGAAGCATCCAAGAGAACGTCCGCATGTTCTGCAGTGATTGGCATGTACGTACACCGCCCGAGATTAATCCATTAGTTCTGGTAGTGCAGAACTTTTCCCATCCTGGCTGGATGAATGTTGGGCTCGGCGATGTTCTCCATTTCGGAGTGTGTGCAGGGCGTACTGTACTAGACGACCATCGCACAGGTACTCGCTAGTTTCGGGCCGGTCACCGAGAGACGAAGCGAGGGTTGCGGACGCCCCCCCGATGCGATTCCCCGATGAGATTCTGCCACACGGAGATCCGGTTTCCACGGGATCGATCAGGGCTCACTTGCCCTACAGGTGTAGGAGCTACGCCGGGCACCTCTTTGTTTCGTGCTCGGCAGCGCCAGAGCGGTCGCCACCAGCCCTGTCCCTCCCTATTTGGGCAAGAGCACGGTGCTTCTTTGCGCCTGAAGGCGGTGGGATGGGGAGCTGGGTACGAGGCAATTGCGAGTTCATTTCCGTCCGTTGCCCTCGTCCTCAAGTCGGATCCAATTTTCGATTTGCCATGATTCCGGAGGCTGTCGTTGGCAGTGGCGGTTAAGTTTGCCTCGTATGCATGCACGCACGAGAAACCGATGGTCGGTGCGGCCGCCGTGGAACGTGCCGTGATGATGATTACCGCACGTCCAGTGTGGGGTTGCGCCTGCCATCATATGTTGCCGCATATCTGGTTCCGGCCGCCGTGGCCTTTCACTTTGCAGCCGAACTCGTATCAACTTCATAACGTCTTTTGCTGTGCACCAGTGCCCACTTTTGCTACATTATAACTCAAGATAGAGTCTCCGAAAGGGAGAAATACAGCGCTCGAGATATCTGGCGCAATGTCGTGGAAATATTTATACAAATTTATTAGAGTCTCGTGCATTAATAGCGCCTTGCAGGCACCGGAAGGCCTAGAGCTCATTCTCACTAGCATTGGCACTGCTCCCCTGATAGAAACAGTATTCTGTTAGAGTGTACGACCCAACCACCACCACCACTTCCACCATCATCTCGGAGTCGGAGTCATCCATGAGTGGGTACGATGATTTCACCCTGGGTGCATGGGACAACGTATCCCTTCCTACCTCGAATGGCGCTGCCTTTTTCGATCACAATGCCGCCTGTGAGTAAACCGGACCTGCTCCATCGCAAGCGGAAGGACTGGCGCTGGTAACACGGGCTAACTTTGAACAAGCATCGCATGCACAGTCCCAGAGTCTCCAACAGCATGGCGCACCCGTCGCAGCAAATTCCTACTACCCCAAGCTAAATCAGATAGCAGCTGCGTCAGAAGCTCCACAGCAACACGCGGGTGGGTCGTTGATTGACTGGTCGTGCCACTGGTCTCTCACGTACACTGACCCTGACAACGGTGCCACTACCAGCGGCGTATCCAGCGCTGGTCTCTCCCGTTCAAGCTGCACCTACCGTGACAGCCGGACAACAGTTCACAGGGGGCGCTTCAGGTTCTGCACCCCGTGATACGCGCCGGGGCCACAAACATGAACAGTCCAGGCCTCAGGCTGCCGCCGTTTCTCCTCAACTCAACATTTCGGGTCTGCCGCAGGATTGTGCGTCGCACGGCGACTATGGTCACGGTCGTGTTCACCTGACCATCCATCACAGATCATCATCTCTCTGCCGGATGGGCACCTGCTCCGAGCGATGCTTCTGTCAACGCGAGGCGTCCATCACATTCTGGTTCTCACGGCCGGCAGCCTGGAGTGGACTATAATCTACCCTCCTCGACTCAGCCTTCACTTGGACGACAACGCCGTGGTATGTCCGCCCTGCTTTCAGTTCGATCGTATGCGAATGCTCACGACGCAGTAGCCTCATCGCAACACTATGATCCACCCTCACCACAAGAGCAGGCCCGGAAGAGCGCGCGGGTGTCGGTAGACGCGGGCCCCGAGACGCAGCAAAGATGCATTATTCCTCACTGTCAATATGCGGCGTACTACAACGTTGCCGAACAAGAGCAGATGGAGTATTGCGGGCATGGTCACGAGTTGTGCGTCTGACGCCGTCGCTTTGGCGAAACTGATGTTGAGCTTGCGACGATCTGCAGACAGGCGATTGAAACCGGGTTCGCGAAGCCCTGTGCGATGTGCAAGAGGCGTCCACGCCGTACTGGCGAGCGCGTGTGTGGCCGCGTCTGCAAGGAGCAGGAACGCCAAGCACTTCAGGTCCAAGGGTCTTACTATGGCGTACAGGTGACTCGACGGGAACCCCAAAGGTAATGCGTTGCAGATAACAACACCACATGTAACTTCTATATAGCAGCAGAAGATCGTATGATAATGCAATTGTACCTATTACGTCCCTATCGTTCCATTCGTACAGTACATGCCAATTTGATGGCTTAGAGCCCCCGCCCAATGACTACTGTAAGTCCGAGGGCGGCGATGTCACATATAGCTATGATTCGCTCATTCACGATTCAATCTGGGCCAATCACTCGTGAACGCCGAAGCGGGTTCAAGCCCCCGTTTTTCTACATCATGACCAACATTACTGACGACGCTCAAGAACTGAAATTACTGAAACCTTGCGGTGACTCTTCGTGAGCTCATACTATTTCCTTTTTCAAAAACAATTCGAATTTATTAGCCTGCTAGGCTCAAAATAGAACACTGTAAACCGGCGCTTATTACATTGCCCGGTGCCCTCGAGGTCGGCGTGCACCGTGACGCGATAGCCACGCACCCACCACATTGTCCCCGATCACCCTCCTCGACTGCGATCTGACGTGCGTCACGAGCCCTACAGTACAACGAATAGTCGCGGCGTGAGTGAATGGAGTCTCGGCGCGTGCCGTCCCATGAGAAAGAGGGTTTTTCATCGATTTCATCTCTCAGGAACCGCCACCGTATGATTGCGGGGGTGGAAATTACGTTCAGCTGGTGCTTCGGAATCAGTACATCCATCAGGTAATCCAATCGAAGACCGCCGTGTCCACCTGACACTTTGAACGTAGTTGTGGGAGT
The DNA here is from genome assembly GCA_024734325.1 of Lactarius hatsudake. Taxonomy (NCBI): domain Eukaryota; kingdom Fungi; phylum Basidiomycota; class Agaricomycetes; order Russulales; family Russulaceae; genus Lactarius; species Lactarius hatsudake. The sequence continues at coordinate 200,068 of JANSJP010000070.1, forward strand.
CTGCTTGTGCAGTGTTGCAACGCGGCTTGTCCGAGGCACTGTTGCGCCGCCTTGGACGATATGAATAAAGACTCTCAAGAACCACTCAAGGACCCCCCTTATCTCATTTGCGCACTCCACCATGAGCTACTACTCCAATCAGTACGGCACTCAGCAAACAAGTGGACAGAATGTACCCCAACAACAACAACAACAACAACAACAACGACGACGACGACAGTCCGCTTCCCAGCCAAGGTACCAGTCTTCTACTTCAGCACAAGTCTCGTCAAGAAGCGAATATCCAGAACAAAGTGGTACCACGTCCCCGATTTCGCCCAACAACAGAACTGATGTGTTGATTCCAAAGTCACCGTATACCCCTCATATAACAATGGGGCCCCTCAAGCTCAGCAGGCGTACCTCGACCCTTACGGCGCCGGCTATGCGACTGGGGGCCCTGCTTTCCCAGAGCCGCATTCGTCGTCTCCCCCCAGCGGTTCTTACCTCCAACGCAGCACCTCTGAGCAGTCAGCAACTCAATACCCCACCGCCAGCAGTTCCGTCCAACGCAGCCCCTCCGGACAATCAGCAGGTCATTACCCTTCCGCCAGCAGTTCCGTCCAACGCAGCCACTCCGGACAGCCAACAACGCTTTACGCTCCATCAAGCAGTTCTGTCCAACAAAGCCACACCGGACAGTCGGCGACACCTTACCCTCCTGTCAGCAGTGCTGCCCAACACAGCTATACTGGACAGTCGACCGCTTATTACCCTCCCACTCAGGCATTCGACTCAACTAATTCCTCGTATCCCGGGCCGCAGCCGGCGCCGACATCCCACTATGGTGTTCCCCACGGCCACGGCACAAACGCCTCTGATGGCTCTCGCTCAAGTAATCACTTGTATCAAACGGCCGCTCCCGTGACGCACGGTACTTTTGAGCCTCCATATAGAGGAGCTCAACCTTCTCAAGAAAGAGGCGTAGCGCCTTCACAGCCTTACCGTCAGGACGCTTATGAATACGATAACGTGGACGAGCATCGGTCAAAAGGCCCTTCAGCCCCTCCCGTGCAAGGTCCTCGTGAGTAGTGCTGTTAACTTGGAGGTTCCAAGTCATTTCGAATGACCATATCGTAGATCATATATGTAGGCTGCCAGAGTGCAACAGACCCATGTTCTTTGATCGACGTGTCGGTGATTTTTGGGAGTGGTGCAGTCCACGACATATATAGTGAGTTGGACGTCGCTACTTCCTAGCTCATATCATCCTTACATTACCTTTAGCGCGGGGCTGGAACGAAGGATAGAGAAAGTTTGTAGACACTGTGAGGTCTGGCCTCGCAAGTATGGTCACAAGTATTGCGGGGGACCTAGTTGCAACAAGAACAATGTCCCAATTCCAAGTAACTAGCACCAGTTCGAATGTCCCATATTGAATCGACTTTTATGTCAACTCTCGTATGTAGTGGCCCTGTTTATGGCTGCAGTGGCTTTTGTAGCACAGTAGCCCTCCCTGCCAGTGATTGTTGTCTTTGTTCTTGCATCGGGCTAATGTTCTCTCCGATCCCCAATGATATTTATTGCAATGTGAAAACTTTGTTGGCCATCGTTGACCCGTTTTCAGTCATGGCTGAGGTCGAGTATTTCGTCGGTTCAAGCCATTAAAAAGGCGTTACAGTTAATCTTGAGGCTCATTTCTTCAAGTTCAAGTTTGTGCTGAGTTTGCTTCCGTGAATCAAGAAAGATAACAGCTGTGTCCGGATTTGAGTTCTTCTCGGCCTTTGCCACAACTCGGAGATAACTTGACCTGACCTCCATGTTGACCATTAAAAAATAGTTTAACTCCGCAACGTCAACCGAAGAGATTGTAACGTTGACAGGCCCACGGTTCGGGCTGACGGATCTGCTGGGCAATCGTATAGTTTTCCGACCAATGTGCGTCATGATTCATTGCTAGGATCCCGGTCCTTGGTTTTAACTTCTTCACGTAGTTGGCTAAGGGGCGAATTTCCCGGTATGTGAACCCTTAGACCTCACCGTCTCTTGGCCCGAATTTCTATGAATTGGGTGCAGATCTCATCGAAAAAAATATGTCGAAGCCCCCGCGAGTCCAAAACGAGCGGTCCGACTCTTTGACTTGGTCGTCTTCGGGTTCAGTGTCCAAACAGCGCGATTCTACCCCTCGTGGTTTGCGGTGTTATCCGAGGAGTCTATCCCATATCTCATGTGTGCAAAGTCACGTTTTCCGCACAGCCACGTACCGTACAGACCAGTATCTTTGAAATTGGCCCCACCGCAAACCGGATTTCCGCAAATCATCTTATCTGTTAGTTCCTTATCTTATCTTCCTGAAGACTGGAGCCAAATCTTCCGTCACCTGCCGCTAGACGCTGAACATGCGTCAGTACGTCATTCCATCCCAGTTCCGAATCGCGCTTACGGTCACCTCATACCGACTCTACAGCCCCTGCTGTGTCTCTTCGTGTTTTTGATACGACATCGATAGATGCCGCATTTTTGAGCGGCTGACAGAACTAAGCGCCTTCCAGGCGCGCGAGGCGAGGCGGGGTGCCAACTTCTTAGGCCTTGCAAGCTAGTGGATCCGGCGAAGAGCTATTGCGCCTGTGCCATCCGGCCGCCGCACCACCTCAACGTGTATTGAACGCGCATGCAAGCATCAATCGCGATTTACTCTCCGCTCCAGATCCGGAGGTCACTGTCTTCATGCGGCTGACCCCATGAAAGAAGCGGGACTTCGACGACCTCCGTGGACTTCGGAGAAACTGATGCGCCCATGGGCGTGGACATTTTCATTTTGGCAGAGATAGCCGGATCTATGAATACAGGCCACAGGTGTCTGGGTGCCACAATGGGCACTAGGATGCGCCTTGCTCAATTTCTGATGCCGTTCAGGTCGCAATGCGGGAGTAAATACACCAAGTTTTCTGTCCGGCATCTGCGCTCTCCGATTGTACGGATGATCGGCTCCTTTCCCAATCGTGGTGCACGAGCGGATGTCTCGCCTTCACTCGTTTCTTGGCTGTACTGGTGTATGAGATGGGGCCTGCTACTTACGACAAATTCTCGTTTCCGTGACCCACCTGTTCCTCTCCCTCGTCGGAGTCCCATTGCGGAATCATTCACCTATCGTCCATCCTTTTTGACTTCAGCGGCACACGTGGAATCTAAGTCTGTCCTTTTGACTGCCTTTCGACCTAAGAAGCCCCCAAAGCTGTCGCTTGTGTATACGGACGGCAGCTGCCCTAGTGCTTTCATTAGCAATAGATGCCACTGTCATTTCTTTGACAGGTGTCGTTGTAGCTTCAGTCGGGTTTCGGGATCGCGATGCGTGGTTGTCAGGAGTTCGCTTCTCACGGTTTGTACAATACAGTAAAAGCGCTCAACAATCTCAATAGATTGTAGCGCGCCCCCACTATGATACTAGTTGTGCCAAAAGTTCAATTGAGCTGTTCGCGAGTGCCTGAGGCCCGGGTATCCGAGGAGATGTGCCCAATTTCGTGGACCTCGCGGCGTGCGGCATGCTATGGTTATACCACCAGATCCTCATGTCGTAACCTCCGTGAGCCTTTGAGAATTGGGCATGCACGAGAGTGCCAGAGTCAGCTGTTGACTTGAGCCCGGAACGCGTGGAAGTGCGCCTTTTTGGCCCAACTCTTGTCATCGGGTCTTACTATTCAATCCGCCGAGAAGAAGTGACTATGGCTCAAGCCTCCATGGCGTCCTCAAAAGTCCGCGGCTATCCCTTGGGCTATCCGATTAAAGCGAACCGAGTTCAAGTCCCGGCGAGAGAAGATGCGGAAGGCTGTTGGTTTCGGAAAAATATCCACCGGCAGGTAATCCTCACACGCACTACGCTCTTCCCTTTGTCGCAAAGAGGAAATGTGATCAAGCGAGAGACGTGATGCTTCGTTGGCGGGCGTGGATGATGTGGTGTTTTCTTTGTAATCACCATATTTGAATTTATTGACGTGCGCCTGAGAGTGTAGCGTAGCACACGTTTGCTTGTGCATGTCTCTGCTCAATTCCTCATGAAAAGACGAAGGGCTCTCAGATATTCGATGTCAGCACGCATCGAATCGTGCGTCTCAGCTTCTGCAAGCGTAAAGGCAAGCGAGGGTTTATGTGAAACCCCTGTCAAGGTCGTGTCACGTTCCAAGAGGAAGGTTTCGCATTCACATGTTCGCCTGCGTTACTGTACTGTAGTGTTCAAATGGTCTCGCATGCTACTGATAAGTTTTTCTTAGGAATCCGCTATCAAAACGCAAATGCTCCCGACTGGGGCGCTCTTCACCCAACAGTAACACAGAGTTCGTTCCCCGCAGAATTCGAGTATGGTTCTTTAATAGAATTACGGTCAAGGGAAATGCGGACTGTATCATATGCCGATAAATCGGGGCTCGTGGGTTCGCGATTGTTGCGCAGTTGCGCAGTCATACCACGGGTATCAGCGTCTACACGTCCAAGTGCCATCTGTCATGTGCCGACGCTTCTCCGAAACGCGTGCGATTAGAGGCAAAGTCGTGTGGACGGTATTTCAAAATGTTTGATACGGGGTTAACCCAACACGCCTGATTGGGAACCTGGCTTCGATAGTCATCCATTGTGCCCTGGGACGCCCCCCCGGAAGATGGCACGATAACGATACGTGACTCTCGACTAACGAATTTAAGCGTTTTGTTTCCCGTAGCTGATTCCCCGGGAACTGCACACCCAAGCACAAGGACAACACTACGGGACATGGGTTCGAACGCACAAGACAAGTATTACCCCCTAGCTCACGGACATGACGGTGGCACACGACAATGTACGGCGCATGACGTTATGCGCAGACCGTCCCTTCGTTAATCACACAGACTACAGTATACGCACATTCAGTCCAAGGGACGCGGGTTCAACCGTCACAACTGGGGCCAGGGGTAGAGAGTACTCTTACGGGATCGGGCATAGTCCGCACCGCGTCCGTCTACTCTCCTCCTAGTCATCATATTCAGGGAGTTGTGACTTCCCCCCCGCCGCAAGTAGGTGAGTGCTTGCATTCACAAAAGTGGCATCAAGTCGCTTACCCACTGCTGCGTCGCCGCGCCATACCTTCAAGGTTACCAGCTTTCAAATCGGCCCTTTGGTGCACCATCGGCCAGTAACGGCGGCCGTGGCACCTCACTCCAGCCCAGTTCAGTCCCTTCAAGTTCGGGTGGGCCTGGATTTTCAAGTTTCTGATCGTTCTCCGCGCTCATCCATGTTTTCAGGGCAATATGCTTCGAATCCATCAGCTACCTATATCCCTCCGGTCACCCCAGCTTCACCGATGAAACATCAGTGGTCAGAGAGAGGTCACCGCGCCTCAGGGGGTGCCACACCTCTCCCTTACGTCCCCGCGGAGCTCCAGCCTTCGCCCACCACGAGGGCTACCGGAGGTGAGCCTCTTCCCCTTTCATGTTCACTGGCAGTTCAAAAATACGGACCCTAACTTGGGTGCATTCGAAGGTCGTATTCCCTCGCAATCTTATGGCTCCAATCCTACCCGGTATAATCTGCCTCAATGCAAAATACCACACTGTGATAAGCCAGCAATCTTCGACCAGCAGATAAACGAGCAACGTGAGTATTGCGAAGAGCACATCAAGTATGTCCCTTATGTTCTCCTATGAGGGTTCGTCGTTGAATTTTTTTTTTGTAGTTGTGCGGTCTCTGTTGGATTCGCACGTTGCTGTTCGGTCTGCCAAAAAATGCCTGCTCGTCTTGACTCCGACTTCTGCAGTGAATCCTGCAGCAACTTGAACGTACGCCATCACAATATGGTGCCACCGGGAACCTCTGGCTACAACCGACAACACACCGGGCAGCAAATGGTGTCGCCCACAGCGCACACCCCCACCCATGTGCCGCCATCCGTTATCGCAAAATCGGCGTCCACCAAGCTCTGCGAGAACTGTGGGAAAAAGGGAAAGGGGTCCTGCAGCGGAGACTGCGCCGCTGTGGGCAACCTTAAGCCTCGGAAACAGCCCGACAGAACTTGTCCTCCTCCTGAGGGCCTGGGACAGACCTGTCAAGAGTGCCGTGGCTTCATAAAAGACGGTCACGGCCGTTACTGTAGCAAGAGATGCGAAGAGGCAAGCCGTAAACCCCGCACATCGCGTCCCCAGTAATACCTTCAACTCTGCCACCGAGACACGGTTGTGGGACGAGATCACATGTTTTCGTTAAAGTCCGAGTCATTCACGTTTGTGTACAACTAGTAACTACATTCCTCTCATTTGTAATGCAGTCCATGCAAACAACTATCCGATACCATTCAGTCAGAAACCACAGTTGCGATGACCCTTGTACGAGTGATTTCACGATTGCCGCGCCTCTTCTGAACGACCAGTTACTCGCGGAGGCAAACTCTATGTTCACGCAAGAGGTCATGTGTGGGATAGGTTTGTCAGAAGAACAACGAAATATCTCCTTAATCTTTGACGTCTCTCCACAAGCTACCCTGAGTTCGTGTCAGCCTTAATATCCAAGCGTGAGATAAGGTCGACAAGGAGCAAAGCGCCACGGGCGTCATGCTCGGTGAGAGTAAACCTTATCTCGGCTATACGGCACTGGTGACTCGTGAACAAAGAAGCTGTCAAACTTAAACATGTGCACCAGACTTCGTGTTTAGTTCAAGAAATGAGCCCAGACCTACAGTAACATAAACGACGTCGAAACGGTGTCAGCTGGACCGCCGCATGGCAGTTACTATAACGCACGTATCTCTGTCATGCCAGGGTTGTTTCGATGACTTGAATCCGCGGCCTAATTGATTTCGAAGAGGATGATCTGTACAAAGTCACCGGCAGCAAGAGGCGAGAACTAGCCGGCCACAACTCGAGGCCAGAAGTGCAATAACGTCACTGATCACTGAGCAGAATTTATGTTAAGGTGTATAGCATTTCAAGTACGGAGATACGAGAGACATCATCATTCTGGGATAGCGCGGCGCTGGCTGTTGTATGGCCCATTGAAGAAAGATAATTTGACCGCAAACAACTGGCAGCAATGACTCACAGATGCAGCACAGACCACACTCAGTTATCGTCTGGTATCGTTCGAGTTATGTTATCCCCGCTTCTGGAATCCTGCTACGAGGCAATGGCGTACCTAGCCTATAGCCCATCTAGGCAGCTCATTGTAAGGTTCACACGAATTGGGAAAAGGACAGCGCCGTGGCGAGCGATGGTGTCGTCTCATAGCAATAATGCCGCCTAAAGATACATGCAATGCAACTGTTATCGCTGGCTCCAAAGATGCGTCGGCACATGCGTCCAACAAGCTATAGCAAGTGGCATTTCCGAGGTTCTAGAAACCTAACGTCATGTCCCCCTGGATATGATCGGGTGAAGAGGCGAACGTGAGCGGAGGGGCGTGTCTACGGCATGTTCTTGTCGGCGTAGAGCCTGAGTGCCTGGAGGAAACTGATGCAATAACGCGTGCGTAAGAGGAGGCCAAGACCCGGCCGGCCATGAGTTTGCGTCGAGGTATTGACGAGACAGGTTTCCACAGCAGTTTCGAATTCTGAGTCTAGGGTATCGCACCACCAGGAAGTCCAGTTTACGCTGAAGGGTGTTAGACGTAGGTACCTACGATTCTGGGCCCACTCGTTGATCTTCTACTTCTTCCGACCTTCTGGTCCGAATCTCTGAGGCCATCCACATATAAACGACAATGACCCGTCCGCACACGCGAATTGCCTCTTGATTGTTGCCCCCCCGTTACTGTAATTGGCTGCACGACCACGGTATAGGCTGGCAAGAAGTCAAGGTCGAGGCCACTCGCAGGAAACTTGTCTCTCACTGGCACCTAGAGTCCCTCTGTGAACACTCATCCACCTCCTAGCTGCCACGCGGCGCTGCGGTGCCTTCTCCCGCTAGAGACACGCGATGGCTTCCGAACGCCATACGAATGAAAGTCGTATGTCAGACCCGGCACCTACTCCCCTTCGATGAGGATCTGCGAATGACTATCTCAACAAATGTCATTTATTAAAGAAAAACCTCAAATCACGACGATGCAATGAAGCCAAAAGATCAGAACACGCGAAAGACGTGAAGGGATGTGAATCGTTGGGAGCGCTGGGTCCGCGCGGTATGTTCGTCGCCTTTGTCGATTCATGAACGATGTAATCTCATGACCGGAAGTCATTAGCGATCGCTGCAGTGGTGCAGTACTTCGATAAAGTCGGTCGCCACCTTCCGGAACTCCGTCGTCCACCCGACCGACCGATTTCAGTGGCTAAGTATCTCTGCGCTCCGTGCACACCGGCATTCAGCAAATGATCCCGGTCCTTGGTTGCAGAGCCTGGCGTCGGTGGCGTGGTCACGGTACACACGAGCCTTCCCCTTCCTGGCTGGGATGAACTCTGTGTGTCGATGTCGTATTGAATAGTTCCCAGTAGACAGTCCCTTCCACTGGCAACTGAGCTAGTCGCCCAATTACATAATAAATGTATTGATAAACATGACCAAACAAACCTGGTCGCGAACCAGAAATGTGACTTGTGGTTGTTGAGCTTTGTGTGGTGGATCGAACAAGCCCAGCATTTAAACTTCAACATGGACGACCCCGTAAGTCCAGAAATCACGTCCACATTGTCTTTTGACGCGTCTTTTTGACTGTAATCATGAAGAACTTCGGCCGACACCGTCAATCCATTGTCGACATCGAGCAAGAACTCAATGACATCTTCCGTGAACACCCCCAGTGCCACACCGACGCGGCAGGCGCAAATTCTCTCCCCGCTAGGTGCTTATCCGACGTTTTTGACACATACAAAGAAGAATATGGCGTCGAACTCCTCGCCAGAGATGAGAAGGCCACCTTCATGCAAATTGTAGACGAGTCCCCGGGTCTCGAGGTGACCCCTGATATCATCCTTCAGCTTGTAGCAATGCGCACGTCCTCAGGCCAACAAACTAACCCCGAGGAACATTCACCCATTGCAGACGAATGGAGCCGCGGTCGCGCTGACGAACGTGACACCCACGGTCAGCACTCGCGCTCTTCCAGTAGCGGTTCCACCGGAACGTATTATCGGCCGACTCCCAGTAGCCGACCACCTAGTCGACCTCCAAGTCGTGGTGTAGGCGGAACACCGCGTACCCCTGGCTCGAAAGGACTCACCGTTCGACGCGCAAAAACGCCAGCGCAGCGCCCCGCTGGCTCCTGTTGCGCCTTCGAGCTGGACAAGAAGGCCGCCTGCACCTGGCCGCAGGAAGAGCGATGCGAGTAACAACGGTCGCCCGATGAGCGACACTGAGGTGAGTGTCGTCGTGCGACTGTCATCTGCTCGGGGTATTCGGACGCATATAGTCACCTTGTTGATGGCTGGTCACGGGTTTTGTCCCGTAGTGTCTCAAAACGGTTGACTTGCATAAGTTTGATATGGGCAAATTTCGCTTGTCTCGCGACCGACCCTGCCCTACGGATATAACGCTAGAGGCATGGGACGGAATTCGGTTCCGACCCATTCCGCGCGCGATTTCCGAATCGTCCGCCTCAGAGCGTCGTTTTACTATTTTATCGTCCCTCGCATACATTGACTGTTTTGCTCATTCTTCCCCGTAGTCCCCCACTGTGTTCAGCCGCGCTACAGGTGGTCGTTCGCGCGCGCCCTTCCAATCCCATTTCCCCCACAAGCTCACACGGCTCGATTAGTTCGCCCCCACTCGGAGCCATCGGTTCCCGTCCCCACTCCCGAGCTCACTCCAATCCCCAAACCAGCCTTTCCCTTTATGTCACCTCCTCAGCCTGACCTCGCCGGCGCCATGTACGATGCCTTTGAGGAAACCGTCACCAGTCTCCCCATGCCCCGCATGTCGGATTCGGATTCGGATGAGTCCGACGACGACTCGTCCCTTGGACTAGTACTTGATCGCTCTACCGCCTCTTCGACTGCCTCCATGGAACCTTTGGAGCGTCTTGAAGCTCTGCAGCGGGTCAATGCGGACCTCGGGAAGAAGCTAGTTGAAGCCGAACGTACCCTCCAACGCAAGCTCTCGGACCATGAGAGTGAACTAGAGGAGATGGAAGCGCGCCTCGAAGAGGCTAAGAGCGAACTTAGTGCCGCGAAACGCGAAGAGAAGGAGCTGAGGAACAAAGAGCGCTCGAACCAGACCCAGATCACTGCCTTGGAGAGTGAGATCGCCAAGGTTCAAAAGACCCTCGACAATTCCCGCACAATGTACAATTCGTTACAAAAACAATACCAGGAGCAACTGCGTGCGTGTTTCCTTGACTTGCTTTGTCCGACGTACTGACTCGATGGATGCTCGCAGACGAGTCCGAAGACTTGCGGAACACGCTTCGCCGAAAGGACGAGGAGATCAGGAGTTGTCGAGAAAGCCTTTCGCTCCAGCAGATGGAAACGAGCAAGTATCTCAAGGAGAATGAAGCGTACGAAGAACGAATCGTGTTGCTCGAACAAGATCTAGCTCTCGCTCAGCAAGCACAAACGAGCTTGGATGAGCAGAAACAGGAGAACCTCATGCTCAAAGAGACCATCGACCGCATGCGATTCGACATGGATGAGTTACGTGCGACGCTTGCAAGCAACGCTCCCAGTGCCAATGGAGCCAGCAGTGCGCCCGGCAGCGTCAGTAGGAGCTTGGGTGCAGAGCTTCTCAGCAAGATGAAGAACGATAGTGGGTGGATCGATGACGATGATGAGGCGGATGCGGCGGCAACCCTGAAGGAACTCGGCATCGAGGACCCAGATGAGAATTCCGAAGACGAGGACATAGTACAGACGATTATCACTCGAAAGAAGAAGGTACATTGCTTATTGCCAAAACCCCTACGCCTTTCCCTTTTTGTTGATCTCTTATGCAGCGTGGCTTGAGCAAAGCCAACAAAATCGAATCTTTCACTTTGGAGGACAGCCGGGAGTATGCGGATGCCTATACACAATACGACCTCAAGCTCGAGACGTCAACAACTCAAACGGATCCACCGCCGATGATTCTTACCGCCTCGTTCGGCGCGCAGACCGACATCTCGCCAAATACCATATCTACACAGACCGACGCCCCCATACCACGCGTTACGATGGAGGCGGAGATACAGACAGAGGAAACTACTGTTTCTCGTTCGCCGTCACCCCAAGAAGACGACGAGGCGCTTGCTTCTTCATCTTCCACCGTCCTCCCTCCCACCCCCAAGGCTAAACCAACACCACTCGATCTCCTCGCGGCCAACCCCCCAACAGACCTCCCTCCCTCTTATAACCAAGTGACGTCTGAGATCCCATTCCACGACCTCTTGCATCTTCTTGACTCCGACGACCTGTCCTTTTCCCACATTCCCGATCCACAGAAGCGGCGCGACCTCCGTATTGCGGTGGAGACTCTGCGAAGCTGGCACAATGGCCTGAAGCTCCCTCTGCAGCCCTGCGCGGCTGTGTCAGCCGAAACGCTCGAAGAATGGCGCGCGCTCAAGGCTGAGGTCGGCATCGGGTGCAAGGTCATCGACCGTGCGCTCGAGGACGCCGCCGCGGTCAGCGCCCCCACGAACCGGCGGAAAAGCAACCGATTTTACAACATCTACAATACCTACGTGTACGGCGGCAACAGCGTGGCTGGCAGATTGGCGTGGAGCGGCCTTGCCTCGCACGCGTTGTTGTGTGTCGGTGCGAGCGCGGTCGTGTTCTGCGCGATGAGCCCGTTCATGCCTCATCAGTACGTCGTGCCTGGTGGTCCGACCTACTATGACCGCGCGGCGTGGTCGAGCTTTAATACGATGCATGCGACCGGCGAAGGCTTCCCCGGTGAAGGCACAACGGCGGTGTGGAATTTCCTGGGTAGGGTTGGAGGTGGTGCGGCGCGCATCGCACGCGGATGGCCGACTTAGTTGCCCATCAGTCCTTCCGTCCTTTCTTCTTCCGCGTCCACTGTATTGCGACTAGCTGTCACTGCAGCGTCCATCGGCAGCCACCACAACCACAACTCCACATTGCCAATCTCCAAGCTATTCATTGCCACCTTTGTGTAACTATGCCTACAATTTCTTGTTACATTATATCATGTCGCCGGACTAATACGCATTGCATGGTCATATCATACTACCCTTGTAGACAGACGCTCTTTACTCGGTTTCGTTTCGATTCATGCCTACACTCACTCTCCTTCGTTTTTTACTGCATCCAAAATGTCTCTTGGACTATTTATGCACGAGATCGCTCCTTCGTTGATCTACTCGACTTGTGATCATGCTTATTTTGACACTGTACCTGCCACAAGTACATGTACTGCAGCCAGCTTGCCCAAATGTGTCATCTAACATAGAGTCAACCTGGACATTCAAGTAGGAACGGTGGACGCGGACGGATTTCATATAATGTAACGATTGAGTTGCAAGATAGGCATCCAACTTCCCGCAGTGACGTGAACTGCTCCAATAACTATGATGTCGCTTCGCTGGATTCCAGATGGCCCGATCTGCCACCGCTTGCGCCAGTCGTCGGTAGAGCCAGGATCCGGCTCACAAGTCTAGTGAGCGAGAAAACGAATTCAGCATAGGTGTCGTCTTCAGCAGAAGACCTGACTGGCCCAGAGAAATACATCCACAGATCGCCCAATATGATGGGCGAATCTGGAAATGGTTATCAGGTTGTGCGCGCTCGTATCGTCACGGATCTGAACCTGACGCTTGACAACCTGGTAGCCGGGCCACTGAACGGAGAACAGGGTCAACGGGCGACATTACCACGAGAAATAACACCAACGGCAATGCGGATATGTGTTGTCCACATGTGCCCGAGTGGAGCGAATTCCTGTGCATTGCGAAGACCACTAAATCGACCATTAGTCACAGCATCCAGGGAAAGACCAAGTCTCCCGTCCACACTCTCGAAGAAAATGGGCATCTGCAAGTTTGTAACATGTTGCATCCTATCGGTAATGGTGTGCGGGGACCAAATTGTCTGGGGGACCACAGAACCCCTATTTGTGATACTATGATCAAGAAGCCGAGAATACGTGCTATGACCGACAAAGAAGAAATGGCCTTCTCTGTCGGGGTAAAACAAAATTTTAACCTGCGGAATGGAGTTGCTCTTCAGCAAGTCGAGGAAGTATTGCTCAGCTTGACGGCATTGGAAGGTTTGGGAAATGTACCCGTCCACAAAAAGGTCTTGGACCTATGAGAAGAAGATCGTGTAAAATTTTCAATAAAGTTAAAAATTTCACAAAAACAGGGAATGAATTCAGGTTCGCTCTCACCTTCGAGTTGAGAATTGATGTGTGCGAGGGTGAGATTAATCGGAACGACGAGCTGACTGGGCGACCCGCGACCCGACGAGCTTTAATGAACGAATCAAATAGACTGTAAGGATACGCCTCGAAAAAGCCTCCGAGTTCTCGTAGATCGGGTAGAAATCCTGGGTCTGATCCTATTTCGTTCACCTGCAGCACACGAGAAAGCTCCTCCGAGAGCGAGTCGCAAATATGAAGTCTCTTCACCCCGATGAACGATCTGAGAAGTTCATGCCAGGTCGTGCCGTCGATCCCACCGTTCTGCCATTCGATCGGCATCGTCCGTTCGTGAAAATCGAGTGCGAGATCCTCCACACCTGATAGTGCGGGCACAAGCGCGCTGCAAATCTGCGCAGCGCAGTTGATTTGCCAGTCCAACTGCTTGCAAGTCACATGCAACACGAAGTTTCTGTGGTTGAATAGTTCGTCGTACCGTTCTGTACCTTGTTCTGTACCGTGACCGTGGTCCTTGATTATAGAGACTCTATCGCGCCCAAAGTTGACCCTCACCGACTCGAGCTTGACCGGTCCCATTCTAACGAAGTGGAATAGGAGTGGTAATGTGAAGGCGAGTTGGTTGAATAACGTGATGTCGAGTTGCTCCAGAAGAGGGGCCCTAATTTGAGCGACAAGGCACTCCAGATAAGCGCTAACGCCTTGGAACCTGAGGATTTTCAGGTTGGGAAGCGTCACTGGAGGTCCTTGCTTGATTAATAGTTCCCTCTCGGCGCTAGGACGGGGGATGGGGATAGAAAAACCGATGGAAAGTTCCTCGAGTCGGCGAAGAGACTGAAGACGTGCTGCTAATAACCTCGGGTTAAAGTAACTAGAAGCCCGGATGTTCCTGAGCACGAGTGTGACAAGGGAGACAGCAGAGGAGAGTAACCGTAATCTTTTTGGGAGACCGACGCCGAAAAGAACAAGACGACGTAGATTTGGGGCTAGAAAAGCCTTAGGAAGTATGAGAGTTGTGATTTTACTATCAACCGTCACCGAGAGAGAAAGGTGTTCCAGCATTGGGAAGGGACCGTCCGTAACCATAAGGGAGTTATGCAAAATCGAAGGCGGGAGACAGAGGTCGATGCTGCGTACCCGACCACGCAACCGGAGAGCGTGGTATACCCCCAACTCGTCTTGCTCCCTTATGGTCACATTTGTGTCCCGATAATTGACGAAGACCGGCAGAGGTGGTAAATGGTCTAGCGTGTTCACTATCGGGGTGCCATTCGCACATAGAATATGCAAACCCAGGTGGAATGCTGATCCGTATATGAGGTGACGCCATCTTTGACAAACACGAGAGAGCTTGGACCACCCAAGTCGGACATTCCAAGCATTATCTTCATCCAGTCGATAGTGATCAAATATGCTGAGGAGTATATCGTTGTTGAGTTGATTGAGAGTCGTATATAGTACGTCGTATCCCGGTCGCTCGGATGTTGGGGGCGGTGGAGCTAGGTCCTATGCAGAGGTTTCCGTGCGGTGCCAGAGTAACTAGACGCATTAAACATACCTGATTGCTTGTAGATCCTCGTGAAACGTAAATGTGTATGTCAATGCAGTGCGACGCAGGGCGACTCAGAACTGTCCAGTCATCGAACGTCCCCTCCGCTGAATGATCGGCCGACGGCGATGTTACAACGGGCAGCAAGCAGCTATGATTCAATCGGGAATGGGAGTCTGAGTCTTGGTGCACTAGTCCTGGCTCTTCACGGTGCCATAAGTTGTACTGGATACTATAATTTCTGACAAGCTGCTCTCCCTTCAAGTAATCCAGAACGATCTGGAGAATGTGGAGATATGTCAGAGAGAAAGCGAAAAGACTGGTAGCACAGACCTTTGAAGATCAATGAGCCATTCAGCGACCACACGTTGCCAAAAATCCTGAATTCATGTTCGGTAGTGAGAAACACACGGCCGGGCCTATCGAAGAGAACATAAACAGTGTCATTGTGTTCAAGTACTCCGCTTGGGTCTTGGAGTGGGCGGCGCTGAAACTTAGGTGTATACGCGCTCTGGTCTGCAGGGCAACGCAAATAGAAGTGAGGGTTTTGTTCGAGGGTGATACGCGCACGGTCCTTGTACCGAGCTAAAGTTCCAAAGAAGCTCTGGAAGGGATGGACTGGAACTGAGCTCCTCTGATGAATGGTTAAGACCATTGTCGAAGACAAGCCCTGAATAAATTGATGCTTACGGCTCACGGTGACGATTTCTTGGTGAGGGGTCAGTAGTGGAGACCGCAGGAGCACAAAGTTGATGGTCATCGTTAGTCCCCGTTTGTCCTCAGATTTCTGGGGAAGTATAGTTGAGTGAGGTGTGAGGAAACAGCCATACACGTCTCACTACATCCGACCAATCTCTCTCTACGCTATCTTTTCTTTGTGCTATTTCCATTCTTGAATGGACGGAGAGCCGGAGGTCTCTGCCGGAATGGGAGTCAGTGGAGGAGTCTTAAGTACTACTAGTGGTACGCTGGCTCACAAGCAGTGCTCTCTCTCACTCTCTGAGTGGTTGCTCAACGTACTCAACAGCCGAGTCGCTTCTTTGAATCGTGCGTTCGCTTCATCGGCCACTTTCGTGCCCGAATCAGCAGCGGAACGCAATGCTAGATCGCACACTCGAAGTATTCTACAAAACGTTTCAGAGGCGGGAAGACAAAGTGCTTTTGATACCTGTGACGGCGGTTACCTTCTCAGCTCAGCATATTGGTGGGCGTGCTTTGGAGGCGCAATTTGAGAGAGGAATTGGCACATAGATATCAATTCGAGGGCCTGATTTCGGTAAGCCCTGCCAAGTGTTCCATGCACGCTCGAGAAACACCGATCTATTGTCATGTGCTTCCAACGGAAGGGCAGTGTAATCGGCCATTGTGTTGTATAGTACCCTCAGGCTATAGCTGAGCTAGTGAATATATCGATCCACCAGAAGACAGGGGAGCTGTTGAAGTTTGCAAGCTCGAAGATGACACAGGCGGCGTCACGGTATTTGGATCCTAGCAAAGACTACCATACACGATCGACAAGCTATGACAGCTCCCGATCATAGTCCCCCATTTATATAAAACATAGCTAAACCAGTTGAAGAATCGAGGATCCTCCAGTCGCTTGCGACTCCTCAACAATCCTCAATGATTCCTCATTCGAACGGCTGGTTACTACGAGAGTCTCGACGGGCGGCTTCAACAAGTTTGTCATCCAGAGAACTACTGCACTTGCCAAGGCACTTGCTTCCCGTCCGCGGTTCACAGGTTCGTCACCCAACGTCGTGTCAGACATTTCCTCCTCGACACCGTCCCTACCTCCCCAGTTTAAGGGAACTCAAGGACTTGTCGTCTCCACGCGCACTAAGGAAAAAATCTCACCCTCAGGCCCGTTGCATTCTATCAAATGTCAAATGCCACGAACAAGCCATGATTCGGTTCGAGGCGTGGCGAAGCGAGAGAGTGTCATGGCGCCGGGTAGCATCGAAGACCTTCCGAGTCGGCACTACAGTACTTCACCACGACGGGGCTTACTGCCCAAGGAAGGAGTACGTCTATCTCTCACTACATTTCTCGTCAGATTTCACATCCAACGCACAGCGGGTCTCGTCCCTGCAATTGGAAGCCTCAGTGCCCACATCAAAGCGAGCCCATTACTCAGTGGCCTTCCAGAACTCGACTCTCCTCCATCACCCGCTCTTCTCGCCCCATCTTTCCCTCCATTCACGCCTTATGTCAAAACTTTTGACGTCGACCCCGAGAACCTCTGGCCCGGAATCACTCAGGACGATGCGCAACCCGGCCCAGCGTTAACGGATACGCGGCGCGAGCAGCGACTTCGATGTGCTATGCGCTCTCGAGGTGACGGCCCACGCGATCCGCTCTGTCCGGAACTATCTTCTGTCTCTCCACAACGAGCACGGCCAGCCCCGGCAGGGTTCCCGACATCGCTTTCCACGAGCGAACCGCAGAAGCGGCGCGTCGTTTCTCGGGCACGGATCGCACCGACTCGCTCGCGCGCATCTAGCACGTAGCACTGAACGTCCTCACCCTCCTGCGCGAACTGGAGGAGAGCGCATGCGACCCCTTATCAGACGACGCCTACGACGCGGGCAGCGGCCACAGCTTGCAGGGGCACGTCGCGTCGCCAACGGAGCTATCGGATGTGCCGACTGACGCGTCGTTCTCGGTCTCTGTCATGCAAGGGCGGACGGCGCAAGTTAATTCTAGTCTGGATGAGGAGGAGGACGAGTTCGACGTCGACGAGGAAAGCGGGCGGTTGCCGCGGGAGCGGAGCGGTGGGAAGAGCTGCTCGTGCTCGGCAGTGATCGGCTGTACAAGCAGGACATCGAGAAGCAGCGGGGCGTCATCGCGCGGTATCTTGAAATGGTCGATGAGGTGCTGTTTGGCGAGAGTAAGAGCGTCGAGGCTAGGTGTATGAGCAGGAACGCTCGGCGCGGAAAGAACACAGATCTGTTGGAATAGAGTGCTAGAATAGACCAATGAGAACATCCATGAAAAATTTGGGGTGATATCATGCATGCGATAGTGTTGTAGAAGGTGATCTCACCTTGGGGGGCCAGTGCGTGATCAAATTTGCATCGGGGGGTGAAGTCGGTTGTGCTCCCTAGGAGCCAAAAAAAAAAGGAAAAATCTCCATCGAACAGTATATCCATTCTTCTATTGGTATGTACAATATGGAGTGGCTACACTATGTTATTGAAGCTACAGAAAATAAAAAGTCGATTTTTGCATAGGTACGACCACACTAGTAATCCTGTCGGTGGTAAGAGAAGTCGGCGTTCGCTTTTACCATTTCTTCGGTCGTAACGCCAAATCCATGAGAACCACTTTTGATCTCAGTGCAACACCCTTCTTCTCTCCATGGACTTGGGGGAGAGGCGGTATCCCCGAATCGTATCGTCATAGCAGCATAGTCGCTCGCTTAGGGTAATTGAATCCCTCACGAACTACATCAGGGTCAACTGCTTTGTCGGCCTTGCATGATTCACGGTAACTCGAGCCATTGGCAACAGATCGACCTATAATTGACCTATAAATAGTGTCACGGCGCATACGTGACGACGTACAACTCGCGCAATCTCTCTGGCTAGTTATTCTGGCGAGTTTGAAGAGCCCGGATCAAGTGTGTGCATTAGTCGCACAAAGTCAGGCGTCCCAAGACCTGTCACCTACGGGGCCCAGCGTCAGCAAACGACGAAACTGAATAGACCCACAAGACTGGTGGGACGCACAGGGTCCCATCCGACGATAGCGGAGAATCCATCGGTATTGCAACCCGGGTTCGAGCCAGACACTATGTCATTGAAGCCGTTGAGGTCACCAGCGGCACCGTAAAGCCAGGGGTTCAGAAAGCCGAGCGGAGGCTTGCCTTGCGAAAGTCGGTAGTCATTGAGTAGGGAAATAATTCCCGCCACGATCTGTACTTTAGCGGTCAGCGTGATGCTCGAGGATGGACGGTGCAGAGAGGAGGGAGGAAGGAGAGGCGCACTGGCGACGAGGAGCTTGTTCCTTCCGCGAATATCTCCCCTCCTTTGTAGATAAACGGGATTGCTATCGCCTGCGCGGAAATATCTGGGATGCCGCGGCCAGAGGGGCTGCACAAGTTACAATGGAAGATGTCAGATTAGGTCACGGAAACGGACACACTTGTAGAGGCCAGAATACTGCTGGCCAAGGTTGTCGAGGAAGGTGGACATCGCCCGCTCCTGGTACTCTGGGCGCAGAAAGTATTCCGAGAAACCGCCACCGGAGAGGCTGGCTGCGACCTCTGGCATGAAGCTCGTCGTTCCGCCAACGGCAGTGACATAGGGACCTACGAAAACGTGGCCGTGTGGTAAGCCGGCTGTACCTGGGCTTGTGCACTGCCTGCGGGTAGATAATAAAGGCCACACGCACAGGTTGCGGGGAAGACAGGAGTGAATCGAGTGGTGCAGTCACCTTGACCGACACCGTCGTCGCCGGTTGCGAAGAGGACACTGACGCCACGCGCGCCGAGCTGCGCGAACAGGTAGCACACCTGTATCGCGTAGTCCATCGGGAAAACCTTCTCATTAGAGCCATACGACGTGGTGATCGTTTGCGGGACGTTCTGCTGGTTGAGGACGGCGTTCAACCAGGCAAGGAAAACATCGCCGTTCGGCGAAGCCTTTGTGCTGTAGAAAATGTGCCGGGTCGGGTATGTCATGCCCTCACTGACCTGAAGGTTGACGTTCGCTTCTCTTCCAGGGTTATTCGGGTCGTATCCGCCGCCGTTGGCTGATGCGACGACATAGGTCGCATCGATCCCGTCGGGGCGGTATTTGCGCATGTACGAGGTTAGGTCCGCTGGGCTCGGGTACTCGTTTTTATATCCCGTAACGCCGACCACGTTTCGGTCCATTGCACTAGGCACGTAGGCCAATGTACTATACAGCCAGCGCAGGAATGCCGGCGTTACGTAGGTAATACGGCGGCTCAACGACATCGTCACGGGATTTCCCGATGGCGACTTCCTCGACCTCACTGCTGCCAGGGTGGAGCGCTTGCGCGGTGTCTGTTCCTGCGTGAGTAGGGAGGAAAAGAATGTCGTAGGTGCCACAGTCTGCACGTGCCCATGCAGCACTACAGGAAGCGAGTACCCAAGTGTGCGCACAATCGTCTCGTTCGTCTTGGTGTGCGTATAGAGCTGGTATGACGCGCCAAGGAGGTCGTTGGCTTGGGAAACGGATACCTCGGTGACGGTCAGAAAACTGCCGCCATGTGTCACTGAGACCGAGGAGGAAGTTACGCGGTGGTGCTCGAGCCAAGAATGTACGAGTTGGACAGTATCTGGGTGCGGAGCGACAATATCAGCGACTTGCTCCTTAGACAAGTGCATACCATATCTATACCGGAGAAGCAGTACATGTGAGAATATGCGTAGCGAAGGCATAGTGGAGGAGACGTGCCTTGGATGTCGAGGATCGCTGACCTCATTGAGCGCGTCGACCAGGGCATTCTCGTGGTAGGGTTTGAGCGCGATGTAGAGATTGATCATGGTGTCAGCTGTCGGGAGGCCTGAGCACTCCCAATTCTCTGGGATATTTTTCCAGGAGTGTTTCGAGCGCATGTGGTCCCAAGGTGATGTCGCGATGCCACCAAGAACAGCGGATAGAAGGAAGAGTAGAGGGGTCCAACAGTAGCGCATGGTTACAGGAGGGTCACCGAGACGATGTCTACGGCACAACGAGTACTTAGGTTCAGAGAAGGCAGGAAGGCCAGTGACTCAGACAGTGAGCGGTTGGATCTCAGGACTGGGAGACGTGGGTACAAGTGGAAAGCACAACGACGGGTCCCTTTTAGTGCAACTGCTCTGCAACGAACCTTGGCGGAATCAACCAATATGTTTTCATTCCGCGGACGCAAAGACGGTGAGCCCCGAGAACGAGTTAAGGTACTTTTCGCACGGTCTCACGGTCCGGCCCCAAAGTTCAGTCTCCGCCTAAACAGACCGCTGTCTGGACCACGAGTGAGATCCTATCCCGATCGAGAAGCCTGTCCATCACGGCGGTGCACTTTTGCTCTTGGGAACTCAAGTGTTGACGCGTTGACGGCGTAGATTGGCCGTGTCATCCCTATATTCAGGTGCGTTTGTGTATCGCATAGACGTTATCGTCTCGGTCTATCGGTTGCAGAGGTTGAGACCGACGCTAATGAAATCGTCTCGCAATCTCTGCGGACCATTGGCCTTCGTCCAAGCCCAAGCCTAATGTCCCTTATACCATTCCGGTTCGCAATTCACCATCAAACTCTTGTTAATGGTCGTGGAATAGTACGGATGCAACCCGACGGGAACAACGACATCGCTCACACGTCGCCAGGAAGTTTTAGATATCTCACGGGAACATAACATCCTGATCCTCGCTCGAAGGTGTCGCTTACTTGCGTCCGCATTTCCTGGTCAAAGGAGGACTTCTATTCCTAGACGATCCTTACTACTTTATGTACTTCGGCACGCGGCCGCCGTCGTACTTCACGCTCGAGGCTCAAACCGGGGATCGCGGCGTCCGGTGCGTGCCGCGCTTCGACGGCTTCAGCAAGATCATGTTGGCATCCGCTGGTCGACGCGATGGACAGACACGTAAGCACGCGTAATCAGTTGAGAACCACCAAAGGTGGACTCAGCTTCAAGTTTCCCCCAGACAGCCACGGCGAACCTGCAAGTGTTTTCCTTCGCCCAGGCCGTCGTCGTTACCCTCCTGCGCGCGTCGGGGCCGCGACGGCTTCCTCGCGCACGTGCGCGAAGTCGCAGGCTTCTATCGCGCGAAGCGGGACATGTCCGAGGCGGCCATCGGCACCTCCATGGACCCGCGGCATGGAACACCCCAGAGGTCGGGATGTTTTTCTGGTACTGTAAAACCTTACCACTGTAAAAATTTTCCTCTACCGTCTCGCTGACGGCTCATCCCACGTTCCCGCTCAGTGCGTCCCTCGCAGACGTGAACTTGGATTGTTTCCGAGCCTATAATTACTCCGCCGGATGCCGCATGGTCTGATCTGCCACTACTACTCGCGCCCGCCGTCGGTAGCCCCAGGGTCTGCCCCACAAGCCCGGTTAGAGAGAAAAAGAACTCGGCAGAGTAATTGGATCAGAAATGGATCCACATCGCCCAATGCTGTATGATGGGTGAATCTGGAAATGGTTACTGGGTCGCGCACCTCGAAACTGTATTTTTGCTGATGCTCAGAGAGCGAATATACTACGAGAACAAAAAGATTATCATCGCCACAATAGACACTGAGCTCCTATAATTAGAAGTGCCACCATGATACAACCGTTTCGTTCCATGAGGACAGGCCGGGCGGGACATGAGGTAAGTCTTAGATCCCGAAAGTCTTTAGGTGTTGCAGAGCTCGAAGCGCAGCCTCACTCTTCGCCATGGCCATAGATGGGCCGCTCCCATGGCCAATCTCAACGTCCCGGACTATGATGATTTAGCATACAGGGTTGGTGACATGGCTGAAACACTTACCCTTCAACCACTACCAACCTGAGCCACGTCACAGCGGTTCAGAAATAGTCGTGCACCGCAGCATCTACTTTCAATCTTTACAAAGAATTCATAGTTCCCCCAGTAGACAATATGGCCCACAGTGAGGGGCCAGTGGCTACTGTGATGACGTACTAGTAGTTGGCCCCCTACGCCACCAGAACAAGGAAGACGGTGCAAGCCATGTCTCTGGAATGCCTATACTGCCCGCAGGACATTCAAGTCGCTCGCTGCAGGGTCGAGAGTGCAGAGAGAGGGGAAAGCCTATGAT
The DNA here is from genome assembly GCA_024734325.1 of Lactarius hatsudake. Lineage (NCBI taxonomy): Eukaryota > Fungi > Basidiomycota > Agaricomycetes > Russulales > Russulaceae > Lactarius > Lactarius hatsudake. The sequence continues at coordinate 222,628 of JANSJP010000070.1, forward strand.
GTATCTGGGGAATCGACCAATTCCAGCACTGGTATCAGATAGAACAGACACACTCTGATGTCGTGTTGCCGGAGATGGACTTCCGAATCAAGGTCTTACTGTAAAGAGGAAGGGCTACACAAGACCGCTCAGGGGTGGAAGACATGTCTCTGATTTGAAATACCTCTGGTAGCAAGTACGAGGATGCTCCAAATCTTTGGAACAGTACGGAGGTCCGCTGGGTCAGAAGGTGTCTGAAGGCCCGGTAGAGTACGAACGAGTAATACCCAGGGTCCCAGACAGCGGCGCTCTCAGTAAGTGAGGGTAGTACTGTAGTAATCTCCACATCAAAGTCCACGTCTGACCAGATCTAAGATCGAAGCCTCTGGGCATAGGGTTCGACACACAGAATATATCTCTCAGATGGGCGACGATGGGGAACTGGCCCAGTGATCCAGTTCTAGAACACCGTCCTTTCCCCGATGGGACCGTGTCCGACGCCAAGCACACGTGGGCCAAACACGTCCCGGATCCGGGCCGCCGCGGTACCCCCCAGCGAAGCGGCCGAAAGCCGCGATTGCTCGTCTTTCTTTTACGAGGACCTCGCACAGCGCTGGCATGTCCTGCAACCGAGGCCTTGATTGAGGCCCAATGATGCCATCATATACTCGCTTCGCGCGGCCCACCAACGCAGCGACCTCGCTAACCTCGTCCTTGGCAGCAGCGGCAGCGGAGCGTTGAGGGAAACGGCGCCGTTCATGACGGACACCATCTCGCATTGCATCTTTTCAGTTTTACGGACCGGTGTTCACGATGGAGGAGCCGTATCGGCTATAAGGAGAGAGAAAGAAGGGAATTCTGAGTCGGTGCGAGCAAAGCGGAGGAGAAAAGGCGTTTGGCACGCGTTCACGCGCTTGTCCCGCATAATGAAGGCGCCCAGTGGCTCTTTGCCGAGAACGGTTTGTGCGCGTGACGCCCGGGTCGTTGTGCAGTGGGATTAGTGTGGTGTGTGGTAACTCAGTTGTGTGGTGTTACGCACACGGTAATCATCCGGGCCCCGTCCGTAGTCGATGAACGGCTCGAATCAGCGGGAGTCCAGCGAGACCTACGGGTCACCTACACAGGCAGCGACGTATCGCCTATCAGGGGTATCAACTTGTATGTATACCTCCGAAAGCGTGGAATGGACTTCGAGTTGGTTGCACGATGTCCACAACGCACTCAAGTCCGAGACTTCAAAGCACTACGACGAGATGATTATTGAGGCAGCCGCCTTACTATCTTAAGCGCAACTGAATAGAAACCCAGTGGAATCATGAAGATATGATGAAATGTTCCTTGGTTGAGGTTGAGGCCCATGAGGGTTTACATGTCCGAGGCGAAGTTGCGACTTCCAGCTGCAACGAACCTATGATGCGGCGGCGAGTGAGAGCTTGTGACTGCTAATGAATCCTCACATAGGAATGAATCCGAATGATTGCCCAGTGCTTGTGAGATGCGTGGTAACTACGCAAAATCTATGCTCCAAGTCAGCGAGGGGGCCCTATAGAGTGTATGAATCCGAGATCCGACCACTCTGAGGGTAGTCTGCCAGTGGTGGTGGAGTGGAGAGGAGTGACGCGCGACGTCATACACGCGGACCGGCACTGTACGATACGATCGGTCTAGCCCGGTTTGTCGGATGTGCCCATCTGGGCTGAGTCCCAACATCTGTTCCAGTTTCTTCTCTGGTCCGTTCTCAAGGCTCTCGGCGTCTCTGCGCTTTTTAACACAACCCACGGAATGATATCGTGTTTTTTTTGGCTGATGTCGCCAAGGTTCCGAGTCGTCGCAGAGCCTTCGCCCTGTTGCACTCCCGTCACACTGGACTACGCCATTCTTAATTATTCTGTCAAGGATCGCCTCATTGACCGGTACCAAAAACGGCCCAATCTCCAATCTAGTACCATTCGAGTTCTCTTTTTTGGGGGGATCCATTTATATATCGAGATCTGTTACCATGCTGAGACACCATAAGGTCTCCCAGTCCCGAGATCCCACCGCTCACTGACCCTCCTGCCTTCTCTGAACCTCACAACTCGTTGTGCAATACTGTCTCGGAGACCTCCTGTAACCATGCACTACCGTTGCATCACTGTACTCTTCCTTCTCTCCGCTGTTCCTCTTGACGGTCTTGCGACATCACGCTGGGAGCATATGCGCTCGAAACACTCTTGGAAAACTATCCCGGAGAATTGGGTCTCCCTGGGTGTCCCGCCAGCCGACACCATGATCGATCTCTACATCGCGCTCAAGCCCTACCGCGAGAATGCCCTGGTAGACGCACTCAATGAGGTCAGCGATCCTGGGCATATAAGGCACGTCTCCTCCACAATGCCTTCGTTACGCATGTTCTCACGTGTGCTGCTTCTCCGGTACAGATATGGCGCGTACTTGTCTAGGGAGCAAGTCGCTGATATTGTCGCTCCCCACCCATATACTATCCAACTCGTCCATTCCTGGCTCGAGCACCACCGTGTACTTTCCTCCTCAATCTCAGTGACACATGGCGGCAGTTTTCTGACCGTCACCGGTGCGTCCGTTCTCAAGCGAACGACCTGCTCGGGGCGTCATACCAGCTCTACACGCACACCAAGACGAATGAGACGATTATCCGTACACTTGGGTACTCGCTTCCTGTAGTGCTGCATGGGCATGTGCAGACTGTGGCACCTACGACGTTATTTTCCTCCCCACTCACGCAGTGGCAGACACCGCACAAGCGCTCCAGCGTGGGAGCAGTGGGGCTGGGTAAGTCGCCGCCGGCAGAGCCCGTGAAGATACCGCCAAACCGCCGTATTACCACCGTAACGCCGGTATTCCTGCGCTGGCTGTATAGCACATTTGCCTACGTGCCCAGTGCTACGGACAGAAACGTGGTCGGGGTTACGGGATTTGCAGAGCAGTACCCGAACCCAGCGGACCTTACTTCGTTTATGCGCAAATACCGCTCCGACGGGATCGATGCTACCTATGTCGTTGAATTGTACAACGGCGCCGGATACGACCCGAATAACCCTGGGATGGAAGCGAACGTCGACCTTCAGCTCAGCGAGGGAATGTCATACCCAACCCCGCACATTTTCTACAGCATACAAGCTTCGGAGAACGGCGATGTTTTCCTCGCCTGGTTGGACGCCCTCCTCAGTCAGCCAAGCGTCCCGCAGACGATCACCACGTCTTATGGCGATTATGAGAAGCTACATCCGATGGAATATGCGACCCAGATATGCGACCTCTTCGCACAGCTCGGTGCGCGTGGTGCAAGTGTCCTCTTCTCAAGCGGCGACCACGGTGTCGGCGAAGGCGACTGCAAGACCGACGACGGCGCCGTCCGGTTCACTCCTTCCTTCCCCGCAACCTGTGCGTGTGGCGTTTTTGCTCTGCCAGTACACAAGCGCGGGTGAAGGCTGCTCACCACATGGTCACACATTTGTAGGTCCCTACGTCACTGCCGTTGGCGGAACAACGAGCTTCATGCCAGAGGTCGCAGCCAGCCTTTCCGGGGGCGGTTTCTCGGAATACTTTATGCGCCCGTTGTACCAGCGGCAGGCGGTGCCGACCTTCTTCAATGGCCTGGGCCGGCAGTATTCTGGCCTCTATAAGTGCGTCCGCTTCCGCGACCTGATCTGACCTATTCTCGCGTTATAACTTGTGCAGCCCTTCTGGCCGTGGCATCCCAGATATTGCCGCCCAGGCGATGAGAATCCCGTTTTTCTACAGAGGACGGGAGATAATCGGGCGAGGAACAAGCTGCTCAACGCCAGTGCGTCTCTCCTTCCTCGCTCCTCTCTGCGCCGTCCATCCTCGAGCCTCACGCTGACCACCAAAGTACAGATCGTGGCGGGAATTATCTCCCTACTTAATGACCATCGACTTTCGCAAGGCATGCCCCCGCTCGGCTTTCTGAACCCCTGGCTTTATAACGACGGCCTCAACGGTTTCAATGACATCGTGTCTGGCTCGAACCCGGGCTGCAATACTAATGGATTCTCCGCCATTGCCGGATGGGACCCTGTGCGTCCGCCAGTCTTGTGTCTATTCAGTGTCATCGTTTGCTGACGCTGGGCCCCGTAGGTGACAGGTCTCGGGACACCTGACCTCGAGCAACTACTGCGCTGATGTACATACTTGATCTAGGTGCCTCAAACCCGCCAGACTAACTGGTTACAGAGTTATACGCCGTCACGTCGTAAGGACGTGAGGCTCCTAGGTGAGTTCGAAGGCGAAGGTGTTCCACTCCAAGAGGAAGGGGGTAAGAGGAAGTGGGAATGTGTCCTTCGAGTGCGCGCGTCTGGGCCAGACTTCCGGGATATTCACACTGAGTTAAGGGGGAAAAGTTGGCAATACAAGTGCTGAGTACACTCAGCAGGAAGTAAGAGATTATATACAAAAGATACCTGTAGCTAAAGCTAAGGTAAAAGGAGATAGAGGGTAACATAAAAGAGGAATGAAGCGTAAACAAAGGGTCGCGTGGCCGAGGTGATCGAGTGTCCGAAAGTGAACGATTTCGGGCTCAGCCCGAAGGCTAGCCTTACAACGTATGCATAGTACTATAAGCCTATTGATTAGCGGCCAATGGCGATAGTCCCATAGCGATCTGATTCGCCTGTTATGCGAAGGACTAGCTCGAGCGAGTCCTCAGGGTATTTACGCCATGTGCAAGATGTAAGGCCATCACAGCTGCCGTTGACCCTGATGTAGTTCGTGAAGGATTCAATTTGCCCTAACCAAGCGACTACTGCCATAACAATACGATTCTCGACGTACATGGAGAGAGAATGTGTGTCGCACTGGAGAAGCGGAGAGTATCGGACGCGTATTACAGTCAAAGCGTAGTGCTACATAGGACCAAGTGTCCTCAGGCGCACAAAAATGGATTCAAAAAAAAAAAAAAAAAGGTGTCGCACTGAGCTCATAATTGGCGCGTTTCAGTTATTATTGTCAGTTGTTCAGGCAATATTTGACGTTACGATCAAAGAAAGGGTCAAAATGGGCGCGTACGGACGAGTTACTATACTGTACTACTGTATACGAGGTGGGGGTAGGGAGCAAATGCAGTCCTGGTCCTTTGCCCGCCCCTTCTACCACACGGAGGCGGCGGGGAGCCTGACTGCTGTCGCGCTTCTGCCTGACGAAAATGTTGATACCGGTGGCAACGATGATAGAAATGGTGGCAGCGCCATAGAGGAGGGTGGAGCGGGAGAGAGGGGGCGCGTCCTCGGGAATTTTGGCCAATGGTAGGTGTCGTATTATTCGCCAAGGCTAACAGTACCCCCAGGGCACTGTCTGAATCCCTACATGGTGATAAAGACGAGCTCGAAGAACATGAGCTCGAGGCTCGAGGCTCGCGTGGGATCCAAGGTGGGATCTGTCCTGGGGTGTCGAGTTAATCGGTCCCAGTTGTGACCGAAATTATTATCAAATTCAGTTAATAGGAGTAGCGTGCTACTAGTGGTAGTACGCGGCCGACTCGCCGAGCGACGTATGATTGGACCTGCCAGACTTCCACTGAACCATCAGGGATAGAACATCAAACTTTAAGGCTAGAACGAGGTTCTAATATTGGTGAGAGACCAATGTCATGCTGGTGGCAAGAGCTAGAAAGTCGCAAAGAAAGTCGACTCGGAGTCGGGGATAGCCCCGGTGCTTGCCAAGTTTGCGATTGCTGGCCCGGCTAAAAGCCGCGGCTCCAAGTCCAAGCTAGGTCTCCAAAGTCGAGAATCGAGGATCTGATTACATTCCCGACCAATCAATTACCAGCAAGATCTTCAGGGACTCGGACTCGTGCAAGGGATATAGATTCCCTGGATTTGGGTCCCAAAGGGCATATGCAGGAAACTTGGCCAAGAGGTGGTGGCGAAAGATGTCGTGGTGAGCCATTGTGCTCAAGGTGGCGTGAGCATCAAGTAGATCTGGGGTGTAATGAATCAAAATCCTAATACAACAGAGCCCGGTGACGCAATGACAAAGATGCGAGTCATGCAGCAGTTCGGTTCAGTCCGGTCTTTCACGGTCTCTCTGAAGCGCGAACCAGAACCAGATACCGGATGGAGCACTACAGTGGGTAAAACGGCTTGCACCCAACCGTGAACACATTATTTTATACTTCCTTTCTTCCCTCAATAGTGATGTCGTTTCGGTTTGTCTCCAGTTTCCCCGAGATGGGTCTGAAGTTGATAGCATCTCCGGTGTGACTGTCATGATGACGATGACGTGGAGTTTGTATTCCGAGTCGTAGTTTCTGTACTACTAGTGATAGTACAAAGTGAATATTCTCCGGTTACCGATGGTGATTAGTTTTGAACTTTCTGTAGACTATATACTTACTGCTCCAATCAAGGATACATCAACTTATGAAGAAAGAAAAAACCGCTAGACAGCCATGGGACAAACGATTCGGGGATCGACGGGAAAGCGTGATCATATCGGATGCCCAACCGGACTCACTGTCAACATTGGCCAACAAGCAATTGACTATGACAAACTCACCCGAGAGCACCAGCACTCCCAATGAGACAGGTCCTAGTGAAGGCCTAGGTAGGGTGCGTCAGTCTAGCAGTATCTGTCGTGTTACGGGATCGTAACCGTACTATTACCGATCGCGGAGAAGATCGACGTTCTTCCTGCTTCGTTCTACGCTTCGTTCCTCTCGCAAGCCGCCAAGGCGCGCAAACCCAGTCCCAGTACGTCGCCTCCCTGCACTTCCCCCTAGCACCGTACCCGACGATGCACGCGCGCAGTCCGCGGGCTCTTCCCGCTCGAACAGACGCCCGGCGTGATCTCGCTCCTCGCGGGGAAGCCCAACGCCGCGCTGTTCCCGCTCACCGGCGTCCAGTTCACCGCTCCGCGCGTGGACGGCTCCGGCGCCGAGGAGATGGAGCTCAAAGTGGACTCCGAGCTGCTCGCGATGGGCCTGCAGTACGCGCCTACGAGCGGGATCCCGCCGATGGTCGAGTGGCTGACGGTGTTCCAAGAGCTGGAGCATGGGCGGAGGCGGCTCGAGGAAGGGTGGAGGATCAGCGTCACTGCGGGATCGCAGGACGCGATTTACAAGGCGAGCTTGTTATCCGAAGGCGCTGGCCCGTCTGGTTGACTCGTATCGGCGTGTCCAGGCTGTACATGCACTCGTGAACCCAGGAGATCCTGTCTTGATCGAGAAGCCTGTCTATGCGTACGCCTCGGCGGTACTCTTTGGGACCTCGGGCGTTAACGACGTAGATCAGGGGCGTTATTCCTATGTTCGAGACGTTACACTGCGATATGATAGGTGCGTTTGGGTGTCACCGTGACCTCGACGCTATCATCTCGGATGATGTCTATCGGTTGCAGAGGTTGAGACCGATGCCGACGGGATCGTCTCGCAATCTCTTCGAAACATTTTGGACAGCTGGCCGTCGTCCAAGCCCAAGCCTAAAGTCCTTTATACCATTCCAGTGCGCATTTTACCATCGAAGAGATAACAATCACATGTTGATTTGTGGAACAGTACGGATGCAACCCGACGGGAGCAACGGCGTCGCTCGCGCGCCGCCAGGAGGTTCTAGACATCTCACGGAAACATAACATCCTGATCCTCGAAGGTGCTTACACGCGTCCACGTTTTCGGTCACAAAACGACTTCTATCTCTAGACGACCCGTACTACTTCATGTACTTCGGCACGCAGCCGCGGATCCCGTCGTACTTCACGCTTGAGGCCCGAAACGGGGACGGCAGCGTCGGGCGCGTGCTGCGGTTCGACAGCTTTAGCAAGATCATCTCCGCCGGGATCCGCATCGGGTTCGTGACGGGGCCCACGCCGCTGCTCGACGCGATGGACAAACACGTAAGGCACACACAACCTTCGGGAGCTACCAATGTGAACTGAGCTTCCCCAGACGGCCACGGCAAACCTGCAGGCGTCTTCCTTCGCCCAGGCCGTCGTCGTCACCCTCCTGCGCGCGTGGGGCCGCGACGGCTTCCTCGCGCACGTGCGCAAAGTTGCGGATTTCTATCGCGCGAAGCGGGACGTGTTTGAAGCGGCCATGCAGCGGCACCTCCACGGGCTCGCGGAATGGAACACCCCAGAGGCCGGAATGTTCTTCTGGTAAAACTTTAAAAAAAAAAAAATACTGTCTACGTCGCTTTGCTGATGGCGAACGGCACCTTCAGGTTCAAGCTCCTGCTCGGCGAAGGCGGAGATTCGGGGAGCATCATCCAGACCAAGGCTTTCGGCGGCGGCGTCCTCGCGCTGCCTGGCACCGTGTTTTTTCCAAACGGAGAGCGTACGGCTTATGTGCGTGCATCGTTTAGTCTTTTGGAGGAGGAACAGGTAGACGAGGCGCTGCGGCGGCTGCGGGTGGTTCTGCTGAGCGAGAAGGGGCTATCCGAGGGTATCTCGTCGTAAGGGTGAGTCGTGTGCTGGGAAGAAGTACGTGAAAATGATAGATACACTGTCAAATTAGCGAGACAAGTGGAATGCTCGGTCGACTCTGTGAATTGGAAGAGGAAATGGGGCTGCCGGGGTAGCTCAGCTGGGAGAGCAACAGACTGAAGTGCACATGGCATTCTGGAGGTCCCGTGTTCAATCCACGGTCCTGGCATTTTTGCTACCCAACTTGAAGCGTCTTCGCTTATGTTTTCGACAAATCTTTGACCGTCACTAAAAGCACTTTCGCGGTCCATTGGAGAAGGATGTGCGTATTAACGATAATCAGTACAACGAGAAGGTCATGTGGGAACGTAGAACATGTTTTTTGAATGCATATGCAAGCCCCAACTCCCTCGCATCCGCATAATCACGCATACGCATTCTACTCCCGAGGACCACCACGGCCAACGCCAGCAAATTGCGGGCGAAATTCGCCTGGTGCGCCATCCTTCTTTCCACCGTCGTCACGCCGGCGGTAATCATCGCGATCACCACGAGGAGGACGGTATGCACCTTCACCACCACCACCGGGGCGCGCCTGTGCAGGACGGGCGCGAACGGGCTTGCGATGTGTCTCGGGGACGACTTCTGCGGGAAGGTGGAGCCACTCGCGGAGGTACTCAACGCCCTCTGGGGTGAGTGTGTAGTAGTACCACTGCCATGAAAACTGGGTCTTGACGTATCCGCGGGAGGTGAGCGACTGGAGCGCCTTGATGACCTCGAGATTAGGAACTTCGAGTTCCTCGTGCTTGGAAGCATTGAAGTCCTTCTTTGCTACGAGGACACCCTCTGTATATGTGAGTGACTATGAGCGATGGAAGTGAGCAGGTAGGGGAGGTAGCGCACCCTTGAAGAGATTTTGGTAGATAACGCGTTTGTTCTCCTTAGAAATGATCATGCTGGGAAATTGAGAATTGGTGGGGAGGGAGCCTGAAAAGGTCGTCAGGATATAGGATTGGACTGGAGTCACCATTGCACTGTGTCCAGCTCTGGTCAACAACCATCCGAACAGAGATTTGCGCATCCAGCCCTTTTCCCCCTACCCGGTCCTCCCCAACGCTACAGAAACGACTAATCGGGAGGGCAGAGTCATGCTCACCTTGTGCAGTAGCGTCTAACGACTTGCACGATATCGCTTCGTGGTCGGTCGACTATTCGATTGGGTTGGTCGTGGCTCTGGCGGAGTTTTGAATTGGAATACCAAAAAAGGAAATGACCGCCCGGTCGCGAGCCGAGCCGACGGGCGGCCATTTCACAGTCACGTTCGGGGGTCAATCGACTGTTGCTGCCTCTTGCCCTTGCTTTCTACCACGATGAACCGCTCTGTTCCCTCTTCAAACGGCTCGAGTTCTCCAAAGCCCGCGAGATCTCGTCTACCTGTTTCGAGCGCGAGCCCGCGCTTCGCAAACTCTCAGCTGCTCAGTGCTCGCGTCACTGACCCTCCTCCACTGGTGACTGCTTCGCCTTCCACCCTTCGAGTACCGAAATCTCCCTCAGGTCGGCTTCGCACCATATCTTCCAACGCAAAGCCCTCGGGTTCCTCGTCCGCGCAACCACCTCCGTCTGACCGAACACGAACCAAGTCTACCACAAAGGCACCTCCCCGTTCTCGGCCAACCGAACAAGAGCCGGTTACTCCCTCAAAAGCACCTGCTCTGAGTTTGAAGGAAGCCATTGCACTCAAACGCGCAGAGGCGAAGAAAGCGCTCGCTGCTCAGAAATCTACTGCTATGCACGTTAGTTCGGCGGGTATCGAGGATGCTTCGCCATCCACCTGGGGGGCTGCTACGGCAGACGATGACGACCTTGGTCGGCTCTCCGTACGTGAAACCATAGAGCGCGCGCGTAGTTCAGGTGTGTGCTCCATTGGTCATCGTCATTCATTTCGCTTACCCTCTAAGACCGGAAGGTTCGCTCAACATCGCATCACGCGACCTCCCTTGTCTCCCCTCAGTTTTATTCGAGATACATCTCTCTGTAACACCTGAAAAGCTTTCTAGCGTGCCAGAGGAACCTCCTTTGCCAGAAAAACCATCCAGGAGGGCTACTTCAAACTCGACGACCTGGTACGACCAACAAGATCTGACGTTCCTACGTGCACGGAATAACCAGATCGTTGAAATACAGCATGAGATCTCTCTGTTTGGCTCTCTCAAAACCATTGACGTACGTGTGTCCGATTTTCTTCGCAACAAGTTGGCTGAAACTTACCCCATAGCTCCAACATAACCGTCTTGTGTCACTCCCGGAGAGCTTTGCAGACCTAACCTCCCTCGTCAACCTTGATCTTTCGCACAACGCACTGACCTCCCTCCCAACACTTTTCTTTGCTCTTCCTTCGCTCTCCGTACTCGACATTTCCCACAATTCCCTTACTACCCTACCTTTCAACATGCCCTTTGATCCCACAAAGAAGATACCGGCGCCAAGCAGACGCTCAAGCGATTTTTACTCGGCTCCGGAGATTGTGAGAGCAACACGTCCGCTCCCGCACCTCACCTCTCTGGACGCGTCGCACAACAAGATCGTGGCCTCAGCGATTCACAGCCATGGGATTCCACAGGGCTTGAAGTCATTTAACCTCACATACAACCCCCTTGCCGACGTTGCGGAACTTCTCACCTCGTTAAGCGCTGTCACTCAGCTCGTCGAGTTACGCATGTCTAAGTGCGACATTGATGACACATCCTTCCCTACATCTCTCCTTTCTTCTCCTGCAAACGCCCGGCCCTTCCCCAAACTGGCCGTCCTTGACCTAGAAGAAACGCGCGTCACGAGAGAATCTGTTTCCGCCGCGTTCTCTGCCGTGGCTCAGACCATCGACTTTGAAGCATCTATCAATGACCCTCGTACGGTACCCGCGGGTACCCTCGCAGTTACCGTCGGCAAGCGCATCGTCCGTGAGGCGTGGGAGATCGAGGCAGAACGCCACGCCCAGCGCCTTCTTGAGAAGCGAAGTGGTGCAAATCTCCGTGCTGCGTCTGCCGCATCTGCCGCAGCGCCACCCCCGCCGCCGCCGCCGCCGCCTCAGCCCGTCGCCAAGGAACAATGGGAGGTCGACGCAGAACAGGGTCTGCTCTCTGAGGGTGCGCAACGCCGTGCACGAGCGGAGGCCGCACAGCGCGCAGTTGATGATGTGGCCGTTGCCGCAAGCGCTACAGATGCTCCTCAGGCGTTAGATCGCTATTGGGACGCGCGCTCGTTCACGCTAACGCTCCCTCCTTCCACTGGCCGGTCCGTGCGGCCCGGAGCCAGTGCCAGTTCCAAGGACCCGCTCCCGCGTGCGACTCTTCCTCTCGCGCTGATCGCACCTCAGTCCTTCGCAGACACGCTACGCGTGCTCGACCTGCGCGGACGGCGCGCTGAGCCCGCGTTCGTCTTACTTGCGGGCGACAACTGCGGGCCATTATTGCCGCAACTGGAGACGCTCAACCTCGAGGGCTGCGCGCTGAGTAACGCCGTCCCCGGCGCGGACGCGGCCGAGGGCGGTACGCTGCGTGTACTCGCGCGGCTCTTCCCAAGCCTGCGCAACCTGGAGCTCGCGTACAACAATCTGACGGGCCCCGCGCTGGCGCGTGAGGTGCTCGAGGAGCTGCTGTTCGCCAGTAAGGCGGATGAAGGTGGCGTGCGGCGCGCGGGGCTGCGCCGTTTGTGCCTGTGTGGGAACAAGATTGGAGAGCTTGAGGGGCTGCGCGAGCTCGCGCAGGCGGTGTTCGGCGCTGAGGATGGGGACGGGAACGAGCGCCGCAAGAGATGGACGCTGGAGGAGCTGGACGTGCGGGAGAACTCGATCGCGGTGCTCGCAGGCGAGCTGGGGCTGCTGCCGCTCGACATTTTCCTCGTGGATGGCAATCTGTGAGCCTTTTGATTGTGAGCTTGAGCGATGTGCTGATTTGTCGAATAGGTTCCGTGTGCCTCCGCGGCGCGTGTGGGAGCGTGAGGGCACGAAGGGGTTGTTGACGTGGCTACGGGGCCGGCTGGGAAATTGAGCCCGTGTCTGGGTTTATGTATATTTCGCAGCTAGACGTTGAGGTTTGATTTCGTCAGTATCCTAATTACATCCCGAAGGACACTCGCGACATAGAGAGCAGATATCGACGTTTCAGAGTTTTGCAAAGCAGTGACAGCGCCCATACAGCTTCGGCTGAGCTACGCGGTTCCTCTGGGGGGTGCCATCATACCAACGTCTTTAAACCCAACTGCACATAAGAACTCTCTACGATAAGTATATATAAATGTCCTAGCGATGACCGGCATTGTACTACGTACTGTCCCGGAGTAAATATGGTTCCAAAAAAAGCTCCCGTGTGGTGCGCAATGCCTTCAACTCCAGAGGGAGAACTATACACACAACCGTGAAATCTATGGCCAATCGATTCAACTCTGCCTAGTAATCGGGAGTTTGCCCATTAATAGCTCCTTGTCCGGGTCGGTCCCAGGGAGAAAGTCTGTTGAACGAAACGGGAAGAGGCACACAAAGTACTGAGTAAGGAATCTGTGAGCGCGAGATCCACATTTGCGTCAAAACCACGCACCATGAGCGCCATGCCTGGCTGTTCAAAGCTTTCGCTCATCTTGACGCTCTGGTCCCGATGGAACATTCCGTTAAGCCTGATGCGCCAACGGGCCCGGGGGTGTTCGTCATCCGTAGGAAGTTCCTGGGGAGGAGCATTGGCCTCCCACTGAGCTTTCGCAGCCCAATCCGTACGGTGGTGAAACGAGTAGCGTTTTCTCAGAGTGAAGGGGTCGATATTGGCTGCATTTTCTCCGAATGCCATGACTTTGAGCAACCGCACGTCGATGGCGTTTGATACCGCGAGCAGGTCAAGCGCTTCACGAGTTTCGCTTGTCATGACAAGGTGGAGAGGGATGACATCACTAACTGGGTGCGAAACCTATGGTAATCAAGAATAAGCGAAAGTACCAACATAAAAAGGTCAGCGCATAGCCTACTGGTACAACGAGCTAAAAACATTATCGACGAAGGTCAGCTGAGATAGCCAAATTTAGTATTTGATACCTACCTTGCATGTGACCTCGACTTGGAGCTGATGAAACATGACGCCCTTCACAAGTATCACTGGGAATGTCTGTTGTGCCCAGGACGGATCCACGGAAAGACCAGGCAGATCCACGAATGGATCAGTCGGGGGGTTGGTTGGGATCAGAGGAGGCGGTGTTGTTACGGGATCTGGCGGTGGAATGTAATGGATTGGCTGCCTCAACCTGCGGGCGGAGCCTACTGTAAGAAAGTACTCATTGAAAAAGGAAGGGACACGAACACAAGATTGCGAGTGAGACGTCCGTGACGACAGAACGTAACTATTAGTTGAACTTTTGGTTTGTCATGATGGTCGCGGATCATATATTGTCCAAGGGAGGAATCAGAGCTGCCTGATGCTGTGGTAGTGCTTGAAGACGAGGATAGAACGGGCGGGGGTGAGATAACAAAGGGCCAACTAAATTGACCAACCGATATGCAAGATTCGTCGACCTGATTGGGCAAGATTACACGCTTCGTCTCGTAGGACGGAATGACGGGGTCGGATTCGAACACCTGAAACTGCAAATACTTGACTCAGTTCGGATCCCTGCAGTCAGGAAACCTACTCACCACCACTTCCATGATCCGCATATCGCTGAGACTATCAATACGCATTACAATACGACCTTTTAATTCGTCTCCAAAGTGCAAAAGAGGGGGGTCCAAGACGTTGGGAGCACGGCTCACGACGAAGACGGTGGCATAGTCTCTCCCACGAGACGTCAGAATGTATTCGTGTGAGGTGTCGAAGGATGATACGATGGCGTGTGCCTGGGAGGATGGGACCATGGGGGGCTGTGCGGTGGGTAGTTTCAGAATTGTCGATAGTAGCGAGAGATAAGGTATAAAAAAAGCACTGACATCAAGAAGGGGAGGCGAGTCGAAAAGACTAGAATATGCGCTGGCACGCGTCTGACTGGACGCGGCACTCATCAGCGACAGCGCGCGCATTTCGGAAGATATGCTGGTAGTGGTAGAAACGCTCGAGAGACGGCTAAGGTCGTCACGTTTGACGTCACGTTTAGGAGAAGGCCGTCTATTGTGCAAGAAGAGTTCTCGAGCCAAACGTTTCTTCGCCTCGTCCACGAGCGGCTGCGGCTGCAGTTGGAACGGTTGCGATTGAAGTTGAAACCGTCGTCGGGGTTGAGGTCGATGGAAGGCCATCTGAGTAGCAACGGGGGCGGGAGAACGCGTTTGGGCTTCTGTATGGATGGAAGGTGACACCAGAACAGGGCCGAAATGAGTTGTGGCACTTGGGGGGAAGCGATCCTGCCATTGTGAAATGCAAAAAGACCCACCCCAGCTGCTGAACTCTTCGGAAAACAACGCCACCATCGAGCCCCGCGTATTTGTTCTCGGGGTGTTGTTTTCCGAAGACAACGGATCTTTTGTGTGGTGCCCTTACTATGAAAATAATGGGAGGATTATGGATTCGGAAGGCGCTCACCATACGCAACCTGAGCGATCTCCGGCTCGGACCTTTGGAGGCAACCCACTAGTGCATCTGCTTGGAGGGTTTCTAGAGACTGCAGACATAAACAGAGTCAATAATAATGCCTACAAGTTATCCATGATCCAACTCACAGTCCCATCACCGATTCTCCGAAGTCGGTCCAAGTCGTCGTCGTGAACGAGGACCAAATCGCAATCAGGGGCCCGCTAATGCATCCACATTAGATATGGTCGCGTGGGAAACTCAAAGCGAAGTCGCCGTAACGTGAATTCGCGGTACTCACTCCGGCGATGTATTCTAATAATACGTGTAGAGGATCTCGGTACTTTCAAAGATAGGATGAAGGCCAGGCTAGGAACTCAGAAAGAGTAAAATTACCTTTGCAAAACTTGGCATTGATACCACTTCCAACTCTGGCTCACTGTCGGGCCCGCTTGGATCTGGAGCGTATCCCGCTGCTCCTCTGAGCCTCGGGAATAGCTTGAAGGCACGTGCCACGCGAAACCCTCGGACAAATATGCATTGGTCCTCAGGTAAGTCCTAATGGAACACGTCGAAGCTTTCAGTATTCGTTGGCCCTTGCAAACACCGCCACATACCTCACCGCTTGGGCCTTGGCTCAGCATCGCTCCTTGAATTTGCGTGCGCGAGACTTGCCAGTTGACGCTAGTAGTGTTGACATCGTCAGTGACCCGAACTCCAAAGGATACCTGTGCGGCCGCTTGACCCTCGTAGAATGCAATATTAGTCCAAGACCTTGTGCGATGACGCCCAGTGACTAGAACTATGTCCTCCATCTGTTCTATTCCCAGTCCGAGACGTCGCGTGAAAGCCAGCCAAGAGTAGATATGTCTAGTTATCCACTTTGCGAAATCACCCCGGGCGATAGTGTCCTCACGTTGAGCTGCCACCGGAAGGGATAATACGGCACCAGACTTCCTTGCGCATAAAAATGAGACGTCTGCAGCGCCTATTGGCCTGAAGAGATGTCAGTGATGGGAAAGTATAAAAAGTGTGACTGGATTACTCTCTGGCAAATACGTCCAATCCACCAGACGCCACGGTGACCCCATAGGAGCAGAAATCATTGGGACTCAGCACTCCACCGTCAATATGGTCCGCCACACTTGGCTGAAGTGGTTCATAATGTTCCGGTACCCCAAAACTTTGATGAGATGGATGGTCTGCGGGGAGTAGGGCATTGAATAGGCGGTGGAATTTGCCTTCGCGAATGAAACCGACGTCGCCAACCTCCACGGGAGAGTACAGTCTTCCGGGATTTGGTTCCCACAGGGCGTGGCCGAAGGCAGGATACTTGATTCCAAGTTGGTCGCGAAAGATATCATAGTGCGCCATTGAGAGACTGTCGGGAAAACTTGAGACCCATAGTAAATTGTCAACTCAAAACACTTACTACTATAAGGGGTTTATTGTAAGGCACGTTCGTACATAGCCCATCATTTGAGAACTACATGTTGGTTACGGATGCAGTGCCCCATTAAACCAAAGTTGCAAATGAGGTGAACAGAGGCCCGGGTCCTTGTTCCGGGACCACGCCTATGCTGCGCAAGTGCCGCCCAGCAATCCATCGTGGGAACTTGGATGTCCCATTTCGGCGCACCCTTTTCTAGATCATACCGATTAGCGATACATGCAGTACAGTACAGGCAGTGCTAATTGTGATGCAGTCATCTACTGACGGAAGAAATAAACAACTAACCAAACTAGAAACTGAGGTGATCGTAATCTATGGTAGTCGTGCACTTGTATCTTGAGTCGTCAGCGCTTCAGCGCGCACATGTGCACCGCATTGCGTACCTCTTCCGGCATATCGTAACCCACAGTACCTCACCTAATCATTAAGACTATCTAGCCACCAACTGCGTCCCGCCCACCGATATTTTTACAGTACAGGAAAGTCGCACCATCTAAGTCAGAAGCCACCCCACCCGACTACATGCCACCCGAACTCGAGGTAGAGGCAGGAACTCCTTTAATCACGACCACCACCGAGATTGCAACAAGGACAATGACCAGGCAGCAGAGGACCAAGGTAAGGTTTCAAGTGTCAAAGGCGAGATCTCGAGGATTGAAGGCACGGCAGATAGCTATAGGTGAGGATGTAAGGGTAGCCGATGCGGATCAGTCATTTGCCGCCGAAAAAGAGGGCGTCGATATCGAAGAGTGTAGTGTAGAAAATGAGATAGAATACATAGAGGGGGCTCAACTTGATTGTGAACTGTCAAATGCACAGGGAATACAGGAGCTCTGGATTCATGATATCCGACGATGAAGGAAGCGCGCGAGAGCATCGTGAGTAGACAAGCCTAGGAGCAATTCCAAATTTCTGTGAACAGTGTTAGTCTCAGTCCTTGGGGCAACGCTTGAGGTCACAAACCGTTGTTAGTGCGGCCAGGACGGGTCATTTCAGCGGAATGCTGTGTGCGCTCTTCCTCCATAAAA
Source organism: Lactarius hatsudake (assembly GCA_024734325.1). Lineage (NCBI taxonomy): Eukaryota > Fungi > Basidiomycota > Agaricomycetes > Russulales > Russulaceae > Lactarius > Lactarius hatsudake. The sequence goes on from JANSJP010000070.1 coordinate 240,018, forward strand.
TCACCCGTGTGCATAGGGGGTATGCTGAAGCATAGGTCCCGTCCGAAATACTGCACCCCGGGGTCATCATCATCACAGAACATCCATTTTCTGGAAGAACACCGGACATAGTTGCGCAACTTCTACCTTGTAACCCGATGCCGGGAGTGAAAGCGTATTCCCGAAAAGGGGTTATCACGCGAACAATATCCATTGAGAGAACCTTCCAAAGCACGGGCATTGAGGGGGCTACGTGGCGAACGTTTGCTTCAACTCGCTGGGGTTGAGTACAGATGCGGTAATACGCTTGAATATAATAAGTCTTTGAACTCACTGGCCATATCGACGCCAAGTAGAATAGTGCGTACACCGAGTGGGGCGATGGCGTTGTTGCCGGGCTGGTACACGGTGCATGAGGTCGTCGTTGCCTGGGTCGCGTGAAGGTCAGGAAATAGGAAGCCGAAGCAAGTGAGGTCGAGTGAGGTAACAAAGGAGGTATGGGAATCAGGAATTGATAGTACTGTAGCAGTGAATGTAGCAACACTTGAGACTAAGAGATCCGTCAAATGTGATGATGGAAACTTGAAGGAGACCCTACCGTGACAAATCAGCGGGTGAGGAAGCAAAGCGCCGTTTTCTAAGCGCCCATTGATTTTTTCGAGGTCCGACTTTATTCATGTGTCAGCGATACGCCGCCTCTCTTCACCCAGTTCCCTCAGGCTGTTGCCTGCGACTTCAAGTTCGAGTTGAACGTCGTCTTGATTGAATGTGACATCTATTTTCACGCCTCGTTTTAATTTTGACCTCTCTCTGTTTCGGCTTTATTTTTCACTTGAGCTGATCCTTAAGCCTACTTGGCAATGTTGGCATCTTCTGGGAGGTGCAAGGGGAGGTGCTTTTTATGTTCCCACTTTTGATGCACGTGAATACTCTTACGTATAACACAGGTTCGTAGTCTCCAGAACGTATGAGCGCCCTTGTGATATGTACCGCCCTCGAATATAAATGAACCCCAAAAAAAAAGGCGGTGTACGCTATGGCATGGGGTTCACATGGAAGGGTAAGAGAGGCGCCCCAGGAGAGGTTTAAGAGGGCGATGTCGTCTGAGACTCTCAGAGCCCCTCCATGCACTCTTCACTTTCGTCTTATTGGAGCTCGGAGTCTACGCGACTCGGAGCTTCTCTTGGTTCTTCCACCACTGGCGCAATGGCTCACTATGATGTCTTCCGCCACGGCCTTGCGATGATGTTTCCTGCCTATGGACACGCTCTCTGGGAGCCAGGTCCTGGGAATCTATATCCCGCCGCGGTGGCCGTTGGCGACGTCGGTTATATTCGCCAAGGCAAATTTCGCCGTCTCTTCAACGTTTTACTCCCTGCGGATCACCCGTCTCATCGCAACTTTGGTGTTCCAGAGTACCACGAACAGCTGACGCTCAACATGGAAAATCATATCGAAATTAGCAAGCTTAGTCCTCATAATTTTTGTTCAGCTGGCGTCACCTCAGGGACTGGATCGGATCCATGGGCCAATGGGTAACTAGAATTACCTGGTTTAAATGTACTGCCGCTCACATTGTCTCAGGCCGCAAGAGGAAGGGGAGGTCTCTTTTTCTTGCCCAAATCATCAAGGCGCAGTACTATGCCTTCCAATACAGGCTAAGGGGGAAGATACAGTAGCGAGTGCGGACTTCGGAAAGTGGATAATTAAGCATATCGACTGCTGGTTCGGTTGGGCCCGGAAGCTTGGACTGGGGATTGACCGAATGGAAGATATCGTTCTGGTCACTGGGACTCATTGCGCGAGGTCTTGGACTAATGTCGCTTTCCCCGGGTGGCAGGAAGATGCGCAGGCGTCATTCAGGGCTAAGGTAGATCACAACGGCGATACTATTACTCTCAACTGGCAATCCTCACATGAGCGCAATCGAGGGGTGGTATTGAATTATGGACCTGATGGCGAGGTATGGTGGTACGCAACTTGTGCTGGCCAATGAACGCTGAAATACCTTTCACGTGATCTCGTTCGCGCTATCATAGAACCTACCAGAGGATCAATGCATTTTCATACGAGGGTTTCGCGTCGCTCGTAAGCTCAAGATATTACCCCCGAGGCTTAAAGGGGCTGCAGGACCCAATTCAGACCCAGAGGGATACGATGAGGAGCCAGACGCGGAACTCATGTCGATACCCACTGTACAAGAGGTAAAGTCGCCATAATCTTGCGTTTTCTAGTCTTCATTTTGGATTTCAAAGTACCGGGATCCTCTTCACATCCTCCTAGAATACATCGCAGAAGTGAGTTCCGTGGACAAAAATTCTTTGCATGTTCGGTGCTAATATTATCCTTATAGGAAGCCTCTCCTAGTACTAACTGCGATATGGTCCTTGTTCATGATGATGACTTGGCACTGCTTCATTACAGTAGTGTAAGTCAGAGCTCCATACAATACACCATTTTCCTTATATCTTCTCTCAGTCACTATACGGTCTCCGACCAGATAAAGTGTTAAACCACGTCCGAAGCTTCAAGCCAACAGTTCACAACGCCAGGATTGGTGAGCTCTTTCAGTGTCACAAATTTTCTATTAATCACAGTGAATGCGCCCGTTCGAAAGATCTGTCGTCCGCTCGCAGCAACGCCAGCGCTGATACAGATTCCGCTTGGGTAGCTACACTCTCGGACATTTTTGAAACGCGATGTGAGTTTTACGTTTTTCTGAGGTTCTATCTTGGCTACATCGCTTCTGATAGCCCCGTTATCGACGTCTTCCGCACCTCAAAGTCTCCGTGACGAAACACCGTTACTCCATGGAGAACTTTCTCGGTGCTATGCAAATTATGATTGGTTCCGACATCCTGTGCCTCGAGCTTCCTGTCCAGAACCGTGAGACTACACCTTTGAATGCCCCCTCCCACGTTTATCGCTGAACGTGTCGTCTTCTAGGATTATTCTCGGCTCTGAAGGCTGCTCTCTTCCATTCCTATGCCCGTCCCTTGTTCCACCAACATACCCCACCAGTGGCCATACGGAGAGACCGCAGGTTCTCAGGCCCGTCGCACCTCAGCTGAGGACGGGACACGTTAATCGCTACACTCGGCCTGCCGTGTTTTCGCAGGCTCGCACTCCGGACTCAGCTCACCCGCCTTGCTTATCTGATAGCTTCGCCACTCTGAACCGTCCGGATATCTCGCAGCTTGTCCTGGCACCTCAATATTCTTATTGTGGCTTGGCGGCTCCGTCATACCGTAGAGTTCCGTTATCCCTCGTTCCCTCTCGCGCTTCAAGCTCAAAGTTCCATCCGCAAACGTATGTCGCTCTGTTTTTGTTGATTCTTTTTTTTTTTTTTTTTTTTTTTTTTTTTTGGGAAAGAAGGGTCTTTACCCGATCCCTCCCCGTGTCTTGATGCTGAGCATGTTGCCTTCTAGGAATATTTCCGGAGTCGTTGGCGCCATTTCCGAATATGTGTCAAATTATTCTACGTGCTCTGCCGGACAACCAGGCTCACCACAACTGCTCCTGCGTATACCTCAACACCAGTTCCGAGTCCCTGTTCCTCCAACATACTCCATCAGTGGCCATGGGAATGCGATTTCGAGTCCACGGGTTCTCGAATCCGTCGCACCTCGGTTGGGCATGGGACACATCAATTGCCCCAGTCGTCCTCCTTCACAAATGTATGCAGTCAGACTTACTGATTCCAACCTCTTACTGACCAAGAACGCTGTACGCTGCCAGTAATCCGCTCTCCTGGCCCTCATCTGCATCACCATTACCACTATCACTACTACGGACACCACGACTACCGTACAATGTGAACCAAGCCCACCGACTCCACGCCCTGGATGCTACACAGCCCTACCACACTCCGCGCACCGGGATCAAGAAAGCACTTTTGGTATGCTGACAATGAATAAAGTTAACTGCTGATCTTCATGACATCCAAAGATTGGGATCAACTACTCTACACACCCGGACCTCAAATTTAGGCTGAAGTCGAGTGCCCGTGACGCGCAAGAGATGGCGCATTTTCTACAACGTACCACCTTACCTTCTCGATACGATGCAGCGCTTGTTTTCTGATATCGCCTCCAGAACACTTTGGTTTCGAGGGAAATAACATACGAGTCCTTACGGATGAGCAACCCGAGAATCTACCAACCCAGGATAATATTGTGAGTTCTCCGTACAAACTGTCTCGGTTTTCACTTGATTTTACATCGTTCAGATTGCAGCTATGCATTCGTTGGTCGAAGGTGCTCAATCCGGAGACTCTCTATTCTTTTATTGTGGGTGCCCATATTCCCCCGCATACTTACACCCAGTCATCAAAAATAATCTAGTTTCCGGACACGCTACACAAATTAAGGACACGCATGGAGATGAGCCAGATGGGTTAGACGAGTGTTCGTGTACTCCTTCGTGAGGTGAAATAACGCACTAAAAGGCTAACAGGCATGTGCGCCATGGACTATATGGGCGATCCACAATCTTCATCAAGTCCAACTACACCTGGGATCATTGCCGACGAAGTAAGTCGCTGCAGACAACAGCTAGTAGTAGAAGCAGTAGTCTAATCATTGATCGATGTCGTTATTTAGGATGTGCACGACATAATGGTCAGGCCCCTTCCGAGTGGGTGTCGCCTGACTGCTGTCCTCGACGTGAGCTAGATCCTTTGCCGTACGAGGACATACTGACAAGACATTTGTAGTGCTGCCACTCTGGGACTCTTCTTGGTACGCCGTCCTGGAAAACCCTTTACTCTCTGACTTATACCTCATCTCAGATCTCCCCTTAAATGTCAGTGTGTTTTCCTTACAGATCACTCGCCTTGACGTGTTCTCCACAGTACGACTCGCGCGGTGTGCCTAAGCCGCGAAATATGAATGCAAATGTTCACCAGAGGTCAAGCGACGCAGATGTGGTCAGTGCTGTCTTATTATGGGAGAAACAAACTGCTGGAACGTCGCTCCAGGTCTGTTTGAGTGCCTGCAAGGACAACGAAAGAGCCTTCGAGGCGCACGAATGTCGCGGCCTGGGGAGAGTGAGTTTCATGCAGCCGGTTCACCACTTACATGAACATGACCTGCTTTCTGGTCGCTTTCATAGGCTCTCATGAATTACATGACTAGCTGGGGAGATCGCGGAACCTACCTCGACATTATGCGGAATATTTGGTATGTATTCTTCACTACGCTGCACACTTGTCACCGAAAGCCACATCACCAGTACGGGCACAAAAGATCTCAGACGACGGCTTCAGGTAGGTTAATTCCAAGAGGTGACGCCGCTCTTATTGATCCCAACCTTCGCTCGTAGTTTTCAAGCTCTCGCCCGATTGTACGCTTCTCGTCTGAAACATGCCTTGGAACTTTACTTACTTTCTTTTGTATCTTCTACGTGCTAGGATATCAACCAACAGTTTCATCGACTTCGACCCTGGATAATCGGCTAAACACACCCTACCTGCCATGGAAGCCTCGTGCTTCCTTTTCTCTAACCCACAGACTATTACTTCATATTGACTCGCGTTATTCTGCCCACTCTTCATCATCACAAACTGCTCATAGCCCTAACTCCCTCAGGCCGCGATTCATCAGAAATTCATGATACCCATGCTATTTACTGTACTCGTTGTACTACTGTACGCTTGTTGCACTCATTACGCGAAAATGTTCTGTAGCCTCAACAATACATCGTAGACTTTCTTCGTTGTTGCAGCTCTTAACGAGTCAACCACCTGAGTCACATTGGATTCGTGGTTGGTGGTCACGTTGGCCTCGTCGATGCGATAAACATCGATAGGTCCTCCTGGACCGGGACCCCATCAGCCGAGGTAGCTTGCGATCCCGAGCATGATTCGATTTGCCACAGCGGGACCTGCCGTCTCGTGCAACCAGCGAGGGGACGACGGTAAACATAAGTGTCACGACTCGATGGCATCATTGCGAGTTGTCCCGATACCATCTTCGCAAAAGCCGCTGCTGCGTTGCCATAGCGCATTCGTGGAGTCTGCTGTAGCGAGGGTGGAGAACCGAAGGACGTCGTCAGCATGACAGTTTTGCACTTGTGCTTGCAGCGACGCGGGGAGTACACAACTCATGGATCGTGCCGAGAATGGTATTGTTATTATCGGCGCTGATAAAGTCAGTACGACGAATTGAGTGCGTGTGCGCAATCTTCTGTAGCGTGTGCGAATAGCTGAAGCACATAGTCGGGGCGATGGCTTGCACTTGTGCATCTAGTGCCGTAGGGAGCACGTAGCTGACCATACCGGGGGTAGGGTCATTCATCTCGGCTCGCAAGAGTAGAATTAGTATGACGCACCGAGGAGGTCACTGACTCTCATCGAGTTGTCGTTGTACGAGTCATTGAGGGGAAGGAGAGCACATTGTGCTGTGTCAGTGGTAGCCAAGCCGTGTTCGACGAGTTTTAGTATCTCGGGATGGAACAAGCTCCGCAGCCTTTTCGAACAGGCGTGAACCGTATCTGCAATGGAGGAGCAGCAAACATGAGTAAATGCACGGGCGGAGGAGTGGTGGGGTGGGCATGCTTTGGATCGCCGGATCCGAGTCGCTCAAATCGAACGTAGAGGGAAGACAGGGAAGTGTGTCGGGAAAATTCGGGAATGGGTTCATAATGGTTTATAACGTTCACGCTTGCTAATATGACCTATGATGTTCTGTAATATTTTGGGTACATTATAAATAGACCTTTATAGGGGTTTACGGTTCGATTACGGTCACATTTGATTATGTAACATTTTTTAATATTATTATAAGGTCCTTACAATGATATCATAAGACGAATCGATTATAAGGTGCTACGGAATTTTGGGACATGGCCAAGAGTACCGATGCTAGAGACGACAAGGACATGAGAGCAAATAAACTAAATCGCGGGAGCGATGGTGAGAGTGTTGGACCGTGCTGACCGAGGCAGAGAGAAACGGAGGTGAAAATCAGGCCTAGCTAATAATGGGGATGACAATAAATCAAAGACAAGCAACGAGCAACGGTATTGCCTCGGTTTCATCCCGCTTCCCGACCTCGCTCCCGTGATGACTTTTCTAATTTGCGAAACCGGGTTCAAGAGCGTTCCTCTCAAGGCCTGAATAGGCCTGAATACGAAACTGAAGACTACACGCTGATAATTAGGGGAGTCAATGGTACTGATATACTGCAAAGTGAGACACAGAGTCGGTACCAATGCCGAAACGAGTAAGCAGGTAAGTAGCGGAAGGTAATGTAGAAGGAAGTCGGAGAGTATTTCAAGAGATGTGATTGATGAATGGACGGGGAACAACTTGAAGACAGGCGCACGGAAATGCGGACGAAGCTGGGAAGCCCGGAACAGCCCGAAACGGCATCTCAGACCTGGCTCGCGGCCCGTCACTTGACTATAATAGCTGCTCTTGGTTCCTATTTCACCACTGGTACAATGGCTCACCGTGACTATGATATCTTCCGCCACCACCTTGCGATCAAATATTCTACCTATGGATACGCCCTTTGGGATCCAGATCCTGGGAATCTATATCCCGCTGTGGAAGTTGGCGACGCTCGGCTACATTCGCGAAGGCTAATTTCACCGTCTCTTCAATGTTTTACTGCCCGCAGAAGATGAATCCCATGCAGGCTTCGGTGTTCCAGATAACTACGAACAACTTTCGCTCCACCTTACAAACCATATCAACATTGGCAAGCTTAGTCCCAATAAGTTTTGTTCGGCCAAAGTCATTTCGATGCCGGAATCGATGCATTTGTACCAAGGGTAACTGAGCTGCACGACCTTAAATGCACTGTCGCTCACATTTTCGAAGGCCAGATGAAATTCCCAAGGTCTCTTTTTCGTGCCCAATGAAAGAAGGGCGCTGTATTATGCCTTCCAATAGAGGCTACGAGGGAGAACACAGTAGTGGGTCGCAGATTTCGGCAAGTGGATAATCAAGCATATCGACTGCTGGTTCGCGTGGGCCCGAAACCTTGGACTAGAAATTGACCGGATGGAGGATATCATCCTGGTCACTGGGACTCATCGCACAAGATCTTGGACTAACGCCGCTTTCCCCGGCGGCCATGAATATGCACAGGCAACATTCGGAGCAAGGGTGGATCGCCGCGATGGTGTTGTCACCATCAACTGGCAATTCTCAGACGAAAGCAGTCGAGGGGTGGTGTTGAATCGTGGCCCCGATGGCGAGGTATGATGATACCCAGCTTGTGCTAGCAATCGAATCCTGAAATACCTTTCGCTGATCTCGTCCACGCTAGAACCTACCGGAGGATCAGTGTATCTTCATACGAGGGTTTCGCGTCACTCGCAAGCTCAGGGATACTACCGCCGAAGCTTAGGGGGGCAGCAGGACCCAATCCAGACCCCGAGGGATACAACGAGGAGCCAGACTTGGAGCTCATACCAATACCACTCGTATCTGAGGTAAAGCTGCGGCACTTTTTGGTCGTGACCTAGTCTTCATTTGTAGTTTCGAAGTACCGGGATCCTCTTCGCATACTACTAGAATACATCGCCGAGGTGAGTGCTATGGACATAAGTTCTCTGCGCGTTTGGTGCTACTATAATCATTAAAGGAGGCACCTCCTAACTGCGAGATGGTCCTCGTTCATGATGATGACTTGGCACGGCTTGACTTGGATGGGATATACGATAATGTCAGTCCAAGCTCCATACGATGCACTATTGTATAATTTGTATTTATGATTTCTTACGTTCAGTTAGAAGACAGTCTCACGTCAGACATGTTGTTAAGCCAGCATCCGAAGCCTCAAACCAACGGTTTACATTACTCAGATCGGTGAGCTCTTATCACTGCAACTTTTCTATTACCACTCATAACGGAGCCATCCACCATCTGTCGGACGGCCGCAAATGACGATAGTCTTGATACAGAATCCGCTTGGGTGGCTACACTCTCAAACGTTTTTGAAAAACAGCGCGAGTTTCACGTTTTTCTGGTGTTGCATCTTATCTACATCGCTGTTGATTATAGATCCGTTATCGACACCCGCATCTCAGAGTCTCCACGTCAGAACGCCGTCCTCTCAAAATGAACGTTATTGGAGCCATGTAAGCCTCGGGCCCAATTTTTTAGAACGCCCTGCCTCAGAGCCGTGAGACAACTACATTGCATGACCCTCTCCTTATCGTCATGGTGCTGAACGTATCGTCTTCAGGAATATTCACGGCTCCGGAGGCACCCTTCAGGGATACATGGAAGATGACTCTATGTCTACTCAACAACCTGGTTCTACTAAACAGCCTGAGCCTGAGCCTCTACACCCGCTAGCTCTGTCATACGGCGTGGAGCCATCATACGAACCGATTTCCTCTCATGTACCTGAGATGCCGCATCCGCGAGTGTACGTGGTCAGACTCCCTGATAGCAAACTCTCGCTGAACAAGGACGTCAGTCGTAGCATGCTCTCGCCCTCACCTGGAGCAGGCACCGTGACTGGCAACAGATCCGGCTCTACACCTGACAGTTCTCGAGCCCACTCGTACCGTGAAACCTACCCGCATCTTTGGCCGCGGGACCAGCAGTGACTCCCCCAATCCCGGCGAGACCCCAGTCGTCGTCCTCCGCGTGCAGGTCCTCTTCCTGCCAGGACCTGGAGGCCAAGGAAAGTAACGGAAAAAGCGATCCGTGCGTCCGCCTACCTAGTTATCTTTCGGGCATCGCTTTTCTGACTTTCCCCCTCTCCCCGCTCCTCCCACTTATGTAGCTATGTGGTGGTCTCTCTCATGGGAAAACAATCCAAAACACCGGTGTGCAAAGAAAACCTCAATCCCATCTATAAAGCGAAGGAGGCAACGTTCGACTTCCCACTTTATATGTCCCTTGTGAACAAGCTTAGGCACACTCGAGTTCGCTGTCTGGGACAAGGACCCTGATAGGAAAGGGACGACTTTTTGGGCAGTTACGCGTTGCCTATAGACCAGTGGGTTAACGGAACTGCGTTCGCCTTCAACGTTCCCGACAATCAGGTACGTCACTTTACTGCCGAAGATAAGAGTAGGGATTTTACCTCACCTCCAGGACTTTCCGGTTGTCCCTCAATTCTCATCCCGTGGGAGTATGCGCATTAAAGTTGGCTTTGTACCCCTCAACTCGACGAGTCAGCCCGATTTCGAGAGAATCTACAACGCTTTGAAGAGCGCTGTTCAAGTTCTGGCACCCTCAGTTATAGACAAGAACCACGTTGGCACAGTCACTAGTCGATATCATATGCGCAAAGGATCTTCCGAAGTGGCCTAACAGTGAGTTATTTGACTTCCAACGCCACATCGCCGCTGATCGGACGACCGCAAGTGACTGCGCACGGGTTTCGCTATGGACCCTTTCGTGCAAGTGTCAATTGGAGAACGGGCTCAATGTACGACAGTTATCTTGCACGAGCGAAACCCAGTCTGGGATGAGCGGTTGTACTTTCCGCGTCAGCAAACATGACCTATCGCAAGCCATACGGATTGCCGTTTTCGACAGAGATAAGATTACGCGCAACGACTACGTTGGTGGCGCAGAGATATCCATCGCCACTCTCGTTGAGAGGGCTGCAACGAAAGGCCGTCACGCCGAGCTTTCTCCTGACGAGTTGGCCAACTATCGACGACTTCGAGCTTCCTCTGAATCGTGACCAAACGATCAGGGCGGGTGAATGAGACTGTTCCAACTATCATCCTCCGGTGAGCGTCGTGGTACCGCGCTTGCAGGTGAATCAACGATTACTGATGCTCCTTGGCGTAGTGCTAGTTTCCAATGGGACGTCGCGATACGGAATTAGGTGGAGAATGACACGGACCGAACGCAAACCATCTCGTGCGGAGAGTCTATAAGTCTCCCAGTTTGAGGCCATCTATTAAGACGACTCACTCATCTCATTGCTGCTGTAGATAGTTATGCGAGTATAGGGTTGTCGACCCAAGGGGAAGTGTAGATAGAGTGATAGATAAGATAATGGGAAACACGGGAACGTCACGGTAGACGGAGGCAGACGGGAACGCAGACAGAGACGGAGTAGTTAGAGCATAAGTGGGTTGTTAACTGACATGAAATCAACCAGACTATATACGTGTGCTTAGTAATCGAATAAGTAATGTACCGTTCCGAGCCCAGCAAGGATGTAGTCCTTACACTGCCACGTCTACACGGGCAATTATCGGTCAACACATGAGGGGGGGACAATCATCTATAATGTGCGCCCTTCACTAGAGCAGACGCAAATTACAAAAAAAATAAATCGCATCAACTGGCGCAGCGCTCCGCCCACTGTAAAGAGTTGCGTAACACACTACTGTAATGTTTTGTATTACTCGTACTGTACAAATAGAAACTGTAAAGTCACTGAAGTGTAATAAGATGTAAGAGGTTAACTGAGTTTGAAGCTGAGTTGCGGTAAGGCGACCGACTTTCACCGGCGCGTGGGAGCTAACCCCGACCACCTATCAACCAACGGTATCAAACCGTATGGTAGGGCACGATTCGCGAGGTACAGTACAAGGATCGATAGATCCACGTCATCACACGCCTCTCCCTCGTCTCCCAGCTCGCCCTCTCGTTCTTATGTCTTTCTCGGTATTAGGAAAACTATTAACAATCGCATTCCGGAGGATAAGAAACGTCATCCACAAAGTTCGTCGCATTCACACCAAACCCTCTGCTCGCGAATGTTACCCACAGCAAGCACGTGTGAGCGCCCCCGTATCGGTTCGCGTCCGCCTGAATCCACGCGTCCCGCGCATTCAGGACTGTCCATTCCGTGTCAGTCTCCACGCATGAAAACACGGCCGAGTACGGCCCAAACGAGAAATCCTCACAAGTAGGGTTGCATGGCTGCAGGAGCAGCGCGTCGATGAATAGATGAAGCCACACCACGTTTCCCTCATTCGTCGTCGGGTCCGTGAGCGCATTCGTCGACCATCCCTTGATAATCACCAGAGCAGCATACACGTTGTGAAGTGTGTTCGCCCAAACCTCGCCCATATCTGCACAACGTGTTAGGCGAATCGGGGATACGAGGAAGGAATAGAGAGTGGAGGCATACCGTGAGCATCTGTCATACCCTTCAAACTCGAGTACCGAAGAGGATTAGTCACGCTGTTCGAGTGTTTATGTTAAGTGATCCGTACTCGCGATCACGCATTACGCGTACTCACTTAGAAGTTGAGTAGGCGTAGTTCCGTAGCCCAGTAGAGCCCTTGCCGACGTATTGACCAAACACGTAGTCGGCAGTTGTGCTCCCTTGTGACATCCAGCTGTCCACCAGAATTAGAAGACGTAAACATTGATCGGCTCGAAGACTTACTCGGCCATGGCGTCCGCATAACCCTCAGCGACCCCAGCAGCCTCGGAGGTCTGGTAGCAACGTGCAGTGCCACCACCGGTCATACGATTGGATGCACCATGCTGACATTCATGGATCACTAAATCGTTTTGGAGCGCGCTGTCCCGTCTTGGCTGAGCACTTGTCAGTTCCTGATGTAGTCAGAGATCGAATCCAAATGACACACAGAGAAGTTGACATATAGGTACAACTGCATTTTACCGGACTGACCACTGTTTTGTCTCAGATATGCCAACCGAACGACAAACTAGAAGGGACGAACGCACTCAGGTGGAGTAAAAAAAACGGCATCATTTATACCCGTATCGTCCTGCACGCTCACGAGAATGCGATCAAATCCCTGTCCGCCATTGTTAAAGTCATTGGTCTGAAAGTTGAATGTCGTCTCGGTGAAGCCATATTTGTAAGTGAAGTCATGGAAGGTATTGACGACGTAGAATGCATTCGTAGTGGCAGCCTGGACGTTGGTCCCGCTGGTCGGGTCCTGTGTGAGGTCCACATCATAGATAAAGTTAAGGACAGCAGAGGTCTCGACGGTGACGTTGATGAGCTGAGAGCCTTTGTATGCGATGGCGTTGTTGCCCCTTCCGGAGAGTCAGGGAACTGGAACCCTGATAATAATAAGGGTACCCACGCGGTGAGATTGGTCGTGGTCGAAAACTCTTCATGCCAGCCGTTGGGAGATGCGGTCATATCCTGTGGGTCGATGACGGTCTGAAATCCTTGGGTGGGGTCCTGCTCGTGGATTGGGAGAACGCGATACTGCATAACCAAAAAGAAAACCGCAAAAGGAAGAGGCCGTGAGATTTGGAAGGCTGCAGCTGTTTCGCCGAACTGACCGAGGCTTTCGAGACGAAGTCCGTCACAGAGAGTAAGGTGTTGTTATGTGCGTCTATAAAGGCCTCATACCACGTTCCCGCAGTATCATTTTGAATTTGGATAACACGGGACAGTGCAGCGTATCCATTCGGCTGCACAACGAACTCGAGTGTTGTGTTGTGCCCATTGTAGGTGCCTTTGAGCGCTTTCTCTGCGGTAGCAGTCGCATCGTCGACGGAGACAGAAGGATTGATGTCTGCGGAGCCAGCTTAAAAATAAATAAAAAATCAACTTTCTTGTTCTCGAAACCTCCGCGCGGACGTACATAGTTTAACGAAAGAGGAGCTAAATGAAGAGACCATCCCCTTACTGTTGAAAGCGATATTAGCAACCGCGTTGGCGATGGGGACCCCATTCTGCCACGGGCTTATGTTTATCGTCTGGTCTTAGAGAGCGGACGAATTGACGCACAATCTGCTGCGCTAAGAAGATATACTGTGCCACCTGCCCCCGCGCGATGGCACGGAGCAGAATATTGCCCTCAGAGATACCCAACTTAGACGCCAGGAAGGACAATGCGCTATTACTGAGATTGGGGGTATCACGAGGATATCGTCGATAAGATGGGAATGGGTCCACTCCATCGACACCAAATCGCTGTTCGGTATGTCAACAATCAGGGCTATCATCATACAAAGAGATAGAAACTCGCCTCGAAAATTGACTCGGGATGGAACGCCTCGAGCTTGAGGCTCCTGTCAACACTAAAGTAATGTGTACGATGAGTGTTAAGTTGAAATGTCGAGGGCCACGGAGTCGCGCTCGCGGTAGGTACAAAAAGAAAGGCAAACAGCGCGGGGAGGAGGAACTCAATGAATGAGACCATTAGTGTTGACTGGCACTTCAGCAAGGGACTAGAGGGTCGTCGACTCGGAGGCGAACGTGCGGCTGAAGACAGAAGTGGATCATGGCACACTTATAAACGGCGGCCTCAGTCCTAAGGTAGAATAGTCCGCAAACTCGCGGCTATTTCCCATCGGAGAACGAGCGAAGTAGGAAAGCAATTGCGGACCCACCATGGACCATTGTTGGCACGAATTTTTCCCGTCATGCAACACATGACTCTGCCGTGCTTCCTCAAGCTCTGAACCGTCGGGATGGCTAGAATGAGGCTCTGATTAGCAAGAGATCAGTACCGGTGAGCGCTAGAATCAAGTCGAGCGCTATCATAATGATTTGCTGACCCAGCCTGCAGACTTTGACTCGGAGTCTCTGTCGCTTCGGCGAATCCTCTTAAGGGATGGAAGAATGGTCTCACGGCGACTGGTTTCGCCGTGGGGGCCACATGGAGCCAGAGAAGCGCAGCTAACCTCCCGAAAGGGGATAGTGCTGCCAGGCGCACCTGTGGGAGCGTGCCAGCTGGCTATAAGGGCTGAGCGGGAAGCCCCTGTCCCCTCTCCACTCATGCGTTCCCCCCATGCAACCAATCAGAGTTTCTCGAGACTGGTAGGCGTCCTAAATGGTCTCGGAAAGATGGCGGTCGGTAGCGGTAGCGCTTTCGCAGGCTCGAAACCCCCTCCTTACCTCAGGCTCCCTCTGGGCATATTTTACTGGCCCTTAGTCCTCGGAGACGAGCGGCAGATGGATGCACCATGTGGGATAGATAGCCCGAGTGCCCTTCTCGCACAGAGACTGACTTGAACTTAGGCACTATTATGCCCCGTTGTGCGGCATCGGGCGAGTCCGTTCATTGTTGAGTTTTACTTATTACATAAGTAAGGACAGACGTGGTACGAAACTGTTTCTCACGCCCGTCCAGACCCACTGGCAGCTGCCAGCCGGTCACTGGCACAATGGTAACTGAACTGAAGAACTTACTGTACTAGTAACCTGGCAGGTTACTACAACGACTTCAATGAAGTCGTTGTCTCATTCTGTGCCCCTCGTCCGAGTCTCTCCCTACTGGATGCCTTTTGTATTACAAGCGTTCCTTCTTTCTGCAGCGCTCGTTCACCGTCTTCCCTCTAGTAATCAGTGAGAATTAAGCTCGCAGGGCATGTCTTAAACGATGGCACCTCCAGCACAACTTGCATTTCCAATTCAAGTTACTGCCCCAGTTCTCCTCTCCCTCTATCTGGTAGGTGTTGGTTGCTGCCCCTTATATGTGATCCATATGTAGCGGTAGCCGACGTTTTCCAGCAGACCGCACTTTCCCGAAGCCAACCAGCATCACATGCGTGACTCATCTGTCTTCCGCCAGTGACTTACAATCACAGCCAGAACGATGACCACGCGATCGCTGGCCCAGGTACACTCTTTCCTTACGCCAGCCGTCAGCTGCATGCGACTCCGATGACGACCATGACGACACAGCCACCAGTAAGTTCTCCGCCAACGCGAGTTGCAAGCCCCGTACGATCTCTACCTCGGCGACTCTGACGGGGTCGACAATAGCACGGCGGCGGTGGTACGGGGGACGGAGGGGCAGGCGCAACGCAAGCGTCAACCACCATCCACCTCCGATAATGACGGCAACAACTTGGGGTTGGGGAGGCTGCCTTTACCAATGCGAGCTGCAACCATGTGCTGCCGCCGACGACAAAGACGAGCCTGCTTGCGAGCCCGATCAGGATTACCACGACCATGACCGCAATATGTCTTGGAATCGCATGTACCACTTGGTAGACTACAGTCACTTCATTCATTCTCATTTAACTGTCAAGGTCTTGCAACGCATTCCTCGAAACACTCCAAGGGGCTTGCGGAACTGTAGTTACACATAGGGGGTACAAAGTTCTCATAAGGGCGATAGGGAAAGGGGGGTAGGTATTTACATAAGCGGGCGCTTGTCCGAATATGGTATTACATTCTCGCGCCTACTAAATATAGCAATCGGCTTCGTAATTCACTGCCACCCCTCACATACGCCTCCATTTCAGCATGCCCATGTCGCTCTGGCACACCTCGCAAGTCCAGTTCTTAGGTGAGAACGAAAGCCCAACACATGTAGTATGATACTGGTATGGTTTAGTGTTAGTATCAGTATCACTGCGACTGAATGCGTTGCTCACCCATTTTGTTTCACAGCCAACAACTCTGCAGCAAACCACCTCATCACCAGTTGTCTGCACCGCTGATGGTGCCACCGAATTCCCCAAGGGGTGTGCGGAATGAAATTTTTACATATGTACTACAAAAATCTGCTAAGGCCATTTGGCCACCGGGGGGGGGGGTGTGTGTAAGCAGGTGCCTATCCATAAACAGAAATGTATTCTCACTCACACATGTACGCCGATCGCCGGACCGGACATTGTGCAACGTGACCCTCGCACTGACCATCATACCATCGACACGACGACATCCAACATGTCGAGCAGATTACTCACGACCAGGTCCCCATGAGTTTGACGCTGTACCTCAAGTGGCAGCTTGAGGAACCACTCAAGCTCGTGACGCCAAGCACTAGACACCCTACGACGCACTCCGGGACAAGACCCAGTCCATCTTGACTCAGATCGTCGCGCATCGTACATACACCTTTCTTCTCCGTGCCAGACCAAGTGAAGATCTCTGACCACCTTTCGTACATAGTCGACTACAGCTCAATGGTCAAGCAGCGCTCGATCGGCGGTGATAGCATCGAGGACTCAGAGAGTTCCTCGCAGTTCCTCGACGCGCTGCAGACCCATGCCATGGATGACCTGCATGCCATGACACTTGAGTACGGCATCATCCTGAAAGACCTCGCCGTCATCGACAGGCAGTTCAAGGGTCAGTCCTGCCCCTCTTGGTGCGAAAAGACGACCTTATGTTAATTGTTATTCACAGGTGAGGTCACCAGCACGATGGACAAGCTGACGAAGCGTGCTCTGAAAGCCCATGTCGAGGCCGCTGTATGTCTCGCCCTTGCTCAGTGCGCAGGAATGAGACCGTGACCCAACTCCCACAGAACGTCGATCGCAAGAGCAGCAACAAGGTCAAGCAAGAGGTCAAGCAGGAGGAAGGTGCTCTCCGTCGCCCGCATCAAAGCCCAAGCCCGCTCCGTACGTTCCCCCTCCTCCCACTTCCCCTGAACCCGCAAGCGAAGTTTTTCTTTCCCTTCCCCCCTTTGACTAGCTAACTACAGTTTATTTATTTATTCCTTTCTAGGTTCTCTCGCTGCTGCCTCAGTGCCTCCACCTCGCTGCGCGCAAGCCTGTAGCTGCCAGCTCCACCTGGCACCTCAGCATGGTGCCTCGTTATGGCCCGCAAGAGTCTCGGCCATGGCGCTAAGTTGTCGCGACATGGTACCAACACGGCATGGGAGCTGGCTGCAATGCTATGATGCTGACACAGCGCGGCAACACTACAATGTGACATCGATGTCAACATGGTGCAACGATGCCATGGCACCGACGACACTGACGCAGCGTTGCAGCACTGCAACACTGATGTAGCGTCGCAGTGCCCATGACGCAGATATGGTGCGGTGACGCCATGACACTGATGCAGCGTCACAGTGCTGCGACACCGACATAGCGTCACAGCGCCATGACACCGACATGGCACGGCAATGCCATGACACCGACGTAGCACTGCAACACCAATGCAAGCTCATGCAGCGCCGTGACACCAATGCAGGCTCACGCAGTGCCAAAGATCGAGGGAGAGGAGGAACTGAGTGAGGATTGGATGCCATTAACATAGTCAACACAGACTCCATGTAGTACACCACATACCCTTCAATAAACCCCTCTGGGTTTGCTCTACCTGCCAAAAGTGTGATTAGCGCTCTGTAGGCGCTGGGGTGAAAAAATTCGATAACACCTCAATGGACCACCCCTCCCTCCCTGACATAACATGGGCGCCTAGACGGTCCGCACACCCCCTTGGAATTCCCACACAAGCACGCAGAAACATCGCACATATTGCACAGTTTCCGTTTGCGTCCAAACGAGGACATTTGTGCACCCCTAAGAAGACCCCCACTGTCATCTTCAGTCCCACTCGGGCATTCAGTCGCACCAGAAGTGGGGCATGCCACAACATCTGCAGGCAGCAACACTGGGACGCCGATGTTAGGAACTGAGAGGAGGTGGTTATGGTCAGTGTCAAGGAATGTAAATGGGAAGGGGTGACTTACTAGGTGCGTGTTCATTTGACTCTGCTGTGACTCGGACATGTCTGACAGTGGCAGCCCCTGTCGCAGTGTCTCCAACGTCTTTCTCATCGCCTCCCCCCGACTCTTCCAGCCCATCCTCTCCATCTTTAGCGCCATCTGACCCTGGTGGTGCACTTGATGTGGTGTCAGATCCGCCATCACCACACCATGCTTCCTGCCCACTGGGGCCCTCTTCAATCAGATCTAGCTCATCATCGTGTACTGTGTTGTCTTCGCGTGCAATGTAACTATAGTTTCTCCTGTGATTAGCAAGCTTTGAATATCAATACAACACCACATACCCTGAAAGTCTATGGGAACTATGTGCCTCTGAAACTTTCAGAGGTGCCTTCTGCTTCCCTTTGCTGCGTCGCTTGGGCTGCTTAAGGCGGTTCGTCCGAATCTCGGCCATTGCATTGGCCTCCCTTGCTGTTATCTTCCAGAGGTCTTCGTGCCTCGTGGCATCAACGCCTGGGTGTCGAAGCTGGAAATGCAGTTGCATGTTGTACCACCAGACAGCTGGGGATCCATCTGGGCAGTAGGGGCACTGGAGAGGGACATTTGAGCATGGAGATGACTTGGAAGATACCATGGCAGCGGAATATGAGAAGTTAGTCGCATTAGGGCATGGTGCAATACCACTATACTTGAGCGTCCACTGGTAGTTCCGTCCAGAGCGCCTCATGAGATGGATGATGCATGTATTAGCAGGTCGGAGGCAGAGCCCGCATGGCTCCCCTGACTTGTTGAGAGTCGGGTCGTGTAATACGTGACTTCCGATGTGTGCAAGCACACGCTGACCGTTGACTGTGTTGAGTTGGACTGGAGGCTCACATGCTGGGCACTCATGTGTGTTGAACTCCCGCACCTTGTAGACAGTCTCTGCAACAAAGCAGGCCATCCCTAAGAAGCGTCAACTAAAGCCCGAAGACCTAATGATGAGCACTTACCCAATCTCTCACGGTAAGGGAAGCGGTCAGTTTGCTCCGTTTGTGGGATAAACTTGAGCTGGGGCTTAGACAGTTGGTCTCAAAGGGTGGATGCAAAAGCAATAAGGGTAGACGTTTTGAATAGGTATGAGGGCGTGTGCGAGGGTGGCATGGTTAGGGCAGGATTAATCGGTTGAATGAGATTTCCTGGTACTTTGAATCTCATGGGTAGAAGACTTTGTGCCTTCCAGTCGTACTTGCCAGTGTGCATGTTATTGTCAGGGTCGTCATTGCTGGGGATAGTGCAGACTAGACTGTAAGCCTGGTATGTGATGCGAATGTTATCCTCGAGAAGGACATTGAGACGCAGATGGTCTACAGCTTTCGATCTGATATGTGTTACGATTTCACCTGCTGACTTGATTGTACGATGACGATATGATCCGATGACTTGCATCTCCTGACTCTTATCTCGCATCTTGCGCCTTGGTGATAGGGTTGGTCGTTTTACGCCTTTTTTCATCCGCTGACCATTCCGGAGGCGCGCGTGACCCTGTGGGATTCACTTGTACCACATACGATTCGTCCCTTTGTTTACACTTTAGGACTCTTGACTCACGATCGCGCCATATGTTTGCTCCTCGCAAACATCCTGTAGTAGTATATAAGTCACGCCTTGCCTAGCTTGTACGGTAGACTTGACTTCTTGTGTAATACCACATTGTCTTTGCCTCACGAACGACCCTCGACTCGCCTTTGCGCTTGAGTCTACACTTTCGCTCGCCGTTGCGCTTGAGCCCTGCCTCTCTACTATTATCCTCGGTTCCAGGGAAACCAAGCAATACTTGTGCATCATCGAACTGAGTCCTAATCGACTCGCGCTCTTCCGATCCCGTTGACTTAACAGGGTACACATCGTACCTAACGCCCCTGTGGTGGCGTTACATTAAGTCAAGTCTCTCACAGTGGCGAACCTTCATAGTCGCGCCCGATCCCAGTTTCAAGCAGAATATATCGACCGATATAGTGACGACGAGCTTTCTGACAAAATCAAGGGAACTGTCATCTGGAAAGAACACAAAGGAGTGGAAGGATATTTCCTCTTCCACCCCAATACGCAAAAATATCGACAGGTCCACTATCTCGAGGATCTACGACAGTGGGCGTATATTGACTACTCCGCAAAGAAAGGCCAGTGGTACACCATCAGTATAGTACCGCAGGCACTCGGAGTTGGACCCCTTACGACTCATACCACCCCTGGAATCGCCATCGACAACGACTCTCCATCACCTAGTGTCTCTATACCAACAACAAACTTACCCACTATCGACCCAACAACCCATTTCCAAACTCACGTTATGTCCCAAACTCTGCAAGCCTCGGCTAGCACAACCCTCACCAGTGGAGCCGGAGGATCTTCCGGGCATCAGGCTCGGGAGGAGGAGCACTGAACCCGCCTAGCGGCGGTGCACCGATACCACCGTTGGGCAGTGGCGGTGGCGGTGGCGGTGGCGGTGGCGGTGGCGGTGGCGGTGGCGGTGGCGGTGGCGGTGGCGGTGGCGGTGGCGGTGGCGGTGGCAGTGGCAGTGGCGGTGGCGCCACGCCAGGAGCAGCCGCACCTGCAGCGCCAGCCCCTGGAGGGAATGGACGACTGGGAGGAAACCCCCCTCCCGAGTTCACGGGAAAAAGGGACGAGAGCAAGGCATTCTTGCGCGCATTCTTCCTCTACAAAGGAATGAACCCCACTGTCGATCAGCTCTCTATCCCGGCCTCAAGAGCGATGACATTCCTGTCATACATCCGAGGCCCACTCGTAGACGATTGGGTAGACGAGCAAGCGCAGTGGTTAGACGACCAGGTCGCGGCAGGAGTTAACCGCAACAACGAGGTCCTATGGGCCACAGTCAGAGATCGATTTGTACAGGCTTATACCGACACTTCGGAACAGGCCAACGTGCGCAAGGCGCTCCAAAACCTCACTATGAAGGGAGGAGACATTGACACGTACATTGCGACCTTCCAGAACCTTGTCACAAAAGCGGGGTACAACCCCGACGAAGCCACGACGCTGGAACTGTTCCAGGATGGGTTACCAAACCAGTTAGTAGTCAATGCTGTCTGCTTCCAGCACCCTGTCAACTGGGAGCAGTGGAAGGCGGCCGCCAGACTACAACAAGCTGAATATCTCATTCTCAAGGACCGCCTTGGCAAAGGAAAGCCCCAGCGGAAAAAAGGGGGCCAAAGCCGAGAGCAGTGGGTTCAAGCCCTCAAAGGAACTCGCGATCCCAACGCCATGGACATTGGACGCACCAGAGCCTCCGTGGCTCTCACCGATGCCGACAAAGCCTCCCTTCAAAAGGAGGGACGATGTTTTAGATGTTGTGCGCAAGGGCACATCTCGCGTAACTGTCCTCAAAAGGGCATGCAAGTGGCTGCCACTACATCTGCCATGGCGCCATCCCCCATGCCCCCGCGATCACCAACCACGGCTTCCACGAGTTCAAGTATACCAACTCCCGCCGTCTCTTCTTTCGCCATACAGTCTAGTCGCGTATTATCGAATGAAGAGCAGGCGGATCTACAGATCGCAGCGATGAAGGCACAGACCCAAGAGGTGCGAGACCTCATGGTAGAAAAGTTATTCGGACGAGAGGATTTTCTCGACACTTGAACCCGGCGGCCTGGGCTAGAGTGCTAAATTTGAACGTGTATACTAGCAGATATCAATCCATGCGAATCCCAGTTCTCTTTAAATCTGCACACGCAATGGCCGAACGACAAGTCCTTATTGTAACGCCACCACTGGCGTTAGTCTGACTTGGACTGCGAAAGGGCGTTCATGACTTAGCAAATTGTATTCCTCAAGGTCGCGTGACCTATAATCACGAGATACACGGCGCTTCTGCGTAGGGCATGTGATCTGACTCCGTACACTAGGGCAAGTCGCGCCACTAGGTAATCCGATGACCGATGAAGTCGTCTTGCGCAAAGCGGCAAGCGAAACACACGTGAAAGAGATGAGGAGAAGGTGGTGATTGAAGAAGACCAAGATGGCGTATCTTGGTCTTATTGAGCCACTATTTATACATCTATGAGGCAGCTTTAAAGCTCCTCTCCAATCCGTATGACGAATAGCTAAAGTAGCTCGAACCCTACTATTGCTATCCTAGCAGGCGCCGGAAGGGAAGTTGAACGGAAGGTCGGACGGACGCAGTTGCTGGCTCCGAGTGATTCTGGGCCTGATGACGACCCACCGTGTCAAGGGTATAGGGGGTTTCGTGTGGATTGTCAGAATCGGTAGTAGTTATGATGAAAGGGTGCTCAGCGGGGTACCACTCCTTCAGCTCCCGCTCGGGCTGCTCCTGGATCTGTCGCGCATCATCGCGTCGAACAACCACCTCCTCTCCAGGAGGCGTGTTCTCCTTGTCGCTGCCATCGCCAGTTGCTTGAGCCTCCACCGCTCCGCCGTCCTCTTCCAATCCTCCCAGCGCATGGTGGCCGGAGTCTTCGCCCGTCTCGACCCAATATTCGACTCGTACTGGGAGAGGTCCAGGTGAGGCAGACTCACTGTCTCGGAGAGCTGCACGAAGCCTATTGACTTCGGCCTGCGTGTACGGCGTGGAATTGAGTCGCTGGCCGTCGTCGTTGAGGAGCCAGTAGGTGGCGGGGGTGTTGGGGTTGTCGACGTCCTCAACGGCGGCGAGGTTGTTGACTGCGGCGGTGAGCTCTTGATGGGTGAAGGCTCCCTGGAGACGGGGAGCACTAGCGGTGGAGGAAGCGGGAGTGGGAATGGACATGGTTGTCTGAGTGTGGAATCCAGTGTGAGGAGATGGGAAGGACTTAGCGTCGTTGGGTTCGCTTATATGTGTGCTAGCAAGGGTTGAACTCCGCTTGTACTCCGCTATTGCTTCGTCGGCAAAGATGTCATCTTTGTTGACCCACTGATTCTCCGAGTCTGGGTAACCTTTCCATTTCACGAGGTATTGAAGCTTTCTGCTTCTGCCGAAGTGCCGCGAGTCTAGAATCTGTTTGACTTCATATTCTTCCTCGCCTCCTACTAGATCCGGTGGCAGGCGCTGGAAGTTTTTCCCATGCAGGGACGTTTCGTGGTAAGGTGTAAGTAAGTCAATGTGAAACACGGGGTGAATGCTCCACTGCGTGGGAAGTTCGAGTTGGTAGTTGACTGGCAATAACACTCGTGTGATTTTGAAGGGTCCATGCCGTCGAGCCGCCAGTTTGGCAGTCGGCTGATTGGTTCGGAGATGGCGCCCTTCCAGCCATACTTGGTCCCCTATCTGGTATTTGGGCGTATCTCGGTGTTTGACCCACAGCGATTGTGCCTTTTTGATAAGGGTCTGGGCTTCTTTCCGCACTTCTTGGAATTGTTGTAGTCGCGTGAGTACCTGAGGGATAGGGGATGGCTTATCCATCCAATCAGCGCACGGGTCGTATCCCATCATTAGTGAAAAGGGGGACTTCCTTGTTGCCTCGTGTGGCCAACTGTTGTGAGCGAATTCCGCTATTGGAAGGAAATGCGCCCAGTTATTTTGACGCTCATTGGTCCAGAATCGTAGATATTGTTCCAACCACTGATTGGTGCGCTCGGATTGTCCGTCGGTTTGGGGGTGATAGGTGGTGGAAATGTTTTGATAGATGCCAAGGATCTGGCAGAGTTCGCGTGTGAATTTGGATGCGAAGCGTGGGTCTCGGGCACTGATGATTTTTGCTGGTAATCCGAATCTCCGAAATACATGGGTGACGTACAGCGCTGCGGTTTCTTCGGCTGATATTTCTTCGTTGCAGGGAATGAAGACGGAGGCTTTGGTGCAGTCGTGGTCCGTTACTGTGAGGATGGAGTCGAATCCCTGGGACATTGGTAGTTTGGTGATGAAGTCCAGGGTGACGACTTCGAAGGGTTTGGCGTCAACGGTGGGCGTGATGGGTACTAGTGGTGCCTTTGTGGGTCGGTTGTTGACCTTGTGGCGTTGACATTTGGCGCATCCTCGGATGTACTCCGCGACGTGTTTCAGCATTTGCGGCCACCAGTAGTGTCGTTCGATGATTCGCAGCGTGCGGCTTATCCCTGGGTGTCCATATACCGGGGGGTCATGGTGGTTAGCTATGATGGTGCAGATGGCGTCCTGGCCTTCCGTGATGACTCGCGCCCCTTGGTGGTACCAGGTTCCATTGATTTTCTTGAGTTGGTGTGGGTCTACCCATGGGCGTAGGATGTCTTCGTCTTGGTTGTGGTTTTCTGGTGTCTGGGCTGTTAGGTTTCGCGCGAAGACTGCTTCGGGTAGTACTACGACTCCCTCGTTGTCTCTTTCGCCTTTGTCGTAGTCCGGTCTTCGTGACAGTGCGTCAGCCCTTCCATTGTTAGTGCCATTGATGTGGTGGATCTCGAAATCGTATTCCATGAGTTCAAGGACCTCTCGGGCGACGCAACAACTTATCTTTTGGGGGGATTTCCAGTGCGTGAGGTTAAGATGGTCGGAGAAGATTTTGATCTTGTGTGGCGATCCTGCTAGAAATGGTCTCCAATGTCGCAGTGCTTTGACGATAGCCAGGAGTTCTAGGTCATAAATGTCGTAGTTGTGTTCCGCTTCGTTCAAGGTAGCGGAGTAGTAGCCAATGGGGTGCCGTTTTCCATCTTGTTTCTTCTGTAGGAGTACTGCTCCTATGGTGTATCCTGACGTGTCCACTTCAAGTTCAAACTGATCGGTCAGTGTGGGGTGTGCGAGCACCGGTTCGCTGGTGACCAGGCGCTTGAGGGTTTGGAAGGCCGTTTCTTTGTCTTTGCCCCACGTCCATTCGGCGTTTTTGCGTGTAAGTTTGTTGAGGGCTCGTGCATATGTGGCGAAACCACGAATGAAGAGGCGGTAAAAATTGCAAAAGCCTAAAAAGGAGTGTACGTCGCGTACCTTCGTGGGTGTGGGCCAGTTGCGTATGCCAGCAATTTTTACGGGGTCCATACGAGTTACCCCCTTTTCAAGGATTACCCCCCAGGTAATCCATTCGCGGTTGGTGGAACAGGCATTTCTCCAGTTTGAAGTAGAGGTCGTGGTCGAGTGCAATTTGTAGGACTGCGCTGACGGCCTCTATGTGGGCTTGTAGTCCTGCTTCTTCGGTAGTTGCTATGCTGATGTCGTCCATGTAGACTCGTATGGTTGTCCCCCGGCTTTGAAAGTGGAGGATCATGTCGCCGAATATGTCGTTCATCATGTTCTGGAAGGTTGCGGGTGAGTTGGTGAGTCCGAAGTACATGACTAGTGGTTCGAAGAGCCCGTATTTCGTTTTGAAGGCTGCTTTGGGTTCGTCGCCTTTCTTCACTCGTATGTTGTTGTATCCCCATCGTACGTCGAGTTTGGTGTAGATACGTCTGTTCCCGAGGTCGTTGATGAGTTCTGACATAAGTGGCAGTGGGTATTGGTTGCGCACCGTGCATGCATTGATCTTTCGGTAATCCTGGACGGGTCGCAGCTTGCCGTCTTTCTTTTTGATGAAGAAGAATGATGAGGCGTATGGTGATTTTGAGGGGCATATGTAGCCCATTTTGAGCTGCTCGTCTAGCCATTTGCGAAGTTGTTCATCTTCGTCTTGGGACATGGGGTAGATTTTACAGTCAATGCTGGAGGGTGTGCCAGGTTTGAAATTGATGGCGTGGTCCCACGGTCACGATGGTGGGAACCGGTGGGACGCCTCTTCGCTGAAGATTTTTGCGAAGCGTTGGTAGGGTTCCGGGAGGGTTACTGCCGTCGTGTTCTGATTAGCAGCGATGGCTAGTTCGGTAGCTGTGGTACATATCTGGCATTCCTCCTCTAGCTCTTGGACGATGTTTTCCGCTTTGTCTTGCGTGATTGCGCTTGCGACGGTAACATGAGGTTCCATTGGGTTGATTGACCAGAGTATGACAGGGAGGGTGTCTTCGTGGATGGTCGCGTGAGTCCAACTGATGGTAGGTTCATAGGTGGCGAGCCAGGGGTATCCAAGAACTAAATCTTCGTTTCCGATGTCCGTGACTAGAAATCTCATGGTCCTGTTGATTTTGTTGGTCTGGACATCTAGATCGACGAAATGTGTGATGGACCCAGCTTTGTTTTCCGTATTATCTATGTTCCATATTTTCTTAGGTCGTTCTAGGGGTTGCAACCCAAGACCCATGCGTTTAGCAAATGCGGGTCTTATGAAGTTGTCAGTGGCACCCAAGTCAACGAGCGCTTTGATGTCGGCCATGGAGTAACTGGTGCGAATCAAGACTGGAATTTGAAGCGAACGATAGCGAGTCATGATTACAGAGTTACAATTAACTGCCCTCACCCAGGCTGATGGGTTCAGGCGTCCTGAAAACCCTCTTGGGTCCACAAGTCCTTGAATATGAGGTCCTTGACCTCGTCACTGGCTCCTCTTATAGTGTCCATCCACCCCTTGGCCTGTTCTTCGGGCGTGGCTTCAGCACGTTGCATTACTGCGGGTTCTTGACTGTAATAGTCGGTGTCCGCACTTTGACTTGTACTTGCCCGGGGTTGGAATGGTTGTCTTTGCTTCCTGGGACGCGTGCAGTCTCGTGAGAAGTGGCCTGGGTTGTTACAATTGTAACAGATGACTTCCCTCATATCACGACGCTGTCCACCTCCTCTGTTTTGCCCTGGGCCTCCTCGCGGCGGGAATGGTGGACGTTGGTAGGTTCCTCGATTTGGGTCTCCTACTTCCGCTAGACGTGCTCTCATGCGGTCTGCAGACGTGTCCATTGCGTTGGGGTCGTAGCGTGGGGGGAATCGTGGTGGTGCCCATTGTGGGGCATATCCCCGTGATGGTTGAGGGCGTGGTGGTGGTGCGCTATGGTGTAACGCCACCACTGGGGCGTTAGGTACGACGTGTACCACGCTAAGTCAACGGGATCGGAAGAGCGCGAGTCGGTTAAGACTCAGTTCAGTGATGCACAAGTATTGTTCGGTTTCCCTGGAACCGAGGACAATAGTAGAAAGGCAGGGCTCAAACGCAAAGGCGAGCAAAAGCGTGGACTCAAGCGCAAAGGCGAGTCGAGGGTCGTTCGTGAGGCGAAGACGATGTGGTATTACACAAGAAGTCAAGTCTACCGTACAAGCTAGGTAGGGCGTGACTTATATACTAATACAGGGTGTTTGTACAGGACAAACACATGGCGCGAGTCTGATGTGATCGTACGAGAAGGGGAACAAAGGGAATAGCTTTATACAGTACAAGGGAATCCCGCGGGACGATGCGTGCCTCAGAAATGGTCAGCGGGCGAAACAAAGTGTAAAACTGGCCATCCTATCGCCGAGGCGCAGGGTGCGGAATGGAAGCCGAGAAGCGCGAGTCATGGGAACGTATTGTAAAAGTACAGTAGTCCGAAGACGTTAAATGAGAGACAAGGCAATTCGTGACATTACCCCCCCATCAGAACTGAAGTCGCCACGACTTCAGCTAGTCGCTGGTGTACACGTAGTCCTCCTCTGTGGGGATGTTAGCCGGAGTAGGAGATGGGGTGCGCGGGCAGGTGTGGCGTCGTAAGAACATGAAACGCCCTCTCTCTCCGCAGTCCCAACACATCTCGTACATAGGGCATTTGATCTCCTTGTGAGTGGCATCATACCGCAGACACTTCCCACACCATCGGGGGTGCGTGTCTGGGTCTATGTGAGCGGGCGTCATGGGGGAGAGTCGACGGATGAGACAAATGTCGAGCCTGTGAGCTCGACTCCCACACCATTGGCACGGCTCCCTGGCCCGTCGCTCCGGGCACTGAGCCACCAAGTGTTCGGTCGACTTACACTGGAAACATTTGCGCTTGCGCCCGCCACCTTCCCCCTGGAGGCGGGGCATCTCGCTAGGTCCAGCGTCCTGAAGGGGGAGGGGGGCAGGCTCAGGTGAGCCTCGGGGGCGTACGGGCTTCGCGTGAAGCTCAGCGTACTTGTCGGCGATGAGAGGGATAGCCCGAGCGTATTGAAGACGCTTCCGGACTGAGGAAAAGTCCATATCGAGATGAAATTGATCTCACGTCAACTCAGTCTCCAGTCGCCGAATGTCTGACTGACGGACACGGATCGCATCGTGACGTACGAGGCATTCGCGCAGCTGAGACACTTCTGCGTGAAGGCGGGGGTTACGGAGCTCGATGAGGACTTCGTTTAGGACGATGGTACGGGGGTCGTGAGGGTGGAACATGTTTAACTGATTGTCGGTGATATGCTGTGCGAGTTGCCCGGTGTAGACTTCGTTGAGGAAGACCTGCGAAGCATAACAGGGATGGCCCTTCCCCATGGTCCCGACAACCTCCTGATAGTTGTGACGATAGTAAATATACCGCGCTGTCTGCTTGACAGTACCCGTCTCGCCAACTATGTCACGTTCTGCCCTTTAGCGCCCTTGCACGTGACCGTGGGAGAAGACGTCCTCGGGAAGAAGCGACAACTTACAACCAAAGTTGTCAGCGCCAATCCTCGGCAACCGCCGAGTACCCGGGATATCAAGTTTGGCCGTCACGTGACCTGGCACGTGACCTGCTCTAGAATGTTCCAGAAGAGTCCGGATGAGCACATGATCCCGGATTGGCTTGTGATTATGGAACCGGTACGTTGTATTGCCGGTGGACTCTTATCTATGACGTCATGGTCTGGACCCTTGCCTCGTGCACCTTATCTCTGACTCACACCAAGAGCGCCTTATGCCATTGGTTGCTATTGTTAGCTGTACTAGGGTTCATGACTCGACTCAAGGTTCGGGCTGAGCTTGAAAGCTCCCTGGACGCGTATAAGTAGAGCGATGGATGGTCCCTATGACCCCCATCTTAGAAACATCTTGGATTCCCTCTTCCCTCCTTACTCCTACCTCTTCATGTAGCTGCTGGCCTTTGCCCTTCATTGCATTGGTTCCTAGTTTATACTACCTCTGAATGTGGAGTCGATGTTATCCCCCTCTATGATCCTCAGTGCGCCCTCGGAGTCTGTCCCGCCACTGCGACCTTTCCCATTCCACTATGGGTTGTGCTGTGAAGCCAACTCCTGTCTGTCATTACGACTTGTTGTACGCCTTCCAACGCCTACAACCCTCGGCGCGATCAGTGTTCGACGACCGCGACCTACGGGTCAACCCAATGGGCCGGAAGAACCGTTACAAACTAGGAGCAGGAAGAACGTGGGGAGGGCTGGGTCGTTAATGAAAAATGGGATGCCGGGGTCGTTGTTCTCCTTGTCCTCCTCGTCGTCAAGGAGGGCAAGGGTGGGGTCGGGCTTAACGACACGAGTTTGGGGGATTGGCGTAAAAGTATGATCCATTCCAGTGGGGAATGGCGCAACTGGGATGTGGGCGGCGAGGATGGCGGGGGGTGACAATGGCGGCGGTGGGGTCAAGGCAACAGGGGTTTCGAGTGGGTATGTGGGTGTGGCGGGTACGTGGACGGTGATGGGTGTGTCGACGGAGTGTGAGATGATAAGGGGTTGGGGAAATTCAGACGTCTCGGCGGGCAGTGTGGGTTTCCTCCGTCAATGATGCGAGGGCGGAGGTAGCAAGTGCGAGTACAGGAAGGGGGGGCGAGTCAGGAATCACAGAATACGGCGTATGACCCTCTGGTTCCGAGGGGACACCAAGATCCTGTGAAGGAACGGTTAGGTTTTCGAGAATAATCTCGACCGGGCGGCGGGTCTGAATGGTAGAGATAACTGGGGTAGTAGTCATGATAGGATAGAGGATGGGGGACGGGGCAGTTGTGATGTCGATGTGGTGCGCCTTATATCTTTCGTCCAGCCCCTTCGGCGGTAGGATTTAGGCGATAGAAATCGGTGATGAGGTCTGGGGCGTGTTGAACATTCTCAAGAGCCTCCCACGTGCTGTCACTTATTGGGAAGCCCTTCCATTGGACAAGGAATTGAAGTTTGCGCCCTCACCCATGTGATCGGGACTGAAGGATGCGCTCCACTTCAAACTCTTCTTTTCCATCAATCAGGTCTGGGGGTGGGCGCGTGAAGTTTGCGCCATGCAGTTCCGTCTCTTTATATGGTGTGAGGAGATTCGCATGGAAGACTGGGTGTATCTTCCACGTGTTCGGAAGCTCTAGTTCGTATGAGACGTCGGAGAGGACCCGTTTCACTCGGAACGGGCCGTGGCGCTTTGGGGAGAGTTTTGCGGTGGGGTAAAAGGTTCGGAGGTTCGTACCCTCCAACCAGACCATTGCGCCTTCTTGATAAGGGATGAAGCGTGTCTTGCCCCTTTTCGCCATCAGTTCTTGCGCGTGTTTAATGCAGTCTTGCGCGTGCTGTCGTCTGATGACCATCTCTTCTAGGCGCTGTTCGACGGATGGGGATGATGTGGGTTTTGGTGTCCACATGGTACGTGGCTCCCATCCCATGATGAGCGAGAAGGGGGTTTCTTTTGTTGTTGCATTAGGCCAGGCGTTATGGGAAAATTGCGCCACTGGTAACGCTTCGGCCCAGTTATCCTGTTGTACGTTGCTCCAGTGTCGCAGGTACTGTTCTAGCCACTGGTTCGTACGTTCGGATTGTCCATCGGTCTGTGGATGGTATGCAGACGATATGTTTTGACGAATCCCGAGGACCTTGCAAAGGTTGGTCATGAATGCGGATGTGAATCGGGGGTCTTGGTCTGTGATAATCTTTCGGGGAATGCCGTAGTGGGGGTATACGTGATGGAGGTAGAGGCACGCTACTCCTTCTGCTGTGATCGACTCATTGCATGGGATGAAGATTGCGGCCTTCGAGCAATCGTGATCCGTGATGGTGAGTATGGAGTCGTATCCGTCTGATGGAGGGAGTTTAGTGATGAAGTCCATGGCGACAACCTCAAATGGTTCAGCGTTCGGGTCTGTGGTGATGGGGAATAGGTGTGGTTTTTGGCGATGAGGGTTAATCTTGTTTGCCTGGCATGTCGCGCATCCTTTGACATAGTCTTCTACGTCTTTGCGCATGTTGGGCCACCAGTAGTCGCGTCGCAATAGCTCGTAAGTGTTTGCGATTCCCGGGTGTCCCATGGCAGGCGTATCGTGGAAAAAGGTGATTACCCCCCGTTTAAGGTCGTTGTCGCCCACGACAACTAACGCGTCATTCTTCCACCATAGCCCCCCCACCTTTTTCAGGTTATGGGGCTCGACCCATCGCAGTACGTCCTTCTCATCAAGGTTTTGCGATATCTGGGTCCAAATGTCCATGTCATGCATGGACATTTCTGTCGCTCGAAGGAAGCGTTCCGCGGGGAGGACAATAATGTCATTGTTGTCCTCCTCGTGTGCTGCGTAATCCGCTCTTCGTGACAGGGCATCCGCGTGGCTGTTTCTAACTCTGGAGACATGTTTCAGGAGGGAATCATACTCCGAAAGTTCTAGGAATTCACGCGCAACTCGTCTGCTGATCTTCCTCGGTTCCTTCCAATACTGGAGATTGGCGTGGTCGGTGTGAATGATGATTTTATGGGGGGAGCCGACAAGGTAGGTGCGCCATATTCGCAGGGCTTTGACTACTGCTAACAATTCTCTGTCATAGATGTCGTAGTTGCGCTCTGCCTGACTGAAGGACTCGGAATGGAACGCGACAGGATGTAGCTTTTGATCCGGGCCGAGCTGATTAAGCACGGCTCCGATGGCGACGTTGGATGTGTCGACCTCCAGTTCGAATGGCTTTGTGAGGTCGGGGAATAACAATGTGGGTTCGTGCTGGATGCTGCGTTTAACATTGTCGAATGCGTCTTGTTCTCATTGTCCCCAGTGCCACGGGGTGTCTTTACGGGTTAAGTCATGTAGTGGTCGTGCGAGTGTGGAGAAACCTCGGATAAATCGCCGGTAGAAGTTGCAGAACCCAAGGAATGCGCGCACTTCGTGGAGGTTTCTCGGGGCTGGCCACTCTCGGATCCCCCGTACTTTTACAGGGTCCATCCGCAGACTTCCATGGCCTATGATCAATCCAAGGTACTCGACTTCGAGTACTTCGAATTCGCACTTTTCTGGTTTGATATAGAGGTCGTGTTCTTCACACAAGCAGAGAACTTCATGCACTATGGCGCGGTGATGGGGATAGTCGAGGGGTGTGGCGATCAGGATGTCGTCCATATAGACGATCACTTCGTTTGTAAGGGTGAGAGGTCGGAATGTGTCGTCCATCATTGCTTGGAACGTGGAGGGGGAATTGGTGAGTCCGAAATACATGACGAGAGGTTCGTATAGCCCCTGATTGGTTTTAAGGCGGCCTTCCACTCATCTCCTAGTTTCACCCGCACGTTGTTATACCCCCATTTAACGTCGAGTTTCGTGTACAAACGCGCATCGCGTATTCGATCGACGAGTTCGGGGATCAGGGGGAGTGGATAGTGGTTGCGGACTGTAAGTTCGTTCAGCCGCCTATAATCTTGGACGGGGCGTAGTTTGCCGTCCTTCTTCTTGATAAAGAAGAAGGGGGATGCATACGGTGACTTCGATGGACGAATATACCCCTTTGCAAGTTGTTCATTAAGGAAGGTGGTTAGCGCTTCCTGTTTGTTCTGTGCGAGCGGATAGACTTTGCAGTCCACCAAAGCGGGAGTGTTGGGGAGGAGGTCTATGGCATGATCCCACGGATGAGAAGGGGGAAACCAATGAGATGCCTTTTCATCGAAAATTTTACGATGGCATCGGTATTCTTCTGGGATCATTTCTTCAAAAGTACGCTCCTTTTTCTTCGCTGCCTCCTGTTGTGCCAACTCAGAAGCGGTTGTAGTCTTTCGTAAAAAGGCGATCTGGGGTTCCCGCTCTTCATCCATGAGCTGCTCCCACGCTTCCTCGTCAAGTTCATACGTCTCCAACGCCCGAATGGAGGCTTCCATGGGCGTGGCTTCGTCTGACAGGTGAAGACTCGAGACTACAACCGGCTGGAACTCTTCGTTCAGCGTCGCGTCTCCCCACTTGATCGCGGGCTCGAAGGCTGTGAACCAAGGGTATCCCAGGATCACTTCGTCTCTTCCCAGGTTCATAACCAAGAAGCGAAGTGTCCTCTCTTCCTTTCCCATCGCACGGTAAGATCCGTGTAGTGCGTAATAGCACCATCTTGATTATGGGTGCCATCTACATTCCAAATACGGATGGGGTGAGTCACCTCCCGTGTCCCGATTTGGAGTCGTTTCAAAAGTGAGGAGCATATGAAATTATCTGTGGCTCCGGAGTCGATAAGGACTTGTCGTTCGGCCGTTGTGTGTGCAGATTTGAACAAAACTGGGATTCGCATAGATCGGAATCTGCTAGTGTACACGTTTAAGTTTAATGCTCTAGCCCAGGCCGCCGGGTTCAAGCGTCGAGAAAATCCTCTCGTCCGAATAACTTTTCCACCATGAGGTCTCATACCTCCTGGGTCTGTGCCTTCATCGCTGCGATCTGTAGATCCGCCTGCTCTTCATTCAATAGTACGCGACTAGATTGTATGGCAAAAGAAGAGACGGCGGGAGTTGGTACACTTGAACTCGTGGAAGCCGTGGTTGGTGATTGTGGGGACATGGGGGTTGACGCCATGGCAGACGTAGTGGCAGCCACTTGCATGCTCTTTTGAGGACAGTTACGCGAGATGTGCCCTTGCGCACGACATCTAAAACATCATCCCTCCTTCTGAAGGGAGGCTTTGTCGGCATTGGTGAGAGCCACGGAGGCTCTGGCGCGTCCAACGTCCATGGCGTTGGGATCGTGAGTTCCTTTGAGGGCTTGGACCCACTGCTCTCGGTTTTGGCCTCCCTTCTTTCGCTGGGGTTTTCCTTTGCCGAGGCGGTCCTTGAGAACAAGGTATTCAGCTTGTTGCAATCGAGCGGCCGCCTTCCACTGCTCCCAGTTGACAGGGTGCTGGAAGCGGACAGCGTTGACTACTAACTGGTTTGGTAGCCCATCTTGGAACAACTCCAGCGTCGTGGCTTCATCGGGGTTGTACCCCGCTTTTGTGACAAGATTCTGGAAGGTTGCGACGTACGTGTCGATGTCTCCTCCCTTCATAGTGAGATTCTGGAGCGCCTTGCGCGTGTTGGCTTGTTCCGAAGTATCGGTGTAGGCCTGCACGAATCGATCTCTGACTGTGGCCCATAAAACTTCATTATTTCGATTGACTCCCGCCGCAATTTGGTCCTCTAACCACTGTGCCTGTTTGTCGACCCAGTCATTTACTAGTGGGCCTCGGATGTACGACAAGAAGGTCATGGCTCGCGAGGCCGGGATTGATAGTTGATCGACGGTGGGGTTCATTTCCTTATAGAGTCGAAACACTCACAAGAAAGCCTTGCTCTCGTCTCTGACTCCAGTGAACTCGGGAGGGGGGTTTCCTCCCAGTCATCCATTTCCTCCAGGGGCTGGCGCTGCTGGCGCTGCTGGCGCTGCTGGCGCTGCTGGCGCTGCTGGCGCTGCTGGCGCTGCTGGCGCTGCTGGCGCTGCTGGCGCTGCTGGCGCTGCTGGCGCTGCTGGCGCTGCTGGCGCTGCTGGCGCTGCTGGCGCTGCTGGCGCTGCTGGCGCTGCTGGCGCTGCTGGCGCTGCTGGCGCTGCTGGCGCTGCTGGCGCTGCTGGCGCTGCTGGCGCTGCTGGCGCTGCTGGCGCTGCTGGCGCTGCTGGCGCTGCTGGCGCTGCTGGCGCTGCTGGCGCTGCTGGCGCTGCTGGCGCTGCTGGCGCTGCTGGCGCTGCTGGCGCAGCTCCTCCTGGCGCAGCACCACCGCCACTGCCACCGCCACCGCCACCGCCACCGCCACCGCCACCGCTACCAGATGGTATGGGTGCGCTACCACTAGGCGGGTTGGGTGCTCCTCCTCCTCCAGCGCCACCGCTGGTGAGAGTCGTACTGGCCGAGGCTTGCTGGGTTTGGGACATTACGTGAGTCTGGAAATGTGTCGTTGGGTTGGGCAGGTTTATTGTGGGTACAGAGACACTAGGTGATGGGGAGTCGTCGTCGATGGCAATGCCGGGTGTAGTGTGAGTTGTGAGGGGTCCAACTCCGAGTGCCTGAGGTACTATACTGATAGTGTACCACTGGCCTTTCTTCGCGGAGTAGTCAATATACACCCACTGTCGTAGTTCTTCAAGGTAGTGAACTTGTCGGTACTTCTGGGTGTTAGGGTGGAAGAGAAAGTATCCTTCCACTCCTTCGTGTTCCTTCCAAACGACGGCTCCTTTGATTTTATCAGAAAGCTCGTCGTCACTATATCTGTCGATGTATTCTGCCTGAAACTGGGATCTGGCGCGACTATGAAGATTCGCCACTGTGAGAGACTTGACTTAATGTAACGCCACCACAGGGGCGTTAGGTACGACGTGTACCACGCTAAGTCAACGGGATTGGAAGAGCGCGAGTCGGTTAAGACTCAGTTCAGTGATGCACAAGTATTGTTCGGTTTCCCTGGAACCGAGGACAATAGTAGAAGGCAGGGCTCAAACGCA
The DNA here is from genome assembly GCA_024734325.1 of Lactarius hatsudake. NCBI lineage: Eukaryota > Fungi > Basidiomycota > Agaricomycetes > Russulales > Russulaceae > Lactarius > Lactarius hatsudake. The sequence continues at coordinate 275,649 of JANSJP010000070.1, forward strand.
AAGGCGAGCAAAAGCGTGGACTCAAGCGCAAAGGCGAGTCGAGGGTCGTTCGTGAGGCGAAGACGATGTGGTATTACACAAGAAGTCAAGTCTACCGTACAAGCTAGGTAGGGCATGACTTATATACTAATACAGGGTGTTTGTACAGGACAAACACATGGCGCGAGTCTGATGTGATCGTACGAGAAGGGGAACAAAGGGAATAGCTTTATACAGTACAAGGGAATCCCGCGGGACGATGCGTGCCTCAGAAATGGTCAGCGGGCGAAACAAAGTGTAAAACTGGCCATCCTATCGCCGAGGCGCAGGGTGCGGAATGGAAGCCGAGAAGCGCGAGTCATGGGAACGTATCGTAAAAGTACAGTAGTCCAAAGACGCTAAATGAGAGACAAGGCAATTCGTGACATACGGGGTGCGGTGCTCATTCCTAGGCGAGCTCGCAGGTGGATGTACTGCTTCTGTCGTCGCAGCACGGCTTCCTTCCATTCATTGAAGTTTTGGGGGTCGTCTAATTCGTATATTTTTGTAAATAGGGCCTTGGGTAGGCCCGCCGTGAATCGGTCCAGCGTTTGGCGGTCGTTGAGGCGATAGTCAGCCTTCCGCGCGAGTTGCTCGAAGTTGGTGACGTACGAATCAATATCGTCTCCAATCATTTTGAATCCTTTGGCCAGCGTGGCCTGTGCCTGCTCTTGCTCGAGTACGTTCGAGAAGCGGTCCGAAAATCCAGCCGTCAGGGTATCCCATAGGAAGGGGTCGTATTGATTTCGTCCGTGATGGAGTTCGTTGTTGAGCCATTGGAGGAAGCCAAGGGTCCAATTAGACACCCGAGGTCCTTTGATGAATCCCAGAAAGAGTAGACATCGCCGATAGACGTTGGTCATGATCGGCGCTTCTGAGTTTTGTCCCCAGTAAATGTGCCACTGGGTGAGGAATGATTCGTACTCATCTCTGTTTCCGTCGAAAATGTTCAGTGGCTCTCCTACTAGTTTGTCAGTTCCCTGGGGTGGTCCTGGTACTGGTCCGGCTGCCAGTGGCGGTGGTGGTCCTCCGCCGAATGGGTCGCCTCCTCCTCCACCTCTGAACTGGGGTTGTCTTCCTCCACCTCCGAATGGCGGTCTTCCTGCTCCAGGTGGTGATGAACAGCGCACATGAAGGGATGATACTCACAGTGAACTGGTGACTGTGGTGAGATATCAAGGGTGGCTGGAAGCAGCAACAGAGTGTTATCAAGCAAGTGAAGCAGATGAGAGTCTGGCACACAACAGATGAGAACTGATGTTATTACAGGGAAGGAGACATACCTGGCACACAACAGATGAGAACTGATGTGGACCAGGAGCGTACAAGCTGCACTACTTATACAAAATACAGGGTGACGCTAGTAACACAGAGTCACAGTAAGTACAAGAGTTATTGTTCTACAAACGGACAAAGGAGTGGACGTTCTGAGAACAAGGGTCAAGAGTACAAGGAGAATCTAGACTAATGATATCATACTGACATCATAATAAGGATAGAACAAAGGGAAAGTATAAGGGCGTTGAATACAATGCAAAGTCTGGATCCTATGATGTCATAGTATACAGTGATGTCATAGATAAGTAAATACAATAAGTCCGAGATTGTGTGATCATAATAATCTAATCTACATGAGTCCTGTATATCTTATCTACAGCAGTCCATATCTGATTGTCCTCTGAGCCGCTAAGTGCGCAAGGGTCACTTATCAACAGGTGGTCCTTGGCCAAAGCTCCCTCCGGGTCTTCTGGGTGGCGGGGGCCCTCCTGCTCCTGGTGGAGGGTCGGGAATATCGGGGCCTACGGCTCTGAATATCGCCGCGTCATCCGCGGTCATACGGTGACCCGTGGTTGGGTTGATGGGTCGTAAGTATGCTTCGGCCTCTTCCGTGATTCTTCGGGCTTCTTCGGTGGCTAGATCTTCTCGAGTGATCGTCGTCGTGGCCATTTCTGCGGGTGCATGGATCTCAATGTCTTCGGGTTGGTTTATGTGAAGGGACTCAGCTATCTGGGTGACTTCCTCAACTTCTGATTCGCTGTTTCCGTGGCTTTCTGCGTCTTCGTCTTCCCTGCTTGTCTCTGAAGGTGCAGGTTCCGAGGTGCTAGGCTCTTCTTCTGGTTGTCCGTTGATGCGTCCCCACTCGGATCGCGTAGGTAGGTTTCTTGCGTCGATGTCGCAGTTGTAGTTTCTTCCTGCGGGTCGGACTGCGTCATAGCGGTTGTCTATGGGGTTCCACGTAATCTCCACCCAGCACAGGTGATCGAAGTTAAACTCAACTGGGCGGTATTGGGTTGGTCCCAATGCAAAGTCTACGAAGTAGCCTGTTTCTCCTCGATATTCTCTCCACCTGGTGGCTCCTAGGAATTGTATAGGTATGTTGCGGTCTCCCTTCGTTCGAGGGAGTAGGTCTGAAAGTCTCGCCACTGGTCTCAAGTTGTGAACGCCACGATGGATAGATCTTGGTCTTAATGTAACGCCACCACTGGCGTTAGTCCGACTTGGACTGCGAAAGGGCGTTCATGACTTAGCAAATTGTATTCCTCAAGGTCGCATGACCTATAATCACGAGATACACGGCGCTTCCACATAGGGCATGTGATCTGACTCCGTACACTAGGGCAAGTCGCGCCACTAGGTAATCCGATGACCGATGAAGTCGTCTTGCGCAAAGCGGCAAGCGAAACACGCGTGAAAGAGATGAGGAGAAGGTGGTGATTGAAGAAGACCAAGATGGCGTATCTTGGTCTTATTGAGCCACTATTTATACATCTATGAGGCAGCTTTAAAGCTCCTCTCCAATCCGTACGACGAATAGCTAAAGTAGCTCGAACCCTACTATTGCTATCCTAGTTATGAGTCATGCCACATCAGCATGTGATTGTACTACTCCGCTGACTGATCCACTTGTCCATGACACATTACTACTTACTAAGGGGTCATCACCGTACAGTAAGCGTCCACTTCAACGAGTCGTGACATTATCGACTCAGGAGCTACCGACAATTTCATATGCTCCTCGCTTTTGAAACGACTCCAAATTGGGACAAGGGACGTCACTCACCCTATCCGCATCTGGAATGTAGACGGCACCCACAACCAGGATGGTGCTATTACACAATATACGGACCTTACTGTGCGAACGGGAAAAGAAGAAAGGACACTTCGATTCTTGGTTACAAACCTAGGAAGAGACGAAGTGATCCTGGGGTACCCTTGGTTCACGGCCTTTGAGCCTGCAATCAAGTGGGGAGACGCGACGCTGAACGAAGAGTTCCAGCCGGTCGTAGTCTCGAGCCTTCACTTGTCAGACGAAGCCATGCCCATGGAAGCCTCCATTCGGGCGTTGGAGATGTACGAACTTGACGAGGAAGCGTGGGAGCAGCTCATGGACGACAAGCGAGAGCCCCAAATCGCCTTTTTGTGGAAAACCACGACCGCTTCTGAGTTGGCACAGCAGGAAGCCGCGAAAAAGAAAGAGCGTACGTTTGAAGAAATGATCCCAGAGGAGTACCGATGCCATCGTAAAATCTTCGACGAAGAGGAGTCTCATCGATTCCCCCCTTCTCGTCCCTGGGACCACGCTATCGACCTCCTTCCCAACGCCCCTTCCTCATTAGACTGCAAGGTCTACCCACTCGCGCAGAACGAACAAGAGGCGTTAACCGCTTTCCTCAACGAACAACTCACAAAGGGGTACATTCGCCAGTCCAAGTCGCCCTACGCCTCCCCCTTCTTCTTCATTAAGAAGAAGGATGGCAAGCTCCGCCCTGTTCAAGACTATAGACGACTGAACGAACTTACCATCCGTAATCATTATCCCCTCCCCCTGATCCCAGAACTCGTCGACCAAATACGCAATGCGCATCTATACACAAAACTCGACGTAAAGTGGGGGTATAATAACGTGTGAATTAAACTAGGGGACAAGTGGAAAGCCGCCTTCAAGACCAATCAAGGGTTGTATGAACCCCTCGTCATGTACTTCGGACTCACCAACTCCCCCTCCACATTTCAAGCGATGATGGACGACACATTCCGACCCCTTACCCTCACAAATGAAGTGATCGTCTATATGGACGACATCCTAATTGCCACACCTCTTGACTACCCCCATCATCGCGCTATAGTACATGAAGTTCTTCGCTTGTGCGAAGAACACGACCTCTACATTAAACCAGAGAAATGTGAATTCGAGGTGCTCGAAGTCAAATACCTTGGGCTGATTATAGGCCATGGAAACCTACGGATGGACCCCGTAAAAGTACGAGGCATCCGAGAGTGGCCAGCCCCAAGAAACCTTCGAGAAGTACGAGCATTCCTAGGCTTCTGCAACTTTTACTGGCGGTTCATCTGAAGTTTTTCCACACTTGCACGACCACTACATGACCTCACCCGCAAAGATACCCCGTGGCATTGGGGACAACGAGAACAAGACGCGTTCGATAACGTCAAATGTAGCATCGAACGCGAACCCACATTATTATTCCCTGATCTCACAAAACCATTCGAACTAGAGGTCAACGCATCCAACGTCGCCATCGGGGCCGTGCTTAACTAACTTGGCCCAGACCAAAAGTTACACCCCGTCGCGTTCCACTCGGAGTCCTTTAGCCAAGCAGAACGCAACTATGACATCTACGATAGAGAGTTGTTGGCAATGGTTAAGGCCCTGCGAACATGGCGCACCTACCTTGTCGGCTCCCCCCATAAAATCATCATCCACACCAACCACGCCAACCTCCAGTATTGGAAGGAACCGAGAAAGATCAGTAGACGAGTCGCGCGTGAATTCCTAGAACTCTCAGAGTACGACTTCCTCCTAAAACATGTCCCCGGAGTTAGAAACAGCTGCGCGGATGCCCTGTCACGAAGAGCGGATTATGCAGCACACGAGGAGGACAACAATGACATTATTGTCCTCCCCGCGGAACGCTTCCTTCGAGCGACAGAAATGTCCATGCATGACATGGACATTTGGACCCAGATATCGCAAAACCTTGATGAGAAGGACGTACTGCGATGGGTCGAACCCCATAACCTGAAAAAGGTGGGGAGGCTGTGGTGGAAGAATGACACGTTAGTTGTCGTGGGCGACAACGACCTTAAACGGGGGGTAATTACTTTTTTCCACGATACGCCTGCCATGGGACACCCAGGAATCGCAAACACTTACGAGCTACTACGACGCGACTACTGGTGGCCCAACATGCGCAAAGATGTAGAAGACTATGTCAAAGGATGCGCGACATGCCAGGCCAACAAGATTAACCCTCACTGTCAAAAACCACACCTATTCCCCATCACCACAGACCCAAACGCTGAACCATTTGAGGTCGTCGCCATGGATTTCATCACTAAACTCCCTCCATCAGACGGATACGACTCCATACTCACCATCATGGATCACAATTGCTCGAAGGCCGCAATCTTCATCCCATGCAATGAGTCGATCACAGCAGAAGGAGTAGCACGCCTCTACCTCCATCACGTGTATCCCCACTACGGCATTCCCCAAAAGATTATCACAGACCGAGACCCCCAATTCACATCCGCATTCATGACCAACCTTTGCAAAGTCCTCGGAATTCATCAAAACATATCGTCTGCATACCATCCACAGACCGACGGACAATCTGAACGTACGAACCAGTGGTTAGAACAGTACCTGCGACACTGGAGCAACGTACAACAGGATAACTGGGCCGAAGCGTTACCAGTGGTGCAATTTGCCCATAACGCCTGGCCTAATGCAACAACAAAAGAAACTCCCTTCTCGCTCATCATGGGATGGGAGCCACGTACCATGTGGACACCAAAACCAACAGCATCCCCATCAGTGGAGCAACGCCTAGAAGATATGGTCATCAGATGACAACACGCGCAGGACTGCATCAAACACGCGCAAGAACTGATGGCAAAAAGGGGCAAGACGCGCTTCATTCCGTATCAAGAAGGCGCAATGGTCTGGTTAGAAGGGACGAACCTTTGGACCTTCTACCCCACCACAAAACTCGCCCCAAAACGCCACGGTCCGTTCCGAGTGAAATGGGTCCTCTCCGACGTCTTGTACGAACTAGAACTTCCGAACACGTGGAAGATACACCCAGTCTTCCACGCGAACCTCCTTATGCCATATAAGGAGATGGAACTGCATGGCGCAAACTTCACGCGCCCACCCCCAGATCTGATCGATGGAGAGGAAGAGTTTGAAGTAGAACACATCCTTCAGTCCCAATCACATGGACGAGGGTGCAAACTTCAATTCCTTGTCCAATGGAAGGGCTTCCCAATAAGTGACAGCACGTGGGAGCCCCTTGAGAATGTTCGACATGCCCCAGACCTCATCGCTGACTTCTATCGCCTAAATCCTACTGCCGAAGGGGCTGGACGAAAGATATAAGATGTAGCGGTGCGACTGCCGCGCTACGTTAAGCAAGGCGAAAGGTTAAGTGAACTGAACCGGTGACACACCCAACTTAACGCGGAGACAAGTCACGCGCTAGATGTGCAGTCGACGTGGAGTGCGTGGAACGTGTAAGACCTTATGCAGGACTTCAACCACAAGATCACACGGCGGCACACTGAGTGGAGAACCAAGAGGACAAGTTAGATTGATGGTATGGAGAGTACAGTGGATACGCACCTGAGTGGAGAACCAAGAGGACAAGTTGGTTCCACTCAGGACGCTACATGATAGTTTATATACTCTACTGCGGCTGAGCTTGAACTGAGTCTAAACACTATTACTAAGTGTACAGTAAGACTCCTTGACTCAGGAGCTGACGCGTCGTGTCTATTAATAGCGCATCTTTATTGTGCTGACTGATGCACATGTCATCGCGCTTACGAGTGGCTCCACTTGCTGAGTAAAACCTAATACAGCGAGTAAGCGTAAACTACTAATCATGATGTAAGTACGTTCTAGATCCCTCTAGAGTCTTCCATCTCCTTCCATCCAATCAGAACTTAGCTAAACATATAAGGGACTCTTGTCCCACGGTCACGTGCACATGGGTGGCAATCCGTGTGACTAACTGGTGTCAGTACTTCAGCCCTTTATATCTCTATCAGATAAATGCGTATAAATACGCAAAAATAAGATAAAAATGATACGCGTCCATGACATCACCCCCCTTCTTAAGGGTCGACGTCCGCGTTGGCCTCTGTGTACTGATGAGATGCTTGCCAAGGCAAGGACGCGTATATGAGAGCAGCTATTTTTCTAGGTGCGCCCGGATTTAAGGAGTGGAATTCCTGTACTTTTTCCGGGGCGTGAGCTAGATTTTTAGCTGGTTCCCAAGTGTCCTCGCCTTCACCGTAACCCTTCCAGCGAACGAGGTACTTAAGAGTACGGCCAAAGAGTTTACTGTCTCTTATGTGGTCAACTTCGTACTCTTCCTCGCCTTCGACTGTGACGGGGTCTGGTGGAGGTGGCAAAAGCCCGTTGACTTCGTTTCCCTTGTAAGGGGAGAGGCGGTCTACATGAAATACATCATGGATCCGTAATGCAGGGGGGAGTGCAAGCTTGTAGTCGACGTCACTTAAGACTTTAGTGACTTCAAATGGTCCTAGTTGCTTAGGTCCCAATTTGGACGACTGCTGGTGAATCTTTATTTGCTTAGCTTGCAGCCAGACCTTATCCCCGACGTTGAAGACGTATGGCTTATGTTTCTGTTCAACGTCTGTCTGCATTCGCCGTTTACTTAGGCGTAGAGCGGCCTCTGCATCCTTCCTTGTGGAAACTAAGTTTTGGAGACGTTTATCGAGCGTTGGGATACCGGTAGGCCTACCAGCAGGAATCGTGAAGTCCGGCGTATAGCCGTATAGTAGCTCAAAGGGTGTATGACCCGTTGCAGAGTTGAGCCTACTATTGATCACAAATTCCGCTGTAGGGAGCAGGTCGGCCCAATCATCCTGCCTCTTACTAATGAACAAGCGCAAGTAGACTTCTACTTCTTGGTTTTTGCGCTCTACCTGTCCATTAGCTTGAGGGTGATAGGCGGTGGTGAGACCTGCGTCTATCCCTAGTCGCTTGTATAGTGCCCGCATGCTCCTTGCAGCAAACTGGGGTCCTCGATCACTGATGATCTTTCGAGGAATCCCGTGCAAGGGGAAGACTTGCTCGAAGTAGATGGATGCTACCCCATCAGCCGTAATCTGAGAGGTCACTGGAAATAGATGGATCTGTTTTGTGTAATGATCCACTATGTTAAGGATCATATCCTTTCCACGTGACATTGGCAGTGGGCCGATTAGATCGACGCCGACTAGCTGCCAGGGGCCCTCAGGTACTTCTTGCGGCTGAATAATAGCCTTGGGGTGCAGATCTTTGCGGTAGCGTTGGCATCGATCACATCCTTCTACATATGAGCTTATAAAGCCTGCCATGCGTGGCCACCAGTAGTAGCGACTGACTAGCTCGATGGTTCCGTTTTTACCCGGATGCCCTGTAGTGATTGAGTCGTGGCATGACTTTACCACGTCTCTTCGTAGGGCACGGTCGTTGGGTACATAGAGCTTCCCTCTATGATAAACGAAACCGTCTTCTTCTTCCCACAGCGCAACTCCGTCTGTAAGAGCCTTTGGAGCGGTCTTTTGTAAACTTTTAAGACCTTCTATGACTTCGGCTTCTCTTATAGACGCGAGTTTTATGCGACTGCCTAGGGAATCCACTTCTGGGCGGAAGTGGGTTTGGGCGGCATTGAGGAAATGCTTAGGTTGTAAAACCTGAACCTGGCGGTTATCCTCACTATCCTTGACGTGGTCTTTCGAGAATCTGCTGAGTGCGTCGGCTTGCATAGAATCTCCTTTCTTGTAAGTGATCTTGAAGGCAAAGCGACTCAAGTATAGCGCCCAGCGAGCCTGCCGGCGATTTAAGTCTTTCATGCTTGCCCACCATTCCATGTTCTTATGGTCGGTGATCACTTCAAAGGAGATACCTTCGAGGAAATGTCTCCAGTCCTCTAAGGCGCGGATTAAGCCGAGCATCTCTCTATCGTAGATCTCGTAGTTGCGTTCTTCCTTGCTCATAGACTCAGAGCGATACGCAACGGGGTGCCAAAGACCGTCTGGGTACTTCTGAGTGAGTATCCCGCCAGTAGCAAATCCAGAGGCATCGGTTTCGACACGCGTGGGGAGGTTTGGATCGTACACCTTTAAGATAGGTTCTTGTACGAAACGCTCCTTAAGCTTGTCGAATGCAGCCTGCTGCTCCGGATGCCAGTGCCATGGAGTGTCCTTCTTCGTAAGGTCATGTAAGGGTCTAGCGATGGCCGCGAAATCCTTAATGAACCGACGATAGAAGTTGGCGAACCCAACGAACGCTCTAACCTCTTTAAGCGTTGTAGGTGTTGGCCACTCTCTTACTGCAGAGACCTTGCCAGGGTCCATCTGTACTTCTCCGGGACGGATGATCATCCCTAGGTACTCCATTTCTTGCTTCTCGAAATCGCACTTCTCGGGTTTAAGGTATAGGTCGTAGTTCTGAAGACGTTTGAGCACTTCGCGTACTATCTGGCGATGATGCTCTAAGTCTTGGCTATAGATGAGGATGTCATCCATGTAGACTGCGACTTCTCCCGAGGCGATTAGGTCGGCAAATACGGCGTTCATGAGGGCTTGAAAGGTGGCCGGGCTGTTGGTCATGCCGAAGTACATTACTTTAGGTTCAAACAGGCCTCGGTTTGTGACTATAGCACCTTTCCATTCGTCACCAGGCTTGATGCGGATGTTGTGGTAGCCCCATCTTACGTCGAACTTTGTGAAGTACCTTGCTCCCCTCAACCGGTTAACAATGTCGGCTGCGAGTGGAAGAGGATAGCGGTTCTTGATGGTTATCTTATTGAGCCGCCTATAGTCCTGCACTAGACGTAACTTTCCGTCTTTCTTCTTAATAAAGAATACTGGCGAGGCCATCGGTGACTTAGATGGGACCAGGTATCCTTTAGAGATGTGCTCTTGCAGGAACTTATCCAATTCCTCTTGCTCGTTAACTGACATCGGGTACGACTTGACCTTCCAGTGTTTGACTGCGTCTGGCTCTAGGTCTATTGCGTGATCCCACGGTTGATGCTCGGGGAGCCTCTGGGATTCTTCCTCAGAGAATACTTTTGCGAAGTCTCTGTAGTGCTCTGGCACCATTTCTTCGAAGGTTTTCTTAGGCTTAGCGGCGGTGGCTTTCTCAGCGATTTGTTGAGAATATGTGAAGCCTGCTAAACAAAACACTTCGTCTTGGGCCGTGTCAAGCACTTTCTCCGCAAGGAGACGGCGACGTTCCATACGGTTCGCCATAATGCGCGTCACCTCTACCTCCAACTCTGGTTGCGCTATTTCAGCGGTTGAGTTGAGGCGCATAGTGCCTTCCTGCCAATCTATGTTTGGGTTCCTTAGTCTTAGCCACGGCAGTCCCAATATGACGTCCTCTGGGCCCAGTGAAGTGACTAGAAAGTCATGACTGTCTTCAGTGGGTCCGACTTGGAGGGTAAGTCGAACTTTATGGGTGATACTGCCTGCCTCGTTGAGCGTTCCATCGATGTTATACAAGGTGATGGGATGCTCTAAGGGAACCTGCAACATCTTGTGGCGGTCAGCGTACTTTTTGTCCAGGAACAACGAAGTTGCCCCGGAGTCTACCATTGCTGCTACTTTTACAGTACGATGACGTCCTTTTAAATACACAGAAATATGAAAATGTGATTTTTTATCTTTTGTTTCGGGAATAATAGTTGAAGACAGTGCTGCATCAGAAATCATCACGTGCGGCGCTGCTTCGGAAGAAAGTGGAGCAACAGAAACACTACTAGTATTGTTCATCTCCGAGGCAGATGTAAATGTGGAGGGACCGGGAAGACAAGAAACGGAACCGACACTACTATCTAACTTACAGGCAGAAACTGTATGAGTACGAATTACAGGAAATGAGTCCGAAACACGAGAACATATGGTACAGGTACATAAGTCCGTCTCATCTACTGTTAAGGGGCCGGTCGCAGCTACACGCGACCCCTTAATCAAAAAGCCGCCTTGAGAGCTTCCAACTGCTCTTGCTGGCGGGTTACCATCTCCATCAATTTGGCTACGTCTGCCTGTGACGTCTTTGCCGGAGTGGTGCTTGGTGAAGCGGCAGCTACCGCAGTACTTGACGATGATGGTGGGTTCGGGGATTCCGTGGTAGTGGCCGCTACTTTGGCCTTCCCTGGTTTCCCCATCTTTTTGAGCTGACAGACGTTGGACCGGTGTCCAGTCTTCTGACAGTGGTTGCAAACGTCTCTGTCATGATTTCCATCCTTTTTGACATGGTCGGGTGATCCACACCCGTAACACTTCCCCTTCATCCAGCTCTGGTACTCAGCCTTTGTTTTGAATGTGTCCCCTTTCTTCTGGGTGCCTTGCTGACGCGTGGCGTCGACTTGCATGGCGTTAGGGTCGGGGGACGAGGTTTGATTTGACGAAGTTGGTTTCCCAGACTTCTCAGCTCTTCGCTGGCGCATACGCTGATCAATGGTTTGCGCTGATTGCTTGAGCTCTTCGTATGTTTTGTAAGGCTTTTCTGACCAGGCTAGGACGTCCTTGATGTCCTCGTTGAGTCCATCGTAGAAGCGGGTGCGTAGGTCCTCTTTGGACCACCCTGTCTGTCCTGAGTACTGCTCGAATACTGACATGTATTCCGAGACTGGCTTCTTCCCTTGCTTTGTCTTTTTCAACTCTTCACGTGCTATCTCTTGCACGTCCAGGGGGCTGAACCTGCGGTTAAACTCGTTTACGAAACCTTGGAAGGTTCCAGTAAACGGAGTTCCACCTGAGTTGGCTTGCTCCAGGTATGGGAGGGCCCAGGTTTTTGCGTCCCCTTCCATCAAATTGAGAACAGCCGCTATCCAGCGGTGTTCGTCTGCATACCACGTGCTTGTGGTGGCATCCCACGTATTCATTGCGTCCCCAGTTGACCCTGCCCAGTTACGGAAGGCAGCAAGGAAGTGACGGGCATCTGTAGAGTTGCCTTTCCCATCCCAAGCTTTGGGACGGGCCACTACTTCCTTCTGTTTTCCGGACGAGGGGCGACTCGAGCTGATGGTGACTTGCGTGGTCAGGTCGGCGACCTGTTGTGCAAGCTGGCCCATCGCGAGGCCCAATTGGTTTATGAGTGCTAGACAGTCGTCTAGCGTAGGTGGTGGGGCGGGGGCAGCGGGGGTTGTCGAGCTTCCGGCGGGTTGGCTCATCCTGTCTAATTCCTTTTGTCTCTCTTCTCTCTCGGCTTTGTCCTGCGCCCTTTGGAACTCTTGTAGGAGTTCTAGTTGTTCGTCAGGGGAGATCTCGTCCCAGTCTTGGATACGAGAGATGTATTCCCTTTCGGCTTTAGTGGGCGGCGGGAGGTGGAACTTCGAGCGAGCTCCTTGTGGATACTGAGCTTGAGCTAGACGAGCTGTCTGCTTCCCTTTCCGGGGAGGAGCCACGTTCGGAGGGAGGGGGAGAGAGGTGTGGGATTAAGTTTGCAGCAGCTGCTACAAGCTCGGGGACAGTGAAGTCTGTACCGTCTACTGGGTACTGGAGGCCGTAAAGTTCGAGTAGGCCGTTGACAAAGTGGGGTTCGTGATATATTGCCTGAACGTATTGTTCGGCGAGGTTGCGTGGAGGGAGTTCTAACTGGAAGGTTTGAACTCGGATGTTGACACCGTCTTCGTCTATGAAGCTTTCGCCTGACTGGGCGAGTGTCTCGTTGGAGGAGGAGTAAGCGGAGTGGAAAGATTCGGCCGATACTGTGCGTGACCGAGATGTGAAGATTGGTGAAGGGATCCGGTCTTGTTCAGACTGGGAGTCCTGGTGAACGTGAAGCGATGCCGAAGCAGAGGCTTGGGTCTGAGGTGGTGTGATAGAAGCTTGTCTCCTCCTAAAGAGACGGCGTAGACGGGTGCGAACGTTCTCGAATATACGAGGCAGCGTGAGGGGTATGAGGGTAGGTGGGTTATAGACGACGTGTTACGACGAGCGCGAAACGCTAACTCGAAGATGAATGGAGAGTCCGATCAAGCAAGACCAATACACAGTGATTGTTTCACACTGCGCGAGGCTGCGGCGATAACGGAACACTCAGGAGTGGGGTAATGATATGTGTAGAGCTACAAGGCTGTCTGCCGCAGTCTTCTCGACCTGTTGGCTGCCTCTCACGCCGAAGCGCTCTCAAACTTTTCTGGTTGGTACGCGTACAGCTGTCGCAGGCTAGGCCTGGCTGGCTTCTCGTCCAACTGCAGCTTATCTGGTGTGGTGACCAGTTCTGCAGAGGGTACCCAAGCGTTCCACTGAACTCAGATGGAAGCCTATAGGCAAGCACAATCTATGCCGACTTTACGGACACTAGAATTGTACCACAATAGCGCAGATTCTGCTTACAGACTTCCCCAGGCAAAGGATGAGGTAGATAACACAAGGGACTTGTGGTCGTCAACCACCTAGAGGGAGTAATGGGACTGGTGAGCGTAACGGGGCTCAGGAGTGTGAAAAGGAACTTGTCCTAATGTAGCGGTGCGACTGCCGCGCTACGTTAAGCAAGGCGAAAGGTTAAGTGAACTGAACCGGTGACACACCCAACTTAACGCGGAGACAAGTCACGCGCTAGATGTGCAGTCGACGTGGAGTGCGTGGAACGTGTAAGACCTTATGCAGGACTTCAACCACAAGATCACACGGCGGCACACTGAGTGGAGAACCAAGAGGACAAGTTAGATTGATGGTATGGAGAGTACAGTGGATACGCACCTGAGTGGAGAACCAAGAGGACAAGTTGGTTCCACTCAGGACGCTACATGATAGTTTATATACTCTACTGCGGCTGAGCTTGAACTGAGTCTAAACACTATTACTAAGTGTACAGTAAGACTCCTTGACTCAGGAGCTGACGCGTCGTGTCTATTAATAGCGCATCTTTATTGTGCTGACTGATGCACATGTCATCGCGCTTACGAGCGGCTCCACTTGCTGAGTAAAACCTAATACAGCGAGTAAGCGTAAACTACTAATCATGATGTAAGTACGTTCTAGATCCCTCTAGAGTCTTCCATCTCCTTCCATCCAATCAGAACTTAGCTAAACATATAAGGGACTCTTGTCCCACGGTCACGTGCACATGGGTGGCAATCCGTGTGACTAACTGGTGTCAGTACTTCAGCCCTTTATATCTCTATCAGATAAATGCGTATAAATACGCAAAAATAAGATAAAAATGATACGCGTCCATGACATAAGACGCACCCCATTGGCACCAAAGTCCCCTCGTCCCTACACTTCACTCCACTATGACTACCACCCCAATCGTCTCTACCATTCAGACCCGTCGCCCCGTCGAGATTATTCTCGAAAATCTAACTGTACCTTCACAGGACCTTGGTGTCCCCTCCGAACCAGAGGGTCACACGCCGTACTCTGTTATCCCTGACTCCCCCCCCATTCCTGTACTCGCGCTTGCCACCTCCGCTCTTGTATCGCTCACCGAAGAACCTACACTGCCCGCTGAACCTTCCAAACCTCCCCAACCCCTTATCATCTCCCACTCCGTTGATACACCCGTTACCGTCCACGTACCCGCCACGCCTACGTACCCACCTGAGACTACCGTCGCCCTGACCCCACCACCACCGTTGTCACCTCCCGCCGTCCCTGCTGCCCACATCCCGGTCCCGCCATTCCCCGCTGGAATGGATCATACATTCACACCAATCCCTCAGACTCGAGTGGTTGAGCCTGACCCCGCCCTCACCCTCCTCGACGATGAGGAGGACAAAGAAAATGAGGATCCCGGCATCCCATTCTTCCTCAATGACCCTAACTCGCCCACCTTCTTCCCGCTTCTCGTTGGCGAGACGGGCACCACTAAGCAGACGGCACGATATATATATTACCGTCACAACTACCAGGAAGTGGTTGGGACCATGGGCAAGGGCCACCCGTGCTACGCCTCACAAGTATTTCTCAGCGAGGTTTATACTGGGCAGCTGGCGCAACACATTACCGATAACCAGTTGAATATGTTTCACCCCCACGACCCTCGTACCATCGTCCTGAATGAAGTCCTCGTCGAGCTCCGTAACCCCTGCCTTCACGCAGAAGTGTCTCGGCTGCGCGAATGCCTTATACGTCGCGACGCGATCCGTGTCCGCCAGTTGGACATCCGCCGACTAGAGACCGAGTTGACGCGAGATCAGTTTCATCTCGATATGGACTTCTCCTCGGTCTGGAAGCGTCTTCAGTACGCTCGGGCTATCCCTCTTATCGCCGACAAGTATGCCGAGCTTCACACAAAGCCTGTGCGCCCCCGGAACTCGCCCGAGCCTGTTCCCCTCTCCCTTCGGGATGCTGGACCTAGCGAGATGCCCCGCCTTCATGGGGAGGGTGGCGGGTGTAAGCGCAAGTGTTTCCAGTGTAAATCGACGGAGCACCTCATGGCCCAATGCCCAGAGCGATGAGCTCGGGAGCCGTGCCAGTGGTGCGGGAGTCGAGCCCATAGGCTCAATGTCTGTCTCATCCATCGCCTCTCCCCTATGACTCCCGCACACGTAGACCCAGACTCCCACCCTCGGTGGTGCGGGAAGTGCCTGAGGTACGATGCTACGCATGAGGAGATTAAATGTCCCATGTACGAGATGTGTTGGGATTGTGGGGAGAGAGGGCGTTTCATGTTTCTGTGCAGACACACTTGTCCCCGCACTCCCTCTCCTATTCCCGCGAACATCCCCGCTGAGGAGGACTACGCTTATACTAGCAATTAGTTGAAGTCGAGGCAACTTCAATTCTGACGGGGGGGTAATGTTACGATTTCACCTGCTGACTTGATTGTACAATTACGATATGATCCGATGACTCGCATCTCCTGACTCTTATCTCGCATCTTGCGCCTCGGCAATAGGGTTGGTCGTTTTATGCCTCTTTTCATCCGCTGACCATTCCGGAGGCGCGCGTGACCCCACGGGATTCACTTGTACCACATACGATTCGTCCCTTTGTTTACACTTTAGGACTCTTGACTCACGATCGCGCCATATGTTTGCTCCTCGCAAACATCCTGTAGTAGTATATAAGTCATGCCTTGCCTAGCTTGTACGGTAGACTTGACTTCTTGTGTAATACCACATTGTCTTTGCCTCACGAACGACCCTCAACTTGCCTTTGCGCTTGAGTCTACACTTTCGCTTGCCGTTGTGCTTGAGCCCTGCCTCTCTACTATTATCCTCGGTTCCAGGGAAACCGAGCGATACTTGTGCATCATCGAACTGAGTCCTAATCGACTCGCGCTCTTCCAATCCCGTTGACTTAACAGGGTACATGTTGTACCTAACGCCCCTGTGGTGGCGTTACAATATGTATACCGATAACTTCGCCAATACAAAGAAATATATTGTCTTTGCATGAGAGGAGTGTGGCTATAGGGTTGTTGACCATAAGGATGTCGCCAAGTTCCTCAGAGGTGTCATCCACAAGAGTCTCAGGCTCAGACTGCACATAGTGTGCCTGCTGCTGGACCCTACAAAGCCGGTCTGTTGAGCTTGTCGAATTACTGTATTTGAAAAATAAGGACAAGGCCCGAGACTTCTTTAGTGTGTTAGTGCTGTCACCAACCACAACGACATTGCTGAACACATGTTGTTCAGGATCCCAGTCCAGAGAAGTCGCAGCATCTTCGAGTTCATGTACCCCGTCACTGGTAACGGGAGCATCTGTGTGGTCCGACGTGACAGCACCCGGTACAAGGCCATGAAGGACGTCGTCATCTTGATCATTGTGCGATAATTCTGAGTCCTCCATTTCATCACTGGGGGCAGATGCGTGCACAAGGAGGGTACCAAAGGGTGCAAGTACTGTGGTGTTGGGGGTTGCCCCAACAGCATGGAGGATGTCACAGACAAATGGGTAGTCTGCTTCGAGCTTGCGCCGACCCTGAATCCACACAGTGGGAGGTGTGATGGAGCTGAGGGCTTGAGACGCCCTTCATGAGCGTGGGGATATGTGATCTGTGGAATCAGGAATTGTGGTCGAATCCCGAGACATGCATGGAAGATGCAGACGTTGCGGCGCTTTATCCCATTCGGGGTGCAAAGCTAAAATGTTCATAGACTCCATAGTCCCAGTTAGACAGGAACCAAGTTGGTAATTGTCAATGTTGGCATCGTTGCCCACAATAGTCCATAGGCAGCCAAAGAGATTTTCAAGACGATCAGTGCCAAGAAGTATAATGTTAAAGTCCTTGTTAGGGGTGTCGATCTTAGCCTTCACCACACAAAAGAAAACATTTTTGACCATAATCATAAGGTCAATATAGAGCACAGTGGGAATGAAGTTGCTGCATGCGTTATCGTGAACATAGAGAACCAAAGCTAGGTGTGCCACGTAGCTCAGGTATTCAAGCTGGTCCTCAATAGACAAGTCGACGCAGATATATGGCATAAGGAAGTGATAGCACATAGAACCGAATATGCGAAGCGACTCTCGGGCTTTGATACAACCAGGTGCGCCAGATGTGAGCTGAGGAAGATTCCATATGTCCTGGAGCAGAGTGAAAGCAAGCAATACATCCTGTTTGTCATTTGGATTGAGTACCACACGGACATGTTGATGCTTGTGACCGGCTTCGAGAAGATGGCTGTCACGATCGGACTCATCGGTACGGACTGCAGACTCGTGGGGTTCTGACTACCCTAGTATTAGTCAGGGACATTCGTATCAGTCAGCGGTATAGGAGTATCACATGTATCGGACTTGACTCATACCTAGGATGGGCGTAGTAGGGTTCGAGCTATTATCGCTACTAGGTACCTTACGTTCAGGAGGAGCTTCAAAGCCCCTCGTCAACTGTATAACTACGGGGTTGTACGAAGACCGAGCTCCTCAGCTTGGTCTTCTTGAATCACCAGTCATCATTCTCGCGATTGTCTTGTCTCTCCACTTCCTTGTCTGCTTAAGTCTATTGGTGCGTCTGGCCTTCGTGTGGCAGATCGCAAGACAGCGTATACGCCTGGTGGACCTAGCCCCAGTGCCGTGGACGATCACGTTCTTGTTACAGACGTGTATCTATATCTGCTAAGTCGCCCCGTGTTATCTTTGCCACTGTATCCACGCTCAAGTTGAGCACGTTAGGACGGGCCTAATGCAACATTAAGACCAAGCTCAACCCTAGAACAACACAGTGGCGCCTACTACAGCAGATTGGTGGGGCTGGAACCAAGTCCAATCGTACACCATCCCAAGACGAGGAGAACGGAACGTCCCTACGCGCTATCTGAAAGCTGCAAGGTGGAGGACACACAGGGGAGAGACTGGGTACTTCGTCGATTTCCCAACCCGGCCAAGTCGGTACTACCCAGTTGAGTTTAACTTCGAACATACCTGTTGGTGCATACTCGCAACAAACGACGCAGGAACACGGACAGTGGTGAGACCAACCACAAGCGAATACCGGTGCGACATCCTAGAAAGCAAGGTAGTCCCCTCTACACGAGCCGGACCCATCGACGGCGCAGTCAACACTAGCACCACAGAAGAAGAGGACGAATCCGAGTCTGAACAAAACAGCGAAGAAGAAGACCACCTCTCACAAGTAAACGCGGAAGAAGAGGAGGAACTAGCCAATCTGGCAGGAGGAATTATGTTGCGCAAGCAACCACAAGCTGAGCATATCATCGTCCACCTACCTGACGAAATGACAACCACCCAATTAGAACCGACATACACACTTCAACTGGACCCGGTACAACAACCGCAAGACGGAGTCCCAGAAGACTTACTCCCCATCGACCCCAGCACGGGACACCGAATGACAGCCGACGATGCGGCCCTCATGAGAGCTGTAGGACCAGACGAGCCCAACCCACCCGGAGGAGGACCGCCTGGTGGAGGAGGGTACCCCCACGGAAACAACGGAAGGCACGGAGGAGGAGGACCACCCGGAGGAGGACCGCCCGGTGGAGGAGGGTTTCATGCGGGCGCCCCCATAGGCAACCCACCTCGATCCTCGGACAGACTACAGGGAAACCCCCCTCAAGTCTTCGACGGCAACCGCACCAAAGCGCTACAGTTCCGGGCACAATGGAACCTATACCAAGGTATCAACAGCACCAGCGACATCATGCGCAACTACTACCGCCGATCACTCTTATTCCTCGGATACATTCAAGGGGAACAAGTCAACAAGTGGGTAATGTACATGACCGACTGGCTCATACGCCAGATCGACTCGGGCTTCCCAGAACACACTCGACGCCTTTGGGAAGACACCCTTCGCGCCTTCACGAGACGTTTCTCCAACACCATGGAAAAGGAACAGGCGCAAATGGAACTGCGCAAAGGTGTCCATATGAAGGATGGGGACATTGACAGCTACGTAGCCACCTTCGAAAGACTAGCTCGACAGGCTGACTACCACCTCGACGCCCCTCAAACACTAGATCTGTTCACCGCAGGGCTGCCAAGGGCCCTCTTCACCAAGGTCTACAAACAATACGAGCCAGCCACGTTCGAGGCATGGAAGCAGGCAGCTCTGAAAAAGCAACAGCAGTACATGCACCTACAGGCGCGTCTTGACTCACTCAAAACACCTACCCCAAAGACTACCCCACGTCCTAGCCAATGGGGAACCCCTCAAAGCGGGTGGGCACCCAGAAACCTCCCTCCGTACCACGACCCAAATGCGATGGACACCTCTGCCGACCGAGCATGGGCCCGAGGAACGCAAGCAGAAGATTCCCAAGCAAGACTCGCAGGAGCAGAGTTTGTGCTTGACCGACAGAGACCCCCGTATCCACCACGCGGGGGGCCGAGAGGACGAGGAAGGGGAAGAGGTCCACCCCGAGACGCAAGGGAAGTTGTCTGCTACACTTGCAACCAGAAGGGACACTTCAGCCGTGACTGCCCACAGCACCGCTACAATACACCCGGGAGCAGCAGTAGGAGATCAGAGATCGATTACCACACCCAGGAACCAAGGATAGAAGCACGCGCAGCCACCACTCCACAACAGCAAGCGAAGGATTGGCTGCAAGGAGTAGCAGGAGCGCCAGATGAGGTAAAGGACCTGGTCCTCCAGGAACTATGGGGAAGAGAGGATTTTCCAAACGCCTGATGTGGCGTTAGGCCTGTCCTAACGTGCTCGACTTGAGCGAGAGACAGTGGTAGAGTGGGCGTGGGGCGACTTAGCAGAAGTAGGTACGTGTCCGTAGCAGGAACGCGACCGTCCACAGCACTGGGGCGATGTCCACCAGGCATATACGTTGTCTTGCAAGCTGCCACACGAAGGCAAGCCGCACTAGAAGGCAGAGACAGAGAGAGAGGCAGACAGCTGAGAGGAAGGCGAGAATTGTGCTAGTGATTCAAGAAGACCAAGCTGGGGAGCTCGGTCTTCGCGTACGGTGGTAGATATACAATTGACGAGGAGCTTTGAAGCTCCTCCTGAACGTAAGGTACCCAGTAGCAGTAATAGCTCGAACCCTACTACGGCTGTCCTAGGTATGAGTCAAGTCCAATACATGTGATACTTCACTCGACGCTGACTGATACGATTGTCCCTGACTAATACTAAGGTAGTCAGAACCCTGTGAGTCCGTACTCCGTACCGATGAGTCCGATCGCAACATCACCCCTTCCTCAGGTGCGACGCCCCGACGCTCCAAACCCTTCCTCCTCGTATAGAATCCGAGTGCGCGTAGCCTGCGCGGCCCCCCTTCGTCCCCTGCGTGTCTTCTTCTTCGTCAGCTCATAGTCCACCATCGTCCGGGCTTCGTCCTCGATGCGCTCCAGTGCATTGGCCATCTCCAACCTACGCCGGCTCGCCGATACCTTACCCTGGATCTCCCCCACCGCGGCGATGAGATCGTCGATCCGTTGGTTGAGGCGCTGCAGCTCCCGATCGGCGGCGCGGTAGCGGGTGACCTCACCCGAGAGCGAGATGTCGTGGAGGGAGGAGAGGCAGCGGTCTACGCGCGCCCGGTCTTCGAAGCCCTCGGTGAAGAGGACCATGTCCTCGTTTTGATAGAGGGGCTTGCCGCCGTAGTGGTAGCGGGGGGCGGCGTAGAGGGGGCGAGCGTAGACCTTGTCCGACTCATCGATAATGCCCACCACCACTGGGTCGGGCCCCATGATGACTTGGTGGTACTGGGCCTCGCGCTCAACCCCGTCAGGGGAGACGATGCGGAAGGGGAGATAGTCTGCCCCGGCGTTGCGTGTGAAGCCGGCCGGGGCACGTGTGTTGATGATAGCCAGAGGTTGGTGGGTAGGCCCTCCCATCACCCCGAGGTCCCGCTTGTACATGGGGGATCCGTCGGTGTTGAGGGAGTAGGGAGTCTCGCGGGGGTTATCAGTGTCGGTGGTCGAGAGAATATGGGGGTGCGTAACTGCGTAGTCCCCGTCTGCGTCCTCCCCGAGCCCCCATTCATCCTCGTCAGCAGCCGTCGGTGATTCAGCTGCTGCACTCGCAGCTGCGCCCTCTGTAGCTGCTCGTCCCTCCACTCCCGCACGACCTCCTTCCAGGGCCGTGTCGGCCCGAACTC
This sequence comes from Lactarius hatsudake, assembly GCA_024734325.1. Classification (NCBI taxonomy): domain Eukaryota; kingdom Fungi; phylum Basidiomycota; class Agaricomycetes; order Russulales; family Russulaceae; genus Lactarius; species Lactarius hatsudake. The sequence goes on from JANSJP010000070.1 coordinate 297,188, forward strand.
GGTGTGGTACCGGGACAGGTCTAGGGTTACCGAGTCTGTCAGTGTGTTGAACGAGGCGATCTGATGCCAGGCCCTCGAGTAGGGCGTGGTCCGCTCCCGCGTCGTCTTCTTCTTCATAGGTGCCAGGTTGCGCCTCGGGGGAGTCAGCGATTCCCCCGACGGTGGGGTCGGGGAAGGAGTTGAGCACCGCGATGGCGTCTTCGTGGGTGACAGGTCCGCGGGGAGTGACGAGGCTCTGGACCACCGTGTCGATGGTGGACTGCGAGGGCAGGGAGCAGGAAGACATAGTGCGGAGGAAGACAGGATGAGTGTGGGTAGCAGAGGTTGCTGTGGGACTTAGCTCGTCTTGGGCCCTCTTTATGTGTATTTCTCGTAGAGGGTTTAGCGCCTTGAAGTCTAGAATTGCCTGGTCGGCGAATACTTCGCTCCGGTCGACCCACTGGTTCTCCGAGTCTGGATACCCCTTCCATTTCACCAGGTATTGGAGCTTCCGGGTCCTTCCGAATCTTCGCGAGTCTAGAATCTTCTCGACCTCGTATTCCTCTTCTCCATCTACCAGATCCGGGGGTGGGCGCTGGTAGTTAGCCCCATGCATAGCGGTTTCCTGATATCTGGTGAGAAGATCTGTGTGGAATACCGGGTGGATGTTCCACTGCGTGGGAAGTTCGAGGCGATAATTGACTGGGGACATCACCTGTGCTACCCTAAAGGGGCCATGTCTCTTGGGCGCAAGCTTTGCGGTTGGTTGGTTGGTACGTAGGTGGCGTCCATCTAGCCACACAAGGTCTCCTTCCTTGTATCTGGGCGTGTCCTTGTGTTTGACCCATGACTTTTGCACCTTGATAAGGAGTGCCTTGGCCTCGTTCCTCGCTTCTCGGAACTGATCGATTCGTAATGCTACTTGTGGGATTGGCGATGGCCTATCGATCCAATCAGTGCGTGGGTTGTACCCCATTAAGAGGTAGAAAGGGGACTTCCGCGTGGTCTCGTGGGGCCAGTTGTTGTGCGTGAATTCCGCTATAGGGAGATATGCCGCCCAGTTATCTTGCCGCTCATTGGTCCAGAACCGGAGGTATTGTTCCAGCCATTGATTAGTCCTTTCGGACTGTCCGTCCGTTCGGGGGTGATAGGCGGTCGAGACGTTCTGTGAGACTCCTAGGATTTTGCATAGTTCGCGCGAGAAACGGGATGCGAAGCGTGGGTCTCTGTCGCTGATCACCTTGGTGGGTAGCCCGAATCGCAGGAAGACGTGCTTAGTGTATAATGCAGCGGTTCCTTCCGCCGTGATTTCCTCGTTGCATGGGATGAAGATAGCTGCTTTCGAGCAGTCGTGGTCAGTGACCGTAAGGATGGAGTCAAACCCTTGTGAGAGTGGTAATTTGGTAATGAAGTCGAGTGCGATAGTTTCGAAGGGGAGTGCCTCGGGGTTTGGGTATATCGGGGAGAGTGGTGCCTTGGTAGGTCGGTTGTTCGCCTTGTGTCTCTGGCACTCCGCGCACCCCTTGACGTAGTCTAGTACGTCCTGGCGGAGGTTTGGCCACCAGTAGAAGCGTCCTACCAACTGCGCAGTCTTGTTGATGCCTGGGTGACCGTAAACTGGGGGTACATGGTGTGCGGAGATGATACTTCTCTTGTTGTATAGCCCGCCTGTGACCACTTGTCTTCCATCCTTGTACCAGGTACCCTCGACCTTCTTTAGTCGGTGCGCATCTATCCAGGGGTGGAGGTGGTCTTCGTCTTGGTGGTAAGTAGCATTGGGTCGTTCCATTTCTTCGGGTTCGATGGTTGCAGTCGTTGGCATTATGGTCTTGACTTGAGTGGCTCGTACGAAGAGTGCATCGGGGAGGACTACGATATCCTTGTTATCGTCGTCTCCTTGGTCGTAATCCGGTCTTCGAGAGAGTGCGTCTGCCCTTCCGTTTGCGGTACCCTTGATGTGGTGGATCTCAAAGTCGTATTCGGAGAGTTCCAGAACTTCCCTTGCGATGCGCCGGCTTATTCGTTGTGGGGATCTCCAGTGTTGTAGGTTGAGATGGTCTGAAAACACCTTGACTTTGTGAGGGGAGCCTGCTAGGAGAGGGCGCCAGTGGCAGAATGCCTTGACGATAGCTAGCAGCTCAAGGTCGTAGATGTCGTAGTTTCGCTCAGCCTCGTTAAGTGTTGCCGAGTAGTATCCTATGGGGTGTCGTTTACCGTCCTCCTTGCGCTGTAAGAGTACGGCACCCACCGCGAATCCTGATGCATCTACTTCCAGTTCGAATTGCTCCCGGCTATCTGGGTGTGCCAGTACTGGTTCGCTCGTTACCAGGTCCTTGAGCTTCGTGAATGCGGCGTCTTCTTCTGGGCCCCAGTGCCACTCCGTGTCTTTTCGTGTCAGGCGATTTAGGGGGCGTGCGTGGGTCGCAAAGCCCTTGATGAAGAGGCGGTAAAAGTTGCAGAAGCCGAGAAAAGATCGGACCTGTTTGACAGTGGTGGGCGTGGGCCAATCGCGGATACCGGCGACCTTGATGGGGTCCATGCGAGTCACCCCCTTTTCAAGGATTACCCCCAGGTAATCGATCGAGGTCGCGCCGAAGACGCATTTCTCTGGTTTGAAGTACAAGTCAAGGTCCTTGGCGACCTGCAGTATGTCACGTACCGCTGCGATGTGGCCCTTCCTACCGTTGCGTGAGGCTATAGCGACGTCGTCAATGTAGACTCGGATTGTGGTGCCTAAGGCTTCATGTTTCAAGATGGTGGGTCCGCAGGCGAAGTCCATCATTGCTTGGAAGGTAGCGGGTGCGTTGGTGAGACCAAAGGGCATAACGAGTGGCTCGAAGAAGCTGTAACGTGTTTTGAAGGCAGCCTTTTCTTCATCGCCCTCCTTCATGCGGATGTTGTTGTATCCCCAGCGGACGTCCAGTTTGGTGTAGATGTCCGCGTTGCCAAGGTCCGTGATCAGGTCTTGTATCAGCGGTAGGGGGTATTGGTTACGCACGGTAAAAGAGTTGATCTTCTGGTAGTCTTGCACCGGCCGCAGTTTCCCATCCTTCTTCTTGACGAAGAAGGACGAGGCGTAGGGGGACTTCGACGGTCGGATGTAACCCTTTTGCAATTGTTCGTCGAGGAAAGTCCGAAGTGTGTCGTCTTCGTCGCGGGACATAGGATAGATTTTGCACTCTATCGCAGTTGGGGCGTTCTTTGTGAACTCTATGGCGTGATCCCAGGGTCGTCTGGGTGGGAATCGGTGCGACTCTTTCTCACTGAATACATCGGTGAAGTCTGCGTATTCTTCTGGGATGACCGTGACGTTGGTGTATTGTTGTGCTTGTATGGCTAAGTCGGTGGCGAGGGTGCGCGCTTTGACTTCCTCCCATTCCTTGTTGAGCTCGTGTACTGCCTGTTGCTTTTCATCGTCCGTGAAGTCAGTGGATTTTGTTGGGGAGAAGGCGATGGTGACTTCCCGTCTGGTAGGGTGTGTGGTTCGGAGGACTACCGGATATGCGTCCTCCTTGATGACGGCGTGTTGCCAGCTGATCTGAGGCTCATAGGCGGCCAGCCAGGGGTATCCGAGGACGATGTCTTCGTCGCCTGTGTCGGTGACGAGAAAGCGCATCACCTTGCGAGCTCCCTTGGTTTCTACTTCGAGATCTGCGCAGTGTGTGATTAGTCCTGCTCTATTTTCAGATTTGTCGATGTTCCATATCTTTTTTGGAGTGTCTAGCTCTTTTAGTCCAATCCCCATTCGTTTTGCGAACGCGGGTTTAATGAAGCTGTCCGTGGCTCCACTGTCCACCAATGCTTTTACTTCGGCCATGTTGTAACTTGTTCGAACGGACACTGGAATTCTCAACGATCGGTAGCGTGTGATTATTACAGAGTTACAACGGAGTGCCCTCACCCAGGCCGTCGGGTTCAGGCGTTTGGAAAATCCTCTCTTCCCCATAGCTCCTGAAGGACTAGGTCTTTTACTTCGTCCGGTGCTCCGGCCACTCCCTGCAGCCAATCCTTGGCTTGTTGTTGTGGCGTGACTGCGGCGCGTGCTTCTACCCTAGGTTCTTGGGCGTAGTATTCGGTGTCTGTCCTTCTGTTGCTGCTGCTTTGCGCGTTATTGCGGTTCTGTGGACAGTCACGACTGAAGTGTCCCTTCTGGCTACAGGTATAACAGGTTACTCCCCTAGGGTCTCGGGGTGGTCCCCTTCCTCGTTGCCTTGGTCCTCCTCGTGGGGGGTATGGTGGTCTTTGCCGATCGAGTACGTATTCTGCTCCGGCGAGTCTTGCTTGGGTGTCCTCTGCTTGTCCTCCTCGGGCTCGTGCTCAGTCGGCCGAGGTATCCATCGCATTTGGGTCGCGGTATTGGAGGTTGCGCGGTGCCCATCCGCTCTGCGGGGTTCCCCATTGGCTGGGGCGCGTGGTAGCTTTTGGCGGGGACGGTTTTAGTGAATTGAGACGTGCCTGTAGATGCATATATTGTTGCTGCTTCTTCATCGCTGCTTGCTTCCATGCTTCAAACGTGGCGGGTTCGTATTGTTCGTAGACTTTGGTGAACAGTGCTCGTGGTAGCCCTGCTGTAAATAGATCCAATGTTTGGGGGGCGTCGAGGTGGTAGTCAGCCTGGCGAGCTAGTCGTTCGAAGGTTGCTACGTAGCTGTCAATGTCCCCGTCCTTCATGTGGATGCCTTTGCGCAACTCCATTTGCGCCTGTTCCTTCTCCATGGTATTGGCGAATCGCCTAGTGAATGCGCAAGTGGTTTCGTCCCAAAGGCGTCGAGTGTGTTCGGGGAAACCGGAGTCTATCTGGCGTATCAGCCAGTCGGTCATGTACATCACCCACTCGTTGACTTGTTCCCCTTGGATGTATCCGAGGAACAGCAGGGATCGGCGGTAGTAGTTGCACATGATGTCGCTTGTGCTGTTGATTCCCTGGTACAGGTTCCATTGCGCCCTGAACTGCAGGGCCTTGGTGCGGTCGCCGCTAAACACTTGAGGTGGGTTACCCTGCAGTCTGTCCGTGGTTCGAGGTTGATTAGCAGCGGGGACTAGCCCTGGGAAGCCCCCTCCTCCTCCTCCGGGTGGTCCTCCGCCTCCCCCTCCAGGTGGGTGGCCCCCTCCGGCTCCTCCTCCTGGTTGACGACCTCCTCCGGCTCCTCCTCCGGGGGGGTCCGGCTCGTCGGGGCCGATTGCCCTCATAAGGGCTGCGTCGTCGGCGGTCATTCGGTGTCCCGTGCTGGGGTTGATTGGGAGTAGATCTTCTGGGATTCCGTCTTGTGGTAGCTGGACGGGGTCGAGTTGGAGTGCGTATGTCAGTTCTACTTGGGTGGTTGTCATCTCGTTAGGTGAGTGGATGATTATCTGCTCAGCTTGTGGCTCCTCGTCTAGCGTTATCCCTCGTGCTAGGTTTGCTAGTTCTTCCTCCTCTTCCGCGTTTACTTGGGAGAGATGGTCTTCTTCTCCGCTGTTTTCTTCCGATTCGGAATCCTCTTCTTCTTCTGTAGTGCTGGCGATGGGTGCGCCGTCGATCGGTCCTACTCTTGCGGAGGGGACTACTTCGCTTTCTAGGATGTCGCACCGGTATGCGCTTGTTGTTGGTCCGACTATCGTTCGCACTCCTGCGTCGTTTGTTGCGAGTATACACCAGCAAGTATGTTCGAAACTGAACTCAACTGGGTAGTATCGACTCGGTCGATTGGGGAAGTCGACAAAGTATCCGGTTTCTCCTCTGTGTGTCCTCCACCTGGCGGCTTTCAGATAGCGTGTGGGGACGTTCCGTTCTCCTCTTTCTAGGATGGTGTATGATTGGACCTGGTTCCAGCCCCAACGGTTGGCTGTTGTAGGCGCCACTGTGTCGTGTCTAGGGTAGCTTGGTCTTAATGTGGCGTTAGGCCCGTCCTAACGTGCTCGACTTGAGCGAGAGACAGTGGTAGAGTGGGCGTGGGGCGACTTAGCAGAAGTAGGTACGTGTCCGTAGCAGGAACGCGACCGTCCACAGCACTGGGGCGATGTCCACCAGGCGTATACGTTGTCTTGCAAGCTGCCACACGAAGGCAAGCCGCACTAGAAGGCAGAGACAGAGAGAGAGGCAGACAGCTGAGAGGAAGGCGAGAATTGTGCTAGTGATTCAAGAAGACCAAGCTGGGGAGCTCGGTCTTCGCGTACGGTGGTAGATATACAATTGACGAGGAGCTTTGAAGCTCCTCCTGAACGTAAGGTACCCAGTAGCAGTAATAGCTCGAACCCTACTACGGCTGTCCTAGGTATGAGTCAAGTCTGATACATGTGATACTTCGCTCGACGCTGACTGATACGATTGTCCCTGACTAATACTAAGGTAGTCAGAACCCTGTGAGTCCGTACTCCGTACCGATGAGTCCGATCGCAACACCTGAACCCGACGGCCTGGGTAAGGGCACTCCGTTGTAACTCTGTAATAATCACGCGCTACCGATCGTGAGAATTCCAGTATCCATCCGAACGAGTTACAACATGGCCGAAGTAAAAGCACTGGTGGACAGCGGAGCCACAGACAGCTTCGTCAAGCCCGCGTTTGCAAAACAAATGGGGATCGGATTAAAGGAGCTGGACACTCCCAAAAAGATATGGAACATCGATAAATCCGAGAACAGAGCGGGGCTAATCACACACTGTGCAGACCTCGGAGTAGAGGACTAAGGGGGCCCGCAAGATAATGCGATTCCTCATCACCGACACAGGAGACGAAGACATCGTCCTAGGGTACCCCTGGCTGGCCGCCTACGAACCACAAATTAGCTGGCAACACGCAGTCATCAAGGAAGACGCGTACCCAGTGGTGCTCCGGACCACACACCCCACAAACCAGGAAGTCACCATTGCGTTCGCCCCAACCGAGTCCACCGAGTTCACTGACGACAAAAAGCAGCAGGCGGTACACGAGCTCTACCGAGAATGGAAGGAAGTCAAAGCACGCACCCTAGCCACCGACTTAGCCATACAGGCACAACAGTACACCAGCAACACTACTATCCCGGAAGAGTACGCCGACTTCGCCAGCGTATTTAGCGAGACCGAGTCACACCGATTCCCACCAAGGTGACCTTGGGATCATGCCATTGAATTCACCAAGGACGCCCCGACAGCCATAGAGTGCAAAATCTATCCCATGTCCCGCGACGAGGACGACGCACTACGGACATTCCTCGACGAACAACTACAGAAGGGCTACATCCGCCCCTCTAAGTCTCCCTACGCATCGTCCTTCTTTTTTGTCAAGAAGAAAGACGGAAAGCTACGACCAGTCCAGGACTACCGAAAGATTAACTCTTTCACCGTACGTAACCAATATCCCTTGCCGCTCATACAAGATCTCATTATGGACCTCGGCAACGCGGACATCTACACTAAACTTGACGTCCGCTGGGGCTACAACAACGTGCGTATGAAGGAGGGCGACGAGGAGAAGGCCGCCTTCAAGACACGCTATGGGTTCTTCGAGCCACTAGTCATGCCTTTCGGCCTCACCAACGCGCCCGCCACCTTCCAAGCAATGATGGACTTTGCCTGTGGACCCACCATCTTGAAACACGAGGCACTGGGCACCACGATCTGGGTCTATATTGACGTCGTCGCCATAGCCTCGCGTAACGGCAGAGCAGGTCACATTGCAGCGGTACGCGACATCCTACAGGTCGCCAAGGACCTTGACTTGTATTTCAAACCAGAGAAATGCGTCTTCGGCGCGACCTCGATCGATTACCTGGGGGTAATCCTTGAAAAGGGGGTGACTCGCATGGACCCCATCAAGGTCGCCGGCATCCGCGACTGGCCCACACCCACCACAGTCAAGCAGGTCCGATCTTTTCTTGGCTTCTGCAACTTTTACCGCCTCTTCATCAAGGGCTTCGCCACACACGCACGACCTCTGAACCGTCTAACACGGAAAGACTCAGAGTGGCACTGGGGCCAGGACGAGGACAACGCCTTCACAACACTGAAGAACCTGGTCACAAGCAAACCCGTATTGGCACACCCAGACACCCAGGAACAATTCGAATTGGAGGTAGACGCGTCGGGCTTCGCAGTGGGCACCGTGCTCTTACAACGCAAAGAGGACGGCAAACGACACCCCATAGGTTACTACTCGGCAACACTCAACGAAGCGGAACGGAACTACGATATCTACGACCTCGAGCTGTTAGCCATCGTCAAAGCTTTCCACCACTGGCGCCCTCTACTTGCAGGATCCCCGTACAAGATCAAAGTATTCTTGGACCACCTCAATCTCCAGTACTGGCGCTCCCCGCAACGAATAAGCAGGTGCATCGCAAGGGAAGTACTAGAACTCTCCGAATATGACTTCGAGATTCACCACATCAAGGGCACCGCGAATGGGAGAGCAGACGCACTCTCCCGAAGACCGGACTACGACCGCGGAGACGACGACAACAAGGACGTGGTGGTCCTCCCCGACGCACTCTTCGTACAGGCCACTCAGGTTGAAACCATCATGCCAACCACTGCGACCATCGAACCCGGAGAAATGGAAAGACCGGACGCTACATACCACCAAGACGAAGACCACCTCCGCCCTTGGATAGACGCACACCGACTAAAGAAAGTCGAGGACACCTGGTACAAAGACGGAAGACGAGTAGTAACGGGTGGACTATACGACAAGAGGAGCATCATTTCCGCACACCACGTACCCCCCGTTTACGGTCATCCAGGTATCAACAAGACCTCGCAATTGGTAGGACGCTCCTACTGGTGGCCAAACCTCCGCCAGGACGTGCTAGACTACGTCAAGGGATGCGCTGAATGCCAGAGACATAAGGCAAACAACCGACCAACCCGAGCACCGCTCTCTCCTATATACCCAAACCCCGAGGCGCTCCCTTTCGAAACCATCGCACTTGACTTCATCACCAAACTACCGCTCTCGCAAGGATTCGACTCCATCCTCACCGTCACCGATCACGACTGCACGAAGGCAGCTGTCTTCATCCCGTGCAACGAGGAAATAACGGCAGAAGGAACCGCCGCCTTATACGCTAAGCACGTTTTCTTACGGTTCAGACTGCCCACCAAGGTGATCAGCGACAGGGACCCGCGGTTCGCATCCAATTTCTCGCGCAAACTATGCCGCATCCTAGGTATCTCGCAGAACGTGTCCACCGCCTACCACCCACAACGGATGGACAGTCCGAACGAACAAACCAATGGTTGGAACAATACCTCCGGTTCTGGACCAACGAAAGGCAAGACAACTGGGCGGCGTACCTCCCTATCGCAGAATTCACGCACAACAATTGGCCTCACGAGACTACAAGGAAGTCCCCTTTCTACCTCCTAATGGGGTACAACCCACGCGCTGATTGGATTGATAGGCCATCACCCATACCACAAGTGGCACTACGACTGGATCAATTCCAAGAAGCAAGAGCCGAAGCCAAGGCACTCCTTATCAAGGCACAAAGGTCATGGGTCAAACACAAAGATATGCCCAAATACAAGGAAGGCGACCTCGTGTGGCTAGAAGGACGCCACCTACGTACCAATCAACCAACCGCAAAGCTTGCACCCAAGAGACATGGCCCCTTTAGGGTAATACAGGTGATGTCCCCAGTCAACTACCGACTAGAGCTTCCCACGCAGTGGAGCATCCACCCGGTATTCCACACAGATCTTCTCACCAGATATCAAGAAACGGCTACGCATGGGCCTAACTATCAGCGCCCACCTCCAGATTTGGTAGATGGAGAAGAGGAATACGAGGTTGAGAAGATTCTGGACTCACGAAGGTTCGGAAGAACTCGGAAACTCCAATACCTGGTGAAATGGAAGGGGTACCCCGACTTGGAGAATCAGTGGGTCGACCGGAGTGAAGTATTTGCCGAACAGGCCATTCAGGACTTCAAGGCGCTAAACCCCCATACGAGAAGTACATTTAAAGAAGGCCCAGGACAAGCTAAGTCCCACAGCAACTCCTGCTACCTACTCTCATCCTGTCTCCATCCGCACCATGTCCTCCTGCTCCTTGCCCCTCGCAGTCCACCATCGACCGGTGGTCCCAAAGCCTCGTCACCCCCCTGCGGACCGGTCACCCGCGAGGACGCTATCGACGTGCTCAGTACCTTTCCCAACCCCACCCATCGGAGGAGTCGCGGACTCCCCCGAAGCGCAGCCTGGCACCTACAAAGGAGAAGTCATCGAGGAAGAAGGGCGCAACCTGCTCGAAGGCCAGGCGCAAGATCGCCTAGTTCAACACCCCTCACGGACACGGTCACCCTGGACCTGTCCCGGTACCACACCGAGTTCGGGCCCACACGGCCATGGAAGGAGATCGTCCAGGAGTGGAGGGACAAACAACTACTGGAGGGTGCAGCTGCGGATGCAGCAGCTGCAACACCGGCGGCTGCTGACGAGGATGAATGGGGGCTCGGGGAGGACGCAGACGGAGACTACACAGTTGCGCACCCCCACATTCTCTCTACCACCGATACTGATGACCCCCGTGAAACCCCCTACTCCCTCACCACCGACGGGTCCCCCATGTACAAACGGGACCCTCGGAGTAATGGGAGGACCAACTCACCAGCCCCTGGCTGTCATCAACACATGCACCCCGGCTGGCCTTTACACGCAATGCTGGGGCGGATTATATCCCCTTCCGCATCGTCTCCCCCGATGGGTTGAGCGCAAAGCTCGGTACCACCAGGTCATCATGGGTCCGGACCCCATGGTGGTGGGTATCATCGACGAGTCCGACAAGGTCTACGCTTGCCCCCCTCTACGCCGCCCCCCGCTACAACTACGGTGGCAAGCCCATCTATCAAAACGAGGACATGGTCCTCTTCACCGAAGGCTTCGAAGACCGGGCGCACATAGACCACTGCCTCTCCTCCCTCCACAACGTCTCGCTCTCGGGCGAAGTCACTCGCTACCGCGCCGCTGACCGAGAGCTGCAACGCCTCAACCAGCGGATCGACGACCTCATCGCCGCGGTGGGGGAGATTCAAGGCAAGGTGTCGGCAAGCAGGCGGCGATGGAGATGGCCAATGTGCTGGAGTGCATCGAGGACGAAGCCTGTACCATGGTGGATTATGAGTTGACGAAGAAGAAGACACGCAGAGGACGGAGGGAGCAGTGCAGGCGACACGCACTCGGATCTTATACGAGGAGGAAGGGTTTGGAGCGTCGGGACGTCGCACCTGAGAAGGGGGTGATGTCGCGATCGGACTCATCGGTACGGACTGCGGACTCGTGGGGTTCTGACTACCCTAGTATTAGTCAGGGACATTCGTATCAGTCAGCGGTATAGGAGTATCACATGTATTGGATTTGACTCATACCTAGGATGGGCGTAGTAGGGTTCGAGCTATTATCGCTACTAGGTACCTTACGTTCAGGAGGAGCTTCAAAGCCCCTCGTCAACTGTATAACTACAGGGTTGTACGAAGACTGAGCTCCTCAGCTTGGTCTTCTTGAATCACCAGTCATCATTCTCGCGATTGTCTTGTCTCTCCACTTCCTTGTCTGCTTAAGTCTATTGGTGCGTCTGGCCTTCGTGTGGCAGATCGCAAGACAGCGTATACGCCTGGTGGACCTAGCCCCAGTGCCGTGGACGATCACGTTCTTGTACAGACGTGTATCTATATCTGCTAAGTCGCCCCGCGTTATCTTTGCCACTGTATCCACGCTCAAGTCGAGCACGTTAGGACAGGCCTAACGCAACAATGGCTCTGAATAAGCATGGGAGTAATCCATGTTCCATGTACCAGGAGGCCCTTCTCGCGCAAGAGGCCATTGCGTGGTTGCTTCACGGCAACATGCTTCCAGTCCTTGTCGCAGGTAATGTCGTCTTCGCCAACATGTAGGTCAAGGAACGCACACCCAGACAGCCAGGGATAGATAGGGGAGGAGGGAGAAAGCCAGCGCTTGAATGTAAGTTGCACTAATGCCTTACCCCGCTTTGCCTCGCTGTCTGACGCGATGGAGATGATACGAGCATCCGAAAGTGCCCTGGTGTCTTTGATCGCGTTGAGTGCCATCTGAATGAGACTTGCATGGTCTTCTGCGGTCTCTTTCTTACAGCTACCAGAGACAAGGAAGGGCTTTGCACTATAAAGTCTAGAATTGCTGCACAGTATACTGATTGCGCCAATGGTGGCCTGTTGGAGAGCAAGTCACACAACTTAGCATCGATCGATCTGGGCAAATCTGTGGGAGAATTGGATAATACTCACTTCATGCACCAGGTGCACATCACCATGCTCCATGTCCTGGAACAACAGCTCCGCATCTGCGACACTGTTGAAGTCCATACACCTCCCTTTCGTATGCTCTCAACACCACCCCAGTATCTGGTTTGTCCGATCACACCATCATGGGCGCATCTCTTGTGCGATCTCGTTGATCATCAAGACGATATGATATCTTCCTTGCTCTGTTAATGCTGGCGACAAACTGTCAAATGCGGCCTTCAGATTGCTTTCAAGATCCCTCAAAATTGGGTAGGATGAGGAGCATATGAGGGGTGGGATCATGGTGCGGCAATGGACAGTGGAGGGGGTGGGAATCCCGAACATACGGTGTGCAATCTCTGCTACTTGCTGACCTCCTAGACGCAGGAATAGGAGGGCTTGTAAGTCCTCCTCCTTGCTGAAGCCTTTTGGGTGATAGATGCCGTGTCCGGCCTTATTTACTAGGTCCAGAATTGCGGCAACACTCATATGCCGATCCATGGCTACACGAACAACACAGTCCAGCTGTGGTATCTTCCCACTCGACATCGCAAGGAGTACCTGTCGGTGCATAGTGATCGCGCCTTCACACCCGATGAGTTTCCTTGCATCATTGGTACGCCAGAAATGGAATAAATCGATGGTGCGCTCCTTTTTGCGTGCAATCTCTGCCAAGCTCAGCAACCCATGGTACTTGAAAGGTGTGTACTCGTTGACTCCCTCTTCTACACGGGCTAAAATCTTTCTGAATTTTATGTTAGATAGCAATGCACGGCAGGGCTTGCATAGACCATGCTCGTCAAGTCCTCAGTTTTCGCATTTGTGCGTGTGTAGCAGGAGGGTTCCACCAAGGGAGGAGAACTCCCATGGCATGTGCTCCTCAATATGGAGAAGGAAAGGGTATGCACCAATCCCTGTCTTGCCAGGTGGTGCACTAACGATGTGCTGCTTGCACCGCACCATCTGAGATTGGCCATGTCGCTCAGTCACATTGTCCACAGGTGCACCAGCCAAGATAGTCGATGGCGATGAAGAGCTATTTATGGGTCGAAGTGCGGGGCCAATTTCCGTAGACAAAGGTAATCCCCCAATATATCCAATGTTGTCGTTGTCATCATCGACTATGATATGGGTGAGCTCTCTCTGCAAACAATCGTCCTCGACAGGCAAGCTATCAGGCAAGGCAGGGTCAATTGTCCACTGCCACCTTCCGGTTCTGGTAAGCAACTTGTCTATTCTAAGGTGGCTGACAAGTACTCACTGTTTCGCAAGTTCAATTGCTTTCAACAGTCTTCCGATTGTTCTTCAAGCAGGTCCCCAGTGACACCATGATCGACGACAAACCCATGTGTAACGCCACCACAGGGGCATTAGGTACGACGTGTACCACGCTAAGTCAACGGGATCGGAAGAGCACGAGTCGGTTAAGACTCAGTTCAGTGATGTACAAGTGTCACTTGGTTTCCCTGGAACCAAGGACAATAGTGGATAGTCAAGGCTCAAGCGCGAAGGGCGAGCAAAAGTATAGACTCAAGCGCAAAGGCGAGTCGAGGGTCGTTCGTGCGGCAAAGACGATGTGATATTACACAAGAAGTCAAGTCTACCGTACAAGCTAGGTAGGGCGCGACTTATATACTAGTACAGGATGTTTGTGAGTAACAAACATATGGCGCGATCGTGAGTCAGGAGTCTCAGAACGTAAACAAAGGGAGAGGTTGTATGTAGTATGAGGGAATTCCGCGGGGTCATGCGGGCCTCAGGAGTGGTCAGCGGACAAGGAGAAGCGTACCACGACCTATCCTATCGCCGAGGCGCAAGGTGCAAGATGAGAATCACAAGGTGCGAGTCACCGGATCGTATCGTAATCGTACAGCCAAATCAAGGGTCAGAGATCGTAACATTACCCCCCCGCCAGAATTGAAGTCGCCTCGACTTCAACTAATCGCTCGTATAAGCGTAGTCCTCTTCAGCTGGGATGTTAGCAGGGACAGGAGAAGGAGTGTGGGGGCAAGTATGTCGGCGCAGAAACATGAAGCGTCCCCTCTCTCCACAGTCCCAACACATCTCGTACATGGGGCACTTTATCTCCTCATGTGTGGCATCGTACCTCAGACACTTCCCGCACCACCGTGGGTGAGAGTCCGGGTCTATGTGCGCAGGGGTCATGGGGGACAGGCGACGAATGAGACAGGCGTCGAGCCAATGAGCCCGACTCCCGCACCACTGACACGGCTTCCTGGCCTGTCGCTCCGGGCACTGAGCCACCAAGTGCTCCGTCGACTTACACTGGAAACACTTGCGCTTACGCCCACTGCTCTCCCCATGGAGGCGAGGCATTTCGCTAGGTCCAGCGTCGCGTGGGAGCAAGGGGGGTATATTCTGGCGAGCCTCGGGGGCGCACGGGCTTCACGTGGAGCTCGGCGTATTTGTCGGCGATGAGGGGGATGGCCCGAGCGTACTGAAGACGCTTCCGGACCGAGGAGAACTCCATATCGAGATGGAACTGATCCCGTGTCAGTTCTGTCTCGAGGCGTCGGATGTCCGACTGACAGGTGCGGATGGCGTCTCGACGCGTAAGGCATTCGCGGAGACGGGACACCTCGGCATGAAGACGAGGTTGGTGAAGTTCAACAAGTACTTCGTTGAGGACGATGGCACGGGGATCGTGGGGTGAAACATGTTGATCTGATTGTCTGTGAGGTGTTGTGGCATCTGGCCCGTGTACACCTCATTCAGGAACACCTGCGACGCGTAGCAGGGATGACCCTTGCCCATGGTTCCAACGACCTCCTGGTAGTTGTGGCGATAATAAATATATCGCGCAGTTTGTTTAGTAGTCCCCGTCTCTCTGACTAAGAGGGGGAAGAACGTGGGGAGTGATGGGTCATTGCGGAAGAAGGGGATGCCGGGGTCCTCATTCTCCTTGTCCTCCTCATCGTCTAGGAGGGCAAGGGCGGGATCGGGTTCGACGACGCGGGTTTGAGGGATGGGCGTGAAAGTGTGATCCATCCCAGCGGGGAATGGTGGTCTGGGGATGTGAGCGGCGAGGACCGCAGGAGGCGATAGTGGTGGTGGAGGGGAGAGAGGGATAGTGAGCTCAGGCAGGTACCACGGGTGTGGCGGGAACGTGGACGGTGACTGGCGTGTTGACGGAGTAGGCTACGACAAGGGTGGTGACGACGGTGCGGGGGGTTCAGGAGGACTGACGAGTGATTCGGCTTCTTCAGTCAACTTAGCGAGAGCGGTAGTGGCAAGAGCCAGGACAGGGAGTGGGGTGAGAGTCAGGGATTACGGAGTACGGCGTGCGACCCTCCGGTTCGGAGGGGACACCCAAGTCCTGTGAAGGTACGGTTAGATTTTCAAGAATAATCTCGACGGGGCGGCGGGTTTGGATAGTGGAAACGATGGGAGTCGTCATGGTTAAGCAAAGGATAGCGGGGATGAAGTGATAGTGCGGTCGAGGGGGTGTACTTTATATCTTTCGTCCAGCCCCTTCGGCGGTAGGGTTTAGGCGATAGAAGTCGGTGATGAGATCAGGGGTGTGCCGAACGTTCTCAAGGGGTTCCCACGTGCTGTCACTTATCAGGAAGCCCTTCCACTGGACAAGGAATTGAAGTTGCACCCTCGTCCGTGTGATCGGATTGCAGGATGCGCTCCACTTCGAACTCTTCTTCTCCATCAATCAAGTCCGGGGGTGGGCGCGTGAAGTTTACGCCATGTAACTCCGTCTCCTTATATGGCGTGAGGAGATTCGCATGGAAGACCAGGTGTATCTTCCACGTGTTTGGAAGCTCAAGTTCGTATGAAACATCCGAAAGGACCCGTTTCACTCGGAACGGGCCATGGCGTTTTGGGGCGAGCTTTGCAGTGGGGTAGAAGGTCCGGAGGTTTGTACCCTCTAACCAGACCATTGCGCCTTCTTGGTAAGGAATGAAGCGCGTCTTGCCCCTTTTTGCCATCAGTTCTTGCGCGTGTTGATGCAGTCCTGCGCGTGTTGTCGTCTGATGACCATGTCTTCTAGGTGTTGTTCTACGGACGGGGATGCCGTTGGTTTTGGTGTCCACATGGTACGTGGTTCCCATCCCATGATGAGCGAGAAAGGCGATTCTTTTGTAGTTGCGTTTGGCCAGGGCGTTGTGCGCAAATTGGGCGACTGGTAGAGCTTCCGCCCAATTGTCCTGCCTGCACATTGCTCCAGTGTCGAAGGTATTGCTCCAACCATGGTTTGGTTCGTTCTGACTGTCCATCGGTTTGAGGGTGGTAAGCGGAAGATATATTCTGGCGGATGCCCAGAACTTTACAGAGATTGGTCATAAAGGCGGAGGTAAAGCGGGGATCTCGGTCCGTGATGATCTTCCGAGGAATACCATAGTGAGGGTATACGTGATGGGAGGTAGAGGCGTGCCACTCCTTCTGCTGTGATCGACTCGTTACATGGGATAAAGATTGAGGCCTTCGAGCAATCGTGGTCCGTGATGGTGAGTATGGAGTCGTATCCGTCTGATGGAGGGAGTTTGGTAATAAAGTCCATGGCGACGACCTCAAATGGTTCTGCGTTTGGGTCTGTGGTGATGGGGAATAGGTGTGGTTTTTGGCGGTGAGGGTTGATTTTGTTCGCCTGGCATACCGCGCATCCTTTGACATAGTCCTCTACGTCTTTGTGCATGTTGGGCCACCAGTAGTTGCGTCGTAATAATTCGTAAGTGTTTGCGATTCCCTGGGTGTCCCATGGCAGGCGTGTCGTGGAAAAAGGTAATTACCCCCCGTTTAGGTCGTTGTCGCCCACGACAACTAAGGCGTCGTTCTTCCACCACAGCCCCCCCACCTTTTTCAGGTTGTGGGGTCGACCCATCGCAATACGTCCTTTTTCGTCAAGGTTTTGCGATATCTGGGTCCAGATGTCCATATCGTGCATGGACATCTCCGTCGCTCGAAGGAAGCGTTCCGCAGGGAGGACGATAATGTCATTGTTGTCCTCTTCGTGTGCTGCGTAGTCCGCTCTTCGCGACAAGGCATCTGCGCGACTATTCCTGACCCCGGAGACATGCTTCAGGAGGAAGTCGTACTCCGATAGCTCCAGGAATTCGCGCGCGACTCGTCTACTGATTTTCTTGGTTCTTTCAATACTGGAGATTGGTGTGGTTGGTGTGGATGATGATTTTATGGGGGGATCCGACGAGGTAGGTGCGCCATGTTCGGAGGGCCTTAACCACTGCAACAATTCTCTGTCGTAGATGTCGTAATTGCGTTCTGCCTTGGTTGAAGGACTCGGAATGGAACGCGACAGGATGTAGCTTTTGGTCCGGGCCGAGCTGATTAAGCACGGCTCCGATGGCGATGTTAGATGTGTCGACCTCCAATTCAAATGGCTTCTGTGAGATCGGGGGAATAATAGTGTGGGTTCGCACTGTATGTTACGCTTGACATTGTCGAATGCGTCTTGTTCTCGTTGTCCCCAGTGCCACGGGGTGTCTTTTCGGGTTAAGTTGTGTAGCGGTCGTGCGAGCGCGGAGAAGCCTCGGATGAACGCCTGTAAAAGTTACAGAACCCAAGGAATGCCCGTACTTCACGAAGACTTCTCGGGGCCGGCCATTCTCGGATACCCCGTACTTTAACGGGGTCCATCCGTAAATTTTCCATGGCCTATGATTAGTCCGAGGTATTCGACTTCCAGTACCTCGAATTCGCACTTTTCTGGTTTGATGTAGAGGTCGTGTTCTTCACATAAGCGGAGAACCTCGTGTACTATAGCGCGATGATGGGGTAGTCGAGAGGTGTAGCGATGAGGATGTCATCCATGTAGACGATTACTTCGTCTGTAAGAGTGAGAGGTCGGAACGTATCGTCCATCATCACTTGAAATGTGGCGGGGGAATTGGTAAGTCCGAAATACATGACGAGGGGTTCGTACAGCCCCTGATTGGTTTTGAAAGCGGCTTTCCACTCGTCCCCTAACGTAATTCGCACGTTATTATATCCCCACTTGACATCGAGTTTCGTGTATAGGCGTGCGTCGCGTATCCGGTCGACGAGCTCTGGGATCAGAGGGAGTGGGTAGTGGTTGCGAATTGTGAGTTCATTTAGTCGTCGATAGTCTTGGACGGGACGAAGTTTGCCGTCCTTCTTTTTGATGAAGAAAAAGGGGGATGCGTACAGCGACTTAGACGGACGGATATATCCCTTCGCAAGTTGTTCGTTTAGGAACATGGTTAGGGCCTCTTGTTCGTTCTGTGCGAGCGGGTAGACCTTACAGTCTAGTGAGGCGGGGGCGTTCGGGAGAAGGTCTATGGCATGGTCCCAGGGGCGAGAAGGGGGAAATCGATGTGACGCTCCCTCGTCGAAGATCTTTCAATGGCGTCGGTACTCCTCTGGGACCATCTCCTCGAACGTTCGCTCCTTCTTTTTCGCTGCCTCCTGTTGCACCAGCTCGGAAGCTGTGGTAGTTTTCCTCAAAAATGCGATCTGGGGCTCCCGCTCGTCATCCATGAGCTGCTCCCATGCTTCCTCGTCAAGTTCATACGTCTCCAACGCCCGAATGGAGGCTTCCATGGGCGTGGCTTCGTCTGACAAGTGAAGACTCGAGACTACAACCGGCTGGAACTCTTCGTTCAGCGTCGCGTCTCCCCACTTGATTATGGGCTCGAAGGCCGTAAACCAAGGGTACCTAAGATTACTTTCGTCCCTTCCTAGGTTCGTAACCAAGAAGCGAAGTGTCCTCTCTTCCTTTCCGGTTCGTATGGTAAGATCCGTGTATTGCGTGATTGCACCGTCCTGATTATGGGTGCCATCTACATTCCAAATGCGGATGGGGTGGGTCACTTCCCGCGTTCCGATCTGGAGTCGGTTTTAAGAGTGAGGAGCATACGAAATTGTCAGTGGCTCCTGAGTTCGATGAGGACCTGTCTTTCGGGCCGTTGCGTGTGCAGATTTGAACAGTACTGGAATTCGCATGGATCGGTATCTGCTAGTGTACACGTTTAGGTTTAATGCTCAGCCCAGCGCCGCCAGGTCAAGCGTCGAGAAAATCCTCTCGTCCGAATAGCTTTTCCACCATAAGGTACCGCCAGCCTCCTGAGTTTTGTGCCTTCATCGCTGCGATCTGTAGATCCGCCTGCTCTTCATTCGATAGTACGCGACTAGATTGTATGGCGAAAGAAGAGACTGGCAGGAGCTGATAAACTTGAACCCGAGGGAGTCGAGGCTGGTGATCGTGGGGACATGGGGGGTGGCGCCATGGCAGACGTAGTGGCAGCCACTCGCACGCCCTTTTGAGGACAGTTACGCGAGATGTGTCCTTGCGCTTGGCATCTAAAACATCTTCCCTCCTTTTGAAGGCGGGCTTTTGTCGGTATCGGTGAGGGCCACGGAGGCTCTGGCGCATCCAACGTCCATGGCGTTGGGGTCGCGTGTTCCTTTGAGGGCTTGTACCAGTGCTCTTGGCTTTGGCCGCCCTTCTTTCGCTGGGGTTTTCCCTTGCCGAGGCGGTCCTTAAGGATAAGATATTCAGCCTGCTGCCAATCGGGCGGCAGCCTTCCACTGCTCCCAATTGACAGGGTGCTGGAAGCGGACAGCATTGACTACTAACTGGTTTGGTAGTCCGTCTTGGAATAACTCCAATGTCGTGGCTTCGTCAGGGTTGTACCCTGCCTTCGTGACGAGGTTCTGGAACGTTGCGGACGTAGGTGTCGATATCTCCTCCTTCATCGTGAGGGTTTGGAGGCTTTGCGTGCGTTGGTTTGTTCGGATGTGTCGGTGTAGGCTTGTACGAACGCGTCTCTGATGGTAGTCCACAAGACTTCGTTTTGTCGGAGGACTCCTGCCGCATCTGGTCTTCAACCATTGTGCCTGTTCATAAACCCAGTCGTTTAACTAATGGGCACTCAGATGTACGACAGGAAGGTCATGGCTCGCGAGGCCGGGATTGACAACTGATCGACGGTGGGGTTCATCTCCTTATAGAGTCGAAACGCTCGCAAGAAGCCTTGCTCTCGTCTCTGACCCCAGTAAACTCGGGAGGGGGATTTCCTCCCAGTCGTCCGTTTCCCTCGGGGGCTGGCGCTGCTGGCGCTGCTGCTCCTGGCGCGCCGCCACCGCCACCCGCACCGCCACCGCCACCGCCACCCGCCACCGCCACTGCCACCGCCACTGCTACCGCCACCGCCACTGCTACCGCCCAGCCATGGTACCGCACGAGGGTGCGCTACCACTAGGCGGGTTGGGTGCTCCTCTCCTCCAGCGCCACCGCTGGTGAGAGTGTATGGCCGAGGCTTGCTGGGTTGGGACATGCGTGAGTCTGGAAATGTGTTGTTGGGTTGGGTA